>JANDJT010000206.1:13863832-13883307 GCA_024331685.1 Stegophilus panzeri | reverse complement strand
CCTTAAACCCTGGTTAATAATAATAATAAAGATAATAATAGCAGCATTTTATTTATAAGCACTTTAGATTTATGCCAAATTACACGAAGCAAGCACTTATAGATACATAGGTAGCTGTATATATATTCAAAAACAAACAGGGGGTCAGGGTAGCCAGTTTCTATGTGTGAGATGGAAACAGTCTATTTTGGGCATAAAAAGAACAAGTGAATAGAAAATAGAAAGTGTTATCTCCTCTAGCTACAGATTTTATATTTCATGGACTTATGTTAAGCCACTGAGTTAAACTGTAGTGAACTCATTAGAACACTTTTGTTCATGTCAACAACTCTGAAACTGGTGGAAGCTCTCTAGCCTCGTGCCTGCACTGCTGAATACAAACTGTCAAACTGTCAACATTTTTCATGTTATGTTAAGATTGCTGAACAGTGGGAGGAAATATGAACTCATGGAAAGATATGGTAAACAAACAAAATATCTCATCTGCAAAAAGATCCCTCTTTTATTAGAGATAATAACAGGTTTAATGTTTTTGCGTATGATTACATGGCCAGAGGTGACTTGTTCACTTAAATATCAAGAAAAAAAAAGTGAAAATGAAGTAACATGAGCCTTGGGTAAGATGAACCACCCCATGTATTTAGGCAGTTTATTATTATTATTATTATTATTATTATTATTATTATTATTATTAAATATTTGCCAAATAGAGTACATGGAAAATGTGCAAGTGATTTATGTCATTTTTCTTGTAAATTCTTTTGAGGTTTTCTGTAATGATAGTTTGAAGAAAAGGGAACAAGTAAATATATTTTAGATATGTTTCCTTTTAATAGGTGCACTAAAAATCTAAATGTTAGAGCTGAGGACATGTATGTAGCTATGGCATACAGGGCAATGTGTTTATTCTCAAAGTCTGCTGCCAAGAATCTTTACAAAATGAATTACAGTTATAATTAATTACAATTACAAGAATGAGTTTAGTTGGTAAATGAAATGGTGAGCAGCAGAAAGAAGCAAATCACTATATTATTCATGAATCTGTTTGATTAAGTTAAAAGGATGTAGATAAATATTTACCAATTGCATTTCTTTAATTATTATTAACATTATCAAGGTATTACTTTAGTATTAGTATTGAGGTAATTACTAGTTAAAAATGTTTTTAAAATGCTAAAACATATGACAGAGTATGTGTTTTAAACAAGCCCAGTTGTGCAAGACCACCATCAATGTACATCAGTGACAGGATGATGCAATTTGATCAATTTGACCTTTTGTATCTTTTGTCGCTGAAAACAAGCAAGCGATCTAACAAAACAACACAATATCTAGCCAGAACAAGCTGCCATTCAGGGCTGTAACTAGCTATGACTACACAGAGGTCCAAACCTTGGTAGTTTTAGAAGGTTTTGGGGTTTTTCCCCCTCCCACGTAGTTATCAAATTCAATACGAATACAGCAACCTCACGATAATGTGATGGCAGAATGTAGCCTACTATGTGAAAAAAACTTGCATTCTAAGACCCAATCAGCAGTGATGATTAGTTCCCAACTGACCTTAGAGCAGCTGAGGACACTGTATGTTTGCCAGTGGACTTCATTGTTCGTTATGTTTAGTGCTCAACAGACACTAAGCTTCTAAACTTTAAGTTCTTGCTGAGAGATAAGCTCTGACATTACTATGGCATAATATACATTGCATTTACATGAGAACATATGATATAAACGTGAGTGTGCATGAGAGCAGATGGCAGTTTGTAAAATGCAAAGTACTTGTACCATTGCTAGCCAAATCATCTTGCTAGTTGTAGCAATGTTAGATGGCATTTTATTATATATGCATTTCTAGTAATTAATGATAAGAAGTAAGAGAGAAAAGGAGGACAAACACATGCACAGAGAGGACAGTAAACCCAAATATTTAACTCCCTAAACAAACAGTCTACCTAATGCTTTAAGCAGTTTATGGAATAATGTAAGTATAATATAACAGAGATCAGAAATTAGCAATTCATGTAATACACTCTCAGCATTGTGATTATATTAAAAGTTTAGAAGCAGGGCACATTTCTACAATGTGGACCTCAATAAAATTTTGATCCTCATTATTGCTCTGCTTTCACTATAAGCTATAATAACATAATGGTTAAGATTAATACTGCAGTATGTAGCTACAAGCATGCATGCCCTAATAAACCTATGGAGCTTTGATATAAGTCACTACAAGCAAGGACACACACCTACACAAAGCAACACAACATACTTATTTGTGTTGTTAAGCTAACTTATCTCCACTTATCTCCGCAATGATTTGACCTCCACAGACAGCCACCCCACCCCGGCCATATTCTGACAAATTCTTGCACTATGATTTTTAATACATTTTATTCACAAGATGATGATGGAACATTCAAAAAGCCGTTCACATTACCATAGCAACCACAGAACAAGCAGTGCTATCGCTGGAGAAAAGGTAGAGCTATCAGAGCATCAGAAACATGCTTTTTCTGGATAATTGTGGTTATTGTAAGAGGCAGACATAATGGTAATAGAAAGTGTGAATATAGGTGGAATTTTTTTTTAACCTAACCAGGAATCAGGACCAGGAAACTCATTCAAATGTAGATACCATAGATGCCAAGACCATTTCTTACTGCCTTAACATAAAATAGATCTAGTTTATTGTCCTGAAAGAATTTAACACAGTAACACATAAAGATATTCCTCATAAAACCTGTTTAAAACATGTTGTGAATCTGACTTGGACCGCAGTGTTATTTAAAGGTTTACTGTATATAGTGTAAATGTTTGTACCTATTAAAATAGACTGGGGGATCCTAAAAAGTCTGCCTGGGGGAATTAATTAATTTTCCAGGTGGGAGATTTGGGAGGGGTATGAGATCATTTTCTGAATATTATCTTTACATAAACAGCCTGAAGGCTGGGGTGGTTTCTGACTCCCATAATTTTTATGTCTTTGTTTGTGGTGGATTATCTGAGGCTTTAGCTTGACTGTCAGTTAGCCAGACTATGATGTGATGCCACAGAAGAGAAATGTCTCTTCAACACTTTAATAAAACAAATGATCTTTGATACAAAAGACTATAGTCACAGAAAATCTACCTGGACCCTACTAAACACACATTCCACCTGTGTGAAACTCCATAACATGTTCACTAATATGTATACCTAGTTATCTGTAAGAGTTAACTAACTGATGCTCTGGCTTTTAATGACTGGTGAATGGCTGCCAATGGATTTGGTATTATAAACCAAGGTAGCGTTGGGGCTTCACAGCTCCATAGTCTAGGGGTTGATCCTGACCTCTGGTTAGGACTTGTGCAGAATTGTATTTGTTCACCCTGTGTCTGTATAGGTTGCTTTGGGGTAGTAGTCCCCCCACCTCCCCATTTTCCAAAAAACATGCGAGTTGGTGGAATGACTAGTGTATTCCCTCCCAGTGTTCCTTGGATAGGATCCAGAGCCAACATGACCCCTGACCACAATAAAACAGTAAATGAAGATGAATGGATGGATGGATGAATGGAAGAATGAATGAATGAATCATTCGGCATGAGCCCATGGATGACTGTGCCACCTGAAAGATTCTTATACTGTATTACAATGTAAACGGTGCTGCTTGTGCATTTGCAAGTGTACAGAGTGAATAAAATAAGTGTCTGATTCACACTCACCTGCTGGGTCAGGAATAAGTAGTACCACTTAATGGTGGCACAGTCCAAGATCCTTAGTAACTAGTGATTCTACACATTCTGCAGATGTCTTAAATAAAACTGCAAAAATACATTCAGTATTATAATCAGTATGGGACCAGTAGCTTTGTTCACATTGCATAGCTAAATTCCCTTTTTCATGGTTTTGGATCATTCTTAAACCTATCAGACTCAACAACTGTGGTAACAATATCCAATGCTTGACCACATTCAGCAGAGAAATAATCTGTGCCAAATTGTTTATTGAACTTGTTTATTTCATTTGCTATGGTTTCTTCATCAATTTCATGTTGGTCAATATTACCAGAAGCCTTATTAGCTTTAGGTTTTCTTCCTGTTTTGATTTAGCTGTGTTTGTACAGTCCTTAACAGAATCATTATTGAAAGCAGATACTTAAACAGAATAAGTAACAAGAATATTTCTAAACTGCCAAGGTAACTAAACCACCTTAGACTCACATTTGCAGATTGACATTATACTGTCTTCACCATTTATTGTTAACGTGAACAGAGAGTCCACCTCAACTCTGCACTTGGGGTTCAGTGTGCCAAAAGACATCCAACTGTACATTCATTAAAATATGTTATCCAACCAAATTTAAGATAATGGCTTCCCAGATTATATCACTGTTGTATATTTCAATTCAATTTGAAAATGAAATGAAAAATTAATTTTAAAAAATGGCCACAAAAAATTGTGCGCTCGTGTGTGTGTAGGCAAATTCTTCCAGTCAGTGCTATTTGATGATCTGATGTTCTTTTAGTCCATTGTCTGAAACAGTTTCTGAGCCAAGCCAAACTGAGCAAGCCATTATAAAGTTTTGATAAGACTGCATACCAAAGCTTAGTCTAAAGTGATCAGACATAAGAGTGCTTACAAAAACAGAGATTTGGAGTGAAAATTTATCACATTTGTATTAATACTCAGGATCTCTACTTAATCAGATGTGCTGTGGGGAATGTTTCTTGGTTCTTTGGGGTTTTGGCTCTGGACGTTCAGTCCTTTCATAAAGACCATTTTATGCCATTTAATCCTGAACTGCTGTCTGCTGGTCAGGAAAGACAGCACAATGAAGTTCATCAGACACGTCTTTGTATTAAAGCTGCAACTTCTTAAACTGTTAATGAGCCATAATGATCATAGAAAGTATGTATCATTTTGTTTTATGTCCTGTACTAATCTTCAGGGAATTTTTTCTGGCAGATATACAGTGAACAGGGTTTGCAGTAGTCAGACCTAGTTGTGTCTAATCCAGCTGAACCCCATTTTGAATGCAGTTTTGTAGATTTGGGGAAATCCATTTTCACATAGGCCCTGTTGGGATTTGATAACTTTTTTGCTTCAATAAATAACATTATCATTTATAAAAACTGTATTTTGTGTTTACTCAAGTTGCCTTTGTTTTAGCTTAGATTTTGTTTTAATTTCTGAAACAATTTACTATGGGATATACACAAAAGAATTTGCACGGTGGCTTAGTGGTTAGCACGTTCGCCTCACACCTCCAGGGTTGGGGGTTCGAATACTGCCACAGCCCTGAGTGTGCATGTTCTCCCTGTGCTGCGGGGGTTTTCTTAAGGGTATTCCGGTTTCCTCCCCCAGTCCAAAGACATGCATGGTAGGCTGATTGGCATGTCCAAAGTGTATGTAATGTGTGAATGTGTATGTGCCCTGCAATGGATTGGCACCCTGTCCAGGGTGTACCCTGCCTTGTGCCCGATGCTCCCTGGGATAGGCTCCAGGTTCCCCCGACCCTGTAGGATAAGCGGTATAGAGAATGGATGGATATGCACAAAAACAGAAGAAATCAGGGTGGGGGCAAATACTTTTTTCTATGCATGGCACTCAGTTAATCAAGAAGCTGTCTAATATAAGAGGCTTCTGAATCTTCTGTACAGCGTATGATACCTCCTACATAATTTTACTGAAATTAAAATGTTTGGTTCATTTGCACAAAATATATTCAATTGCAAATGTCACTAAACAGCACAACCTTCTGGTGGGGTGGAAGAAAGGCATTCAACTGACAAACAGATTTTTTTCTTTCTTATAATGATCAAAACCACATTCTTTACATTCTAAATTTACATTTAGTGCATTCATTGTATCTTTATTCATTAGCTGTCTTCATTGACTTTTGTGGTTTGCACAATGAGCTAATTACAGTTAACACATTTCATACAGCAGATAGACATTTTCTTTTCTGTTTCTCAAATTCTTTATACAATAGGACCTTTTCAGCAATCAGGGTTGTATGCTTCGCCCTTTTAGAATAACCCACAATTAGATCAATATACAATTTAGAAGAGAACAATCACACAGCTCTTTCTCCATGGGCATGGCAGCTGTTACATGTTTGTTTAACACTCAAGGGTAATGGATTTAATGTGAATGCCTCCTCATATATTTGTTGAACATCTGTGCTCATGAACTTGACAAGGTCTGATAGAGCCCAGATAGAGATTAACATCATGTCTGTGCTTCTCTTCTCACCTTCTCTCTCTCTCTCTCTCTCTCACTGGGAGAGCTGCTTAGTGTTCAGGAGCGAAAGGAACAGCTCCAGACCTAGTATTAGCTGGAAGTGATCCATGAAATGTCAGACTCAGGGTGAAGCGACTTAGGTAATGGTAACACACTGTGTTTTAAGAGGAAAATGTCAAATTGCAAAAAAAAAAAAAAAAGCTTGCCCTCACAAATAACAAAGAGGCACGATTCAGAGGCTTATTTCTTTAGTTGAAATTAACTGGGTACATGTCATGAAGCAGGCATGAGCATTTATAACAGGAAAACAGCATTTAATATGGTTATTGACCCCATTAAATTAGTAAACAACAATTTCCTTTTAATAAAAAACCTTGTAAGGAATAGTAGGTATTCCTGTAATGTTTGGGCTGTCATCACAAACATCAGCTACCTCAGAGAAACCCTGGAGGAAGGAAAGCTACAGCTGAGGAGAGCAGGTGTCTGGCTGTGCCATCACTTCCTCTGCATCAAGCCTTTTAGTGTGAACGCAACAGCATACAGCGACATGTGTTTGTGTTTTAGAGGCTTCCTCTTCACAGTCATTATCACAAAATAAGGAAAAAGAAAGAAATGAATCATTTCCACCTCAGCACCAAAATGCTACAGCAGTAATGCAATTCACTGTGCATAAAAGCCCAGACTCTTCGGTGAGTAAATTAAATCCAGTTCAAATATATTCCAGGTGTCCAGGGTTATTCAAGAGCTATCTATATTTAATCACATACAAAATTATATCAGGAAATTTTCAATGGGAGCTGTTAACTGGTGCAGGAGGCCTATAAGCTCTTGCAATTAGTGAGTGCAAATGAAAATCATGGTTTAATTTGACAGATGTGGCTGACAGAAAAGCAAGTTAAGATGTGACCAGACTGTGGCATAGGGCATGTTAACTTTGAAAATACTTAATAATATACAAAATATCCACCATATTAGTATATGTAATATATGTAGTATATGTCATAACCTCTACTTTACCATCTTCAGTAATTGCTTTATCCTGGTCAGGGTGGCGGTTGAAAGAAAACAAAGATCCTAGAGGAAACCCATATAGCATGTAAACATGTAGGACTCCAAACAGATAGTAATCAAGCTCAGGATTTAACCGGGAACCCTGGAGTTGTGAGGCAGCAACATTACCAGCTGTACCCCAGGTTTCAATTGAATAAGGGAAAAGTTGATTATGGGCTAGATTATTGATGCAAATTTATGGCTAGGCAAAGTTGTTTTGCAAAGTCATTGAGAATGTGTTCGCAAACCCTAACATTTTTCTCTATCTCCAACAGGGTCCACCAGGTCCAAAAGGTGAGAAGGTAAGCATCCTTTTTATAGCATTTACACTCAGTTGCTACTCCTTGTTTCTGATTACAACAATATATTTAGATGCCAATATGAAGTGGTTCATTTTAGACACTCTAATATTCAGATATATTTAGCCCACTGCATTATTGCCTTAACACAAGGCCCTGTCTAAAATAATTTTAACATTTCAGCAAGCACTTTACCAACCATCCCACTAGAAAACACTAGAAAAACACTAGGAAAAAAGTATCAAGCCTGAGATATTACCACAATCTTTTATTCTATGGACCACGTGATTAATGTGTATCAGTGAAACTAAAATATGGAAAGAATAAAAGCATGCAGATATGTGAGGTTTCTCAGCTCACAATCCATGAGTTGCTGCTAATATTCTTGCATCTTTAGGTGATATGCTGAAGAGAACTACAAATCCTTTAATAGCTAGCTCCATTTGTAACTTTTCCACAAAAATGAGGTCTCTAATAAGGCTGTTTATTGCTGAGGCGGAGATGAGAAATAAAAATGCAAACTTTTGACTGCTTTTCCATCACGACTCTGTCTTTGAACCCATATAATCACTTGAGAAGTGCCATGAGAAGATGCATAAACATGCCTTAGAATTTGGACATGCAAAATCTGGGTTTAAGGAATTGTATCCAAGAAGTGGATAATGGACATCTGCTAAATTAGAAAAAATCAGCCCTTGTCTCAGCCCAGTCACTGCCATTTAGTGTTTGTTGAAATCTGCTGACCACAAACCCCTCAAGTCCAATGCAAACCACTCTATGTAGCTCTTCCAGCTCAATAACTTTGCATAGCATGGAGCGCCACATACAGTCAGTCTGTAAGTCATGTGGATAACCTATGATAAATTACAGTCTCTTTCATTTAGTCACACTGCATACGATAAAGTGTGTACACTATGTACCAATTAGGAATTAGTAACGGTGGTTTCATACACGAGATTCGGTTTCTTAGGGCAACATCATACAGTGTTTTGTTAGACTGTATAACATTTTGAAATTTTGCAGCATGGATGGCAGCACTGTTCAAATTGTTGTATTACATGCTACATTATTTTTCACCAGATTTGATGTTGTCAATGCTGATATAAACCAATCAGCCATAACATTAAGACCACTGAGAGATGAAGTGACTAACATTGATTATCTCATTACAGTGGCATCTGTCAAGTGATGGGATATATTAGTCAGCAAGTGAACAGTCTGTTCTCAAAGTTGATGTGTTGGAAGCAGGAAAAATGGGCAAGCATAAGGATCTGGGCAACTTTGACAAGGGCCAAATTTTGATGGCTAGATGACTGGGTCAGGGCCTTTATAAAACTACAGGTCTTGTGGGGTGTTCCTGGTATGCAGTGGTTAGTACTTACCAAAAGTAGTCCAAGGAAGAACAAATAATGAACCGGCAACAGGGTCATGGGCACCCAAAGGCCCACTGATGCATGTGGGGAGCGAAGGCTAGCCTGTCCGGTCCGATCCCACAGAAGAGCTACTGTAGCACCAATTGCTGAAAAAGTTAATGCTGGCTATGATAGAAAGGTGTCAGAACACACAGTGCATTGCAGCTTGCTGTGTATGGAGCTGTGTAACTGCAGACTGGGTAAGAGTGCCCATGCTGACCCCTGTCTGCAGCTGAAAGCGCCTACAATAGGCACATGAGCCTCAGAACTGGACCATAAAGCAATGGAAGAAGGTAGTCTGGTCTTATGAATAACATTTTCTTTTACATCATGTTGACGCTCTGTGCGTGTGCGTTGCTTACCTGGGGAAGAGATGGCACCAGGATGCACTATGGGAAGAAGGCAAGCCGGCGGAGGCAGTGTGATGCTCTGGGCAATGTTACTTTGACACATACCACCTACCTAAACGTTGTTGCAGACCAAGTACACTCCTTCATGGCAACGTTATTCCCTAATGGCAGTGGCCTCTTTCAGCAGGATAATGCGCCCTGTCAAACTGCAAAAATTGTTCAGGAATGGGTTTAGGAACATGACAGAGAGTTCAAGGTGTTGATTTGGCCTCCAAATTCCCCAGATCTCAATCCGATTGAGCATCTGTGGGATGAGCTAGACAAACAAGTCCGATCTATTGAGGTCCTACCTCGAAACTTATAGTACAGGACTGAAAGGATCTGCTGCTAACATCTTGGTGCCAGATACCACAGCACACCTTCCGAGGTCTTATGGAGTCCATGCCGCAACGGTTCAGAGATGTTTTGGTGGCACAAGGGGGATCTACACAATATTAGACAGGTGGTTTTAATGTTATGGCTGAACAGTGTAAGCTTCTGCAGCCAGTTGCACCAATTGAACTGTTGAATTTGTTTCATAAATTGACCAAGTTTACAAAGTGCAAAAATTTTAATGGCTGCACCAAGTAACAGTTTCAACATAGTTTTAAACTGGCATTGTGATTTTGAAACCAGGTGATGCTTTAGCTGGGAGTCCAAGTGGACTCTGGGTGGGAAACAGAATAGTAGCCAATTATGTTTTAGGGGAGAACAAGCTGATGGTGTGGAACTTGGCTATGAATAAATTGGAAGAAAATGGGTAATAGTAAGGAATAAAACACAATGGGACATGCTGTTATAAGAAAATGAAAATGGGTTGGTGAGTTGCAGTCCAACATGTTTTATTCGTCTTTTACCACAACATTTTGCCACTGCTTACCAAATTATTGAGTCAATGAACAAAGTTTCATAGATTTTACTCATTTAATGTTGTGGAAAATCCATGACGTGTCCTGTAATCACATATGTTATAGCAATTACTGCAAGTGAAGTTAATACAACTAAAAACTGCAAATTGTCATATTATCAAAGACCCAGAAAGAACAAAATCATCTGCCCTGAAGATTTTCCCATGAAAGATTTTAGTTTTCATGGGAAAATCTTCAGGGCAGATGTTTTTGTCCTTTCTGGGTTCTGGGAACCCTTAAAACTTAGATCTACCCACCAACCTGTTAAAATCAGTTACCTTTTTTGATGATCACTGAAATTCCGATATAGTTTGTTAGCTTCAACTTCGCTATTCTTTGTTGCTTTGTTACACAAGAGCCCCAGTTTGAAAATCTCTAAACTGAAAACCAAGAAGGAATAAGAGCACTGATCATGACAAAAATATAGATGAATACATCACTATCATAAAGCACATATCACAGTCAAACTAAATGTGTACCACCAAAGTTAAGTTGGTGAAACTGGCTACTGATGTTGTTAAGGAAATTCAAGGCTATGTTTAGGTTTAGGTATGTAAGACTTTAAGCGGGGAAAAGTCCACTCACATAAAATCAATGTAAAGTGAGTCATCCTTGTTTTGAGTATGTGAAATGTTTAAATGACTCAGTGTATTGCCCAGCATCAGTGTTGTTCATAGACAAGTATATAGTACATATACCTATATAAAAAGTACAAACTGTTCTCAAATATTTATATGATCACACTCACACTGTTCTCACACACAGACAGCTCTAGCCTAGTACACTTCTACTGGTGTTTAGTGTAAAGCTGTTTTCTGCGAGCATGGAACAGACATGTATCAGTATTGCATATTATGTCCCTATGCTTCTGTATAGCAGTAAGCAAGAATGATAAACTGAGTGAAATTATATAATGAGACTCATTGACCAATATCTTGCACAATGCTTACTGCTAAAGTGGTACAATCCCTATGCTCATCTCAAAATTTTTGTAACAATGAATGAAAATGTTAGAAACCAGCAGTCACATTATGATTCATAGTTAGTCATTCTAACCTCTACACCTTTAAGGTGTATTAATTGAGCAATGCCCTTAACCCTCAACTGCTCAGTTATATAAAATGAGATGAATGTACAGTTGCAATCAAAATTCTTCAACCCCCATTGCAGTTTAAATCAGGTGTATCAAAAGGGTGCGCTACTAAGTACTAAGAATGCTTGCCATGAAGGGATTGAATAATTTTGAAACTGGAAAAGTCATTATAAGTTGCATTTTCAGTTGAGTTTGGGGAAACCACTTGAAGTATTCGCTGTATTGAACTATTTCAATTGCTTTTGTTTGATTTTTTCATTGCAAACAGCCGAAAGTCTGTCAGTTTTGACAATAAACCTGATTTGCAATGGGGGTTGAATAATTTTAATTGCAACTGTAAGTCGCTCTGTATAAAAGTGTCTGCCAAAAAATGCTGTAAATGTTAATGAAAGGTATTCCTTTGGATGTTCTTCCTAAACTTGGGGTTAATGTGATGCAGGCTGGCTGCTATACAGATAAACCTTTTAAAAGCTCTGATAGAGAAGAAGCCAGTTCCCTAAATGAGGTGGTTGTTCCTGTTTTCAACCACAATAAGACAAATTAGGACCCCCTCACATATACTCTTTCCCTTTTCAACTCACACTTCACCTCAGTCCTCCTTTCAAACCCCTGTTGACATCACTCTGTTATCATAAGTAATTTTCCCCTCAGCCGCAATGAATTCTTGAGGCTGCGGGTATTAGCTTTCCTCATCAGTGTATTTTGAAATATGTCTTGGTGGTACTCCTCTTCCAGTCTCTCTGTCCATTTGTATGTATGATGTTACCTAATCATATTCTCCCTTTGCTTTTCTTTTCTTTTATAGGGAGATCAAGGAGACCAGGGACCGCGGGTATGTCGTCTTCTATAACATGCACTTTTTTTGTGTGATTAAAAAAAATAATAAATCTCTGTTATATCTGGGATAATAAGTGCATGGAATGTTTCAGATGCATGGGTTTTTTTTGTGGACAGTGCATATTTAAGCTTTCCAATCACAACAAAGCTGCACTAAAATAAGTGAAGCAGGCACAGGAGGGTTGAACTATAAACACCTGAGGTAGCCATTAAGGAAGGTCAATGCCCTCTGATTGCTTCTGCGGGACTGACTGCCCTCAACAGAGGAAGAGTGCCTGAAACAAAAACAAATGTGACTGAGCTTATTGTAATTTGATATAGCTGAATCTTTTCTATTTCACAATGACATATAAGCACTGAAGACTGAGAGCTCATTGAAAGAACGTAATTATTTCCATCCCAGTTGTTTGACATTTTGATAAATTCGCACCTCATAGAGAATGATTATGAAGTCCACGCTTTGCCACAGCTGGCAAATTGTTGAATAAATCATTCACATATCTTATTCCAATATCTGCTTGCAGGGATTCCTTTAACTGTGACCGACTTATTAAGTCTATCTGTCTTTATTGCATTATGTGCCTGCACTTCTGCTACTCTCTGTTACTCATTGCCTTTTCTTTATATTCATCATTGTCTTGGATAGACTCCAGAAGGGGACCAGGCACTGAAAGTGTCTCTAATTAATTTGCCCCACATGCGGGTGCATGTTAAGGTTAACTTGTGGTGACAGAACAAAGCCATCAGCCCAATACTGAAAATCTTCATCACATGTGACACTGTCGCTTATGTCCCTGAGTTGTGTAAAAGCAAGCCCATACCAACGTCCTGATTGTGGATTACTGTGTATCATTTTGAGGCTCTGTTAGTCTCCTGCTCCTTGAAAATTAGATTTATACTGTAACCACAAAAACCACTTCTTGCTTGAGTTACTGCACAGGCAGAAGCTTTTGGTAAGTTTTGTTCTGTGTCGTATAGTTTTTAATTGTCTAATGAAGTATTTGGATAATAAAATGATGGATGATGTGAATGATTTACATTTCACAAACTAAACTACACTTATCCAAGATTTATATGACATGAGAACTAAATAACCAAGGTACTTCTGTCTGATGAACCTCCCAGACACAACACACTGTGCAAGCTACTTCTCTGAGAGTCATAATTTCAAGAAGCCCTCATTATTATGAGATACTGACTATAATTAGGAGAAAGTTGTCATCTTGACTACAGAAATAATTGTCTTTTTTCAAGTGGCAAAAATGGGTTTCTATACTGAACTGTCTACATAGGTAGATGTAATGTGAAAGATGTAAATGTGAAAGAAACTGTCTATTCAGGGATATAAAGGAATAAGAAACCAATATTCAGAAGTGTATTTACATGAATAGAAGTAACAATACTCCTCCAAATCCATACCAAGTAGAGTAATATTTAATTTACTAGCTAGGTGCACAAATACATGACAAATTTTATGCAAATATGTGCTTTATGTAATGTAATGAAATTTAGAAGTAATAAAGATTGTAAAAACAAAGAAAGTAGCTTAGTTTAATACTTTAGTTATTTTGACCAGAACTCTAAACATGTTACATTGGTTTCCATTTTTAAATGAACTGTTGTTCTTGGCCGATATGGAAAACATAACAAAATGGGATGGCTGTTTCGCCCACTGTGCCACAGTGGCACGATCACCCATCCTTCACACACCAACTCATATTCCTTAATTAAGGGTTTAAAAGTTCAAAGAGTGAATCAGCATAAAATAATGCAGCCACTAGTGAATAGTACACGTTGAATCAAACTTGAAACAATTATTTGGTTGTCACTGACAAAAGGTGTGTACAACATACAGTTCAAGACAATTTACTTAGTCTTACTTAGGCTTTTCTTTCAGAGCTAGAAAGGGAAGTCCAGTCCTGGTAGCTATATTTTGTGTAGTTCTGCAGATGTACAACTCAAGATGAGCTGCTTTACTGCAATGGACTTGAGATCTTGGGACTTATCCAGTATGCAATCTCTCCACAAATGTCAGAAGCATTATTCAATTTTAAAGATCTGAAAAGCTACTCCAGGACAAAGAGTTTTGCATGCTATGATTCAGAAGCCAAGATGTCTTTTAAAAATAAACTGATTTAAAATCAGTCTGATGAGGTTAGTAAAATACATGACAAGCCAAGTATATCGAGCCACCTTCAGGATTCAATCAATAACTTATTTCAATTTATTGAAACCATCTGCACTCAAATATAGATAATCATTTCATGGCAACTAAACTTTTGTCGCTCGGTGAAAGGAGGACAAAAAATAAGATGAAGATAAGTAGAAGGGACATTAACTCCAGCACTGGCTGCTGCACACAACTTAAATGCACACAGAACAGCTCAAATCTGCTTGTAACGAATGATGTTAAACTGGGCATAAACGATGTGGTTAAAGGAGTTGGATATTTTATATTTTAGGAGTTGTGTTTATATTTCAATTGAACTGGCTTAGTCAAACAAAATGGAAAAATGTCAAATAAACGCAGGTTAGTCCAGATTAATGGTGTAATGTCATCATTAATGCGAAGGGCAATTCAGGTTCTTATCGTTGCATTTGTCTAGTTTCAGGCCCAGAAAAAAAACCATGAAATTCACAGCAACACTAGGTATCAGTCAAAAACAAACAATTTGCTAATAATTAAGATTCTCCATCCCCCACATTAATTGTTCATGTACAGTATGCAGTGGAATTGTGAGGACTGTAAAGTTCCACAAGAAGTTTGAAATTAATCTAGTGAGACATTATGAAGTTTCTTTTCCATGCCTAAGGAGAAAACTGAAGGAGAAAAGTGAAAACTGAACTCTTCTTTGGTTAACTCATGTCAGACGTTTTTCTTCCTGCTGCTAAGGGCATTATTGTAACACAGGGACAGTTACAGTGAGGTTGATGGTGCAACTCTGTGGCCAAATTAATGGTACATAAACTCAGCTTATATTAGCCACAGTCTTCTTATAAAATGTAGTGGGATCAGTGCAAAGTCCCACTGACTCCAGGCAAATTGATCAAGCTTACTGTAAAACTAACAGAATGAAGCAAAGGCAACACTCCAGGTTTAGTGGAGCGCTACATAACTCAAAAGGCCTAGACAGTATTTCTGTCAGAGGATCCCTCAGTGATCCTCTTGTGCTTGCTCCCAGTTTTACGCTCAGAATGTCTGTGGTTGTTAGTAACTCATTCTGTAATAATGTCTCATTATCTAGATTTATTATAGTTTTGTTTGAAAGAGTATCTTCTTCACTTGAAATTAAACAGTAGACAGCTGTTTCCTGAGCTTTACTCTTTTAAATGACCTATGCCATTTCAATTACTTCCCAAACATGGTAGGATGGAATATCCCATAAACATGGTATTTCCCTATGTTTTTATGACAACCATTTAAAAACCACTGTTCAACTAATTGATGGAATGTTTTTTAATAGAAATATACTAGACTTTTAGGTTGTATTGGCATGACAGTGCAGACATTAAAAAACATATATAGTCACATTTTTCCTGGAAATTCATTTCATTCTAAATAAACATTTAAACCATTTTAAAAGAATTGTCTCACAAAACAGATGGCCAGATACAGAGTCATGCACCAGACATGGAAAGTCTGGCAGTTATTATTAAATAACTGATCTTATTAATCATTTAAAAAGATATGTTAGTTCAAATGCACCTCGGCCATCCATATGGGCAATACCCTTGAATTTAACACAGTGCTACATACTCAGTAGACATGTGCAGTGGTGTACACAATCCATGTTATGTTGTGTGGTTGTTGTTTTTGTTATACCATTTTGTCCCCAGGGACTTCCTGGTGTGCCCTCCATGGCTGCATTACACAGCAATCAAATCCTGACTGTAAAGGTTTGTTCGGGTGGCGCAGCTGCTCAGCCAGACTCCACGGTTCACACACTGAGATAACCAGACCCTCACACTGTTTGTCACCTGAGACCAGTTAACAACAGAAGAACAAGCTGATTTGATCAAGCAAATCCAATCAATAGCTATTATACATTTCAACTGCCAGCAGCCCCAATGAAAGAAGGAGCTCCTTTCTGTATACTATATGGCAGTGGTTCTCAAGCCTGCAGCATGCAAGAGCTTTTTAAGAAACAAAGTTTGTTATTGTTTCCGTAGAACAGATAGATATATTTTCGATCAGGTTCATTTTCTTCAAAGGACTGCTTTTTAGATGTCCTGCTAAAGACGGCTAAACATTGCTAAAGGCCAAAACACTCTTCAACATTAAAACTTTATAATTCATGGATGGGTCACCTATAGTAGTAGTTAATTAGTATTAAATATTCGTTAATAAATGAACAAATAAATACACTTCAAAGGAAAATTTGTGTAACATCATCTTTGCTATTACATCCTCCTTGTTTTGTAGGTACTGACTTATTATTGCTTGTTTAATTTACAGTGTAAAGCACTGTAGGTTCTGTAGGTTCAAAAACAAGGTTTTGATACCATTCACAAGAATTTTATATAGTAATAGCTGATACAAGCAACGCACAGGATGAGTGGAAAAAACCCCCAATAATGCTAAGCTAAAAAATATGCAAGATAGCCACATTCCAAAATGCCATTGTGTAGAACTCGGTGTGTATGGTGCAGTGGAGAACACTGTCTTTTTTTTGTAGTCTTTTTATTTATAGTGAACACTTTTCAGTGCACTTCCGTTGACTTAAAGAGAATCAAAACAACCACACAAAATAGTTCACTGCTTGTCTGTATGCTTTTCTCTTTAAAAATAAAATCAGAAAATTAGACCTCCGGTAACAACACATAGGTGAAAACAAATGCTGCCGGTTCAGCTCAACTCCTCTCTCCATCCATAGCCAACGCTCCACCATGCTCCTTCTGCCACACATGGTTAGTCACTAAATATATAGAATAAAAACACTATAAGCTATAAGCAGAGTATGTAACTTGGTAACTAGCATATTTTGTGTAATATACTGTATATCAACTGTTCTGTTGTTACTTAAAAATGCTGTCCAGCAAGAAGATATGCATTGGAAACCATGATTACAAAGAATTAAGGCCTAAAAGCCTCCTCTACAACTGATTAACATATGCAATCCAGAAAAATGTTGAGGGCCACTGCTGTATGGAGCCAGATTCAAGACGATGGACTTAACAGTGCTGGTTAAAAAAATAAAAATAAAAAATAAAAAAAGGAATGTGCAAGCAGTTATACACAGGATTCATATTTACTAACCAAGATATGGTCTGGACAGTAACCATGTGAGTGAATGCCCATGTTTTACCACATATCCATCCAGTGTACTTTTCACTGCTTTTAAATGTAAAAAACATCTATATTCCCTCATATTTATACACTTGTATAAATGAACAGAAAAAAATAACCATGGCTTCAATGTGTGCAGCCCCTGGGGTCTGGCTTAGCACTAAGCATTACTGTGATGACAGTGCATTCAGTGAGAAGAAATTGACATTTTTCTTGGGGCTGATGAACTCTCAGTCGGTGTTCCAGCACCCCTGGGGTGGTAATAGAGACCTCTGGGGCCAAATATAGTCCAGACTTCAGAAACACCACTGCAGAAAAGTGTGGATTTCTCCTCACGCTTGAAGGCGCTGAAGTTGGTCCTCTGTCTCAACCACTTGATCTAATCTATTTTTGTGCTTTTTTTCTTTCTTCTGCTTTCTCCTTCTTCTGGGACTACATCAAACTATCTCTTCTCCAACCTCTCCCACCTCTGACCTCTCACTCCTGCTCAGATGGTCTTCCCTAAGATCAATCATGGCTTTCTTTCTGCTGATCAGCAGCTCATTAAGCGTCGGCTCATTAAGGTAGTGCTTGACCTCACTCTTCTCTCTCAGTAGGCCACTGTTTTTTTCCCTTCATCTCCATTCTTCTGGTTCTGCCTGGAAAAGAAAACATATGCAGTAATAAATAGCAATCATTCTGAGCTTGTAGTGGAACTTTATAGCTACTGAGTACTCGTTTATTTTTGATTTGCCTTAAACTGTCTACAAAGAAAATCATTAATAATGTCCTTTAATGGCAGAAAAGAGCGAACCTCCCAAGATTTATTTTATATAAGAGGTCAATAAAACATTATGTGCATTTCTCCCAGATGACCTATCAATACATATTAAGTGGGGAGTCTACCACGAAATACAAAATGTTCCACTTAATAAAGAGCGACTGCATTGATAAATTAAATACAGAACCCTGGAGAGGCCACAAAAGATCTTTTTAATGCATATGTTTGATGTACTAAATTGTGCACATGATTTAGTTTACCATGGCCACAAAATACTAAATCAAGGATCACAATTTTGAGTTCTAGAGTTAATAAAGTTGTGCCCACATTTTGGTTAATTTGTGCCCTTCTCTAAGGATAACATGCCCACTGAACTTTCTGTTAGGTTTCTGGGATCAGTGTGTCTAACAATGAAATTTATTTGACGACATTAAAGCACATGCCCCCTTAATATCCTCTTCAGAGTTCTCTTGCTCACAGCAATGTCATAGGAGGTAAGTGAGTGCTATTTGTATGTCTCTGTAACACATCCCAGTGAAAAGTATGATTTAATTTCTGAAATTCTGCCCATAATAGAGACTTATGAACTATACCTGAGCTGTAGCCCAGCTGCTTGGTCAGAATATTCCATCCATTTGCTATACTGCTTATCCTACATAGGTTAAAAAGGGAGCCTGTCCCTGTCTTTAGACTGGGGGAGGAAACCGGAGTACCCAGAGGAAACCCCTGATGCACGGGGAGAACATGCAAACTCCGCGCACACAGGGCGGAGGTGGGAATCGAGCACCCAACCCTGGAGGTGCAAGGCAAACCAACCACTAAGCCACTGTGCCCCCTGGTCAGGTTATCCATTCAACTAAATAGTAATAATAATAATAATAATAATAATAATAATAATAATAATAAACTTTATTTTATAAAGCGCCTTGAAAAGCAGCTTCTCAAAGCTCAGTACACAAAATAAGCAGTACACAGAAAAATAAAACATATAAAAGTTAATAAGAACAACAACAACAACAACGTTAATAATAATAATTATAAAATAATAATAAAAAAGATATCAGCAGTCAAATGCAAGTTTTAAAAGTGTGTCTTAAGTAGAACTGTCAAAGGTCTGAGCTTCCCTGAGTTCAGGAGGAAGAGCGTTCCAAAGTGAAGGAGCATAGACAGAAAAAGCCCTGTCACCCATAGATTTTAGGCGGGTTTGTGGAACAGTTAACA
>JANDJT010000206.1:13824266-13856849 GCA_024331685.1 Stegophilus panzeri | reverse complement strand
TACCAGAAATGGAGGAACTAATAAACTAATAATAACACATGTGGGTGTGTGTGTGTGTGTGTGTGTGTGTGTGTATGAAATAGACTCAAAAAACACTATAAAAAGCATATTTTTCCTCAAAAATAAAACAGGCCTTTGGTTGATTTTTTTTTCATCCAGGGTTTGAGTAGCTTCTTTTAATTACTCATAAACCTTGCTTGGGCAGGGCTAGTAATCTAAGGAGTATGCTGGCAGAGGAAATTATATTATTTAATAACTTTTTTCTGTCTTTTTCTCTTTTTTCAGGGACCTGAGGGCCCTCCAGGACTCAAGGTACAGTTTAAGTAATACTTTTCAGTCTTAACTGCTGTTCTTATTCCAGTGAGTCATAAATCATGGAAACTGGGAAATGCATCAGAAGGATGATTTAACATGACATACAAAGATGCATTCATATTAGGCTGAAAGGCAGATACATTGTGGTGACCTCAACAGACAGTTGTCTAGAGTATGTTTTTCAACTTTGTGTGAAGGTTAATACTAGAGGTAAATACTGCCTTAACTGTTCCGAGAAAAATATTTCATAGAACAAACAATGGTCTACACTTGCAGATGACAGTAAATTACTGAACAGCATGCCAAACAACCATTTCCTGTACAGTTTGTCATGCAAGAAGAAATGTCAAATTTACATATTTTGTGACAAAACTTGATGAAAAGAAAATATAAACATGTATTACCAGTCAACTAGTTAATAGTTTTTCTTCAAAAAGAATTAAGAGTGAATCGATAAAGAACATCTCAAAACTTGCATAGTATAAAACTTGCTTGTATTTTCTCATTTTTGCTTGTATTGTCTCATTTGTAAGTCGCTTTGGATAAAAGTGTCTGCTAAATGAATAAATGTATTGTAATGTAAGATTTTATTGATACACTGAGACATACTGTATCAATAGAACAGTAATATCTAGCTGCAGTATACTGAGCTTTATACCACAGCGCTGCTGAATTCCCGATTCTGATTGGCAGACGTTCTGAGGTGTGCAATTAATTTTCAGTAAATGCACGGCTAAAGCAGTTCCAGTTAGGTCTTGACCGCATTACAGTTCCATATCACTTCGCAGAGTTTACTGAACGGAAAAGTTAACACACAGCATACAGATGAAATATGTAAGGAATAATTGATAATGGGCAATTGAATTATTAGAAAAATAATGTGCACCCGAGGTGGTAATTTGGCCATGAGGCGAAGCGGAAGCTTGAGCCATTGATATGCAGTTATTGGAGAAAGAGAAAGCAAGAAAAAAAAAAGAGCAAGCACGAAAGAGCATGTGTGATAAGCCAGTGAACAAGTATTTATTTATTTATTCATTGTATTTTCTGCAGTAATAAAAAAACGAAAAACCATGTTTATCAATATTTATTTATTTAGTTGTTCTATTTTTATATTATCAGCTTGAAATTGAAAAAAAAACTGAACTCTCTCACTCTCTCTCTTGAATAACTGCATATCAATGGCTCAGGTCTCCATTACTAGTTGTAAAATGATGTTTTTTCCAGCCTCAATACACAAGATATTTAGTCTGGCAATCTTAACAAACAGACTCAAAAAGCAACATGAGAATTAAATATTTTGTGGCTAGACCTACAGTATCTTACAGAAGAGAGAAATTTCACACATAAATTAGGTGCTGCTCCTTGACTGACAACTTATCTAGTGGCACCAGTTTGTAGTATGTTTCCTAACCCTAACACTAAACCTAACCCTAATTCATCAACCATATATGAACTCAGATGGCTGAACTATTTCAGTTAATTAAATAAAATTAAACCAACATTATGTTAATGGTATGAATTTAATTAGATGTATTTTTTATTATTTATTTATAGGGATCCACTGGGTCACCTGGCATTCCAGGTATTGATGGATTGAAGGTAATATTTCACATAACTTTTGGCACATGTAAATTAGGTCATCTTAGGGTCTAGAATCATAATATCAGATCATACTACCATGTTATAGTTGTAATTACTGCTTACCAATCTTCTAGCAAAGCCAGACCAATGGTCTAGCTGAACCCCAGTTGATAAAGGCAGATTGGACCCCAACATACACTGTATATTAAGCCTAGTGGATGAACTCTGCAGAGAGTTTTAGGCATATTCTGCCCAAGGCAGGAACTATGTACACTAGTAGGTCATGACAGTATGGTAGGAGTAGCCTTACTATCTTCTGATAAGATATGCCTACTGAATTCTGTTTGATGGCCAGAAATGATGCCCATAGCTATAGAGTTCCCCATAGCCTCTTTCCCCATCTAGGAGGACCATGGACAGTGGTCTGATACAATATTCATAGGAATGTAATTTAGAAAATGAAAAACATGTTTACATGACCAGTAGTTTGGCAGTGTTCCCAAATGGTCATTGAGGATGGAAGGACAGGTGGGATCATGTGGTCTAAGAGCTGTAAGAATTTTAATTATGTGGCTGGGTGAGTACACAAAGCTTTGGGGGATGTACATACAATAATGCTCATAGAGTTGGTGTGCCGGGTGTGCAGTACCTTGATGCTCGGTTAGTGATATGCCAGCTCACCTTAAAAGTTGGTTGCTTCAGGCCAGAGGAACATAGGTCTCATCTAAATGAGCTCCCTGTTTAAAAAATAACTGAAACACAGAAGGAGCATAAACAAAGCCATATGGCATAACTAAATATTCATAATAGCCAGAAGTGGTTGGAAGAATTATTTTCCACTCATCCTCTTCACATACAAAATCTAGAGAAAAACCTTGTACTTGATAACTGCTGTAACACTTCCGGAAGTGGGGGGAGAAGAGAGTAATATTTAACCACAACAGCATTTAGACCACGGTAATCAGTGCAGAGGTGTATGTTTCCATCTTTCTTTTATACAAAGAAAAACATTACAGATGCAGTGGAAGTGCAAATATTATCCTATTGGATATACCGAGCTTCCTTATGTACCTTACGATGGCAGTGATCTAGTTACCTTGATATTGTTTACAAGAGCTAATATAACATCCACAACAAGTGGGGGATATTGGGCAGTTTGTGTGCCACATGGACAAAGAGAGACAGTGAACATGGCACCATGGTTACCATGTTGTTGCATCCTTTTTGAGACCAGTATATGTAGGGGTCATCTGATAGTTGTGATAACTATCCACTGTGAATGTATGGTAAGGGGATATGTGTGTGTGTGTTACCAGAACGTTACCAGAAAGTTTCTGTGCTGGGCAGATGAAGGGATGACTGTTCTGTACTGGACTGGGAGAATTGGAGAATGTGTTATAAGGAGAATTCATCAGCTGTTTTGGCAATCTCTATTTGTACCACACCACTGTGACCCCTCCAGAAAGTGGAATAAGGGCTGACTCACTCCATCTGCTATGTGCAGAGAGTATAGGGAAACTTATTCCTCAGTACACACTCCCTGAGCAAGGTGTAACCATTTTTTCTTCTTAACTACATCCTGAGGGGTTAAAAAACTGCTTAAAAAATGGTCAAAGCTATCATAGTTCTGAGTAGCCTGTTTTGTGCCCACAGAGATTACAGCCCATTTTCCAGTACATAGAGAAATTAAATGTAGCTTTTCTCACAAGTTCAGAGAGAGCAGGACACAGATATCGAAATCTAAAAAGTACATTGCAACAGTAGTCTCTGGCTGCTGTCTAGGGTGCTGTCATACTGTTAGGCATTGATGAACAGCAGGATGAGGGTAAGTACGTATGTGACCATTGAAAATGCATGTCAAAGGAAAGGGGATCCTGCGATTTCATATGGTACCACGCGCATGCTGGGGGCACAGGAAAGACAAGACCAGTAGGGGGCAGTTATGTTTTCCTTCAGTTGAACAAACACGGCTTGCTTGGAGATACAGTAGGTCTGCCAGGACAAAAGCTGCATACAGCATATATTTGTTTACCAACCAAATGGTGCTGTTTCTTGTACTGAAGCCTATGATCTGCTTGTCTGCGGATCTGTGAACAGAGCACATTAAACGTTGTCGAGTCTAAAAAAATGGAATGTGTGGTCGGTTAGATTTAAGAAAAAAATAGTACGTATGTTTTACATAAAAATATTATGTTTCTCTTAAAAACTTATGCTAAACCTAATTTAAACACGTTTCTAATTACAAGATTGAATTATACAAAGTAAGTGTGAGCGAGTCAGGTAGTAGAGTACAGTACAGCTTTTTTTTTCAGTGTAGAAAGTTGATTCGTGTGTGCATGTGTAATTACGAATGTCCTTCCTCAAGGTAGTGTTGAATGAATTCCATTTTCTTCTTTCTTGCCAATGGAAACTTTTATTCTTTTCTTAGATTTAAAGTTTCACTATTAAAAAAAATGGTTTAATTTGTAAAGAATATACACTAATTAGTATTAGAATTATTTTAATCCAATGATTTTAGTTGTAATTGCAGTCTGTTTGTTCTGTGGGTTTAAAAGATGGACTGAATTCAGTCATCTGTTTTGGAGAATTTGGCTAAGTTGATCTCTTTTCACCTTTCATTCACGGGGTGTGAGGTGATATTGCTGACCAACCAATTTTGCCGGTTTCACTCACCCCGAATTGGGGCTTTATTTCCCACAGTTGCAACTTTAATTCTCGCAATTGTGAGTTTACGCTGCATCTCACAACTGTGTCCTTATGTATTTATTATTACTTACATGACTTTATAAGTCACATTTTTCTTCACTGTGTCCATCTTTGCAATAGACCTCGTAGAGCCACTGTTCATTTACATTTACGGCATTTGGCAGACGCCCTTATCCAGAGCGATTTACAGAAGTGCTTTGAAGTCTCTATCAATACCAATACATATCAAATACATCCCGATATTGGTTCAGTAGGTCACGAACTAAGATACCATCAGTCTTAGAAATCTGTTGGGAGGTAATATAGCAAGAAAAACACACAGACAACACAATTTTTATTTTTTAAATGAAAAGTGCTAATTTAAGTACTTTAAGAAGAGGTAGGTCTTTAGACGTCGTTTGAAGACCGACAGTGACTCAGCTGTTCGGACATTTAGGGGAAGTTCATTCCACCATCTAGGTGCCAGAACAGAGAAGGGTCCTGATGCATGCCTTTCTTGTACCCTGGCACCAGTCTAGTAGTGCTAGAGGTTTGGAGGGAGCGTGGTACAGTGCGGGGTGTGATAAGTGATTAGAGGTAAGTGGGTGCTGGTCCATTTTTGGCTTTGTAGGCAAGCATCTGAGTTTTAAATCTGATGCAGGCAGCTACAGGATCAGTTGCAGAGGTCGAATGGCGCTCAGAGACAGACCTGCCAGGAGTGAGTTGCAGTAGTCTAGTCTCGAAATGACAAGAGACTGAACCAGCACCTGAGTGGCCTGTATGTATAGAAATGGACGACTCCTTCTGATGTTGTAAAGGAGAAATTTACATGAGTATGTCAGATTAGCAATGTGAGAGGAAAAGGACAGTTGATTGTCCGTGGTTACCAAAAAGGTTGCATGCAGTAACCGAAGGTGGGATCAGAGAGTTGTCCAGGGAGATCACAAGTTCCTGACATGTTAACGAATCAGCTGGGATGAACAGCAGTTCAGTTTTGCTGGGATTAAGTTTCAGCTGATGAGCTGCCATCCATGATGAGATTTCTGCCAGACATACTGAGATCTGAGCACAATCAAGAGGATCTGAGGGAGGGAAGGCGAGGATGAGTTGAGTGTCATCTGCATAGCAGTGGTATTAGAACCCATGTCAGGATATGACCTCACCAAGAGATCAAGTATAGAGAACCAGAAGAGGACCAAGTACTGAGCCTTGTGGGACACCAGTGGAGAGTCTGCGGGGAGCAGATGTGGATCCCCTCCATATCTCCTGGTAAGAGTGACCTTCCAGGTAAGAAGCAAACCACTGCCACGCTGCACCATGAATTCTGAGACTCAAAAGGGTAGACAAGAGAGTCTTGTGGTTGACTGTGTCAAATGCTGCTGAAAGGTCAAGGAAGATGATGACTGATGACAGTTTGGCTCATCTAGCAGCATGTAGCTTCTCAGTGACAGCCAAAACGGCAGTCTGTGTGGAATGTGCCACTTGAAGCCAGACCGGTTAGAATCTTGGAGTTTGCACTGTGAGAGGTAGAGAGACAGTTGATTGTAGACAGTGCATTCAAGGATTTTAGAAAGAAAAGAGAGAAGTGATACCGGTTGGTAGTTGCCAATGTCAGAGGGCTCCAGAGTGGGTTTCTTCAGGATGGGAATAACCCTTGCTCTCTTGAATGCAGTTGGTACATGACCAGATGATATGGAGCTGGTGATGTAGTGCAGGAGGTCTTGTGAGATGGTCTAGAGCATTGTGGAAGGAATTGGATCCAATGGGCAGGTGGTAGGATTGCAGGACAAGATGGATTGCAGGATCTCTGCTGTTGCTAGATTAGAAAAATGTGACAGTGAAGGAGAAGGGGAATCTTTAGTGGGTAGTGTAGGAGTTGTGGTAGAAGGGAAGGTCTGGAAGATTTTTTTCAATCTTCTCATCATAAAAGGTGGCAAAGTCTTCAGCAGTCAGGGACAACAGAGCAGGAGGAGCCAGTGGGTTGAGCAGTGAAGAAAATATGTTGTAGAACTTGTGAGGGTCTTGTGCAGAAGTTTCCAGCTTTTCCCTGTAGAAGGCACTTTTAGCAGAAGTCACTTCAGATGAGAATTTGGACAGGAGAGCATGGTGAGAAGCAAGATCTGTGAGGAGTTGTGATTTCTTCCACTTTGTCTCTGCTGTTTTTAGTTCTCTCCGATTGCTGCATAACACATCTGACAGTCAATGAACAGGGTAAGAAATCTTCCTGGGTTTAGATTATAGAGGGCAGAGGAGGTCCATGGATGAGGAAAGTGAGGAGAGGAAAGTGTCTGTGGCTAATTGCAATGGTAGGGAGGAAAAGGAGTCAGGGTCTGGAAGGGATGATAGGGTGTAGGAAGCTATGGAGGAAGGAGAGATACAATGGAGGTTTCAATGGGTAGGAGAGAAGTATTTATAGCTGGTTTTAGGCAGGATAGGGAGGGTGATGTTGAAGGATACCAAATGATGATCGGAGGTGTAGAGTGGGGTAGAATCGATGTATGTACTGAAGAACAGGCCCAGGACAGTTCCTCCCTTGTGTGTGGGTGGGCGGCTGTTGAATGTCAAGGAGAAGGAATGCAGAAGAAGGAAAAGGCAAGAGGACTCAAGCTTGTCAGGGGGGAGGTTGAAGTCTTCAAGGGCTGTAAGAGGGGTGCTGTCGGTAGGGAAAAGATTGAGGAGCATGTCCATTTCTTCAACAAAATCTCCTAGGGGACCAGGAGGGCAGTAGATGATGATGAGAAGGTTGATTGGGGAAACACCCCTACCAGTTTCTCGTGGAGTATGAGAGAAAGCATAAGCAGAGGATAGAGCAGCCAGTGTATCTGAGTTCTGTGGCGATATCCAGGTCTCAGTGCCAGAAAGTCAAGAGAGTAATGGGAAACTAAAGCTGAGATGAAATCAGCTTGGCAATTCCAGAGCCCACCTACCACTGCTGTTTGAGACTGAGACAGCAGGGGAGGGTAGATGAGGTTACTGGTAGTTCGGCCTCTGGTTTGTGGATGAGAGCTTCTAGGTCTGAGAGAGGTGACAACAGAGATATGCATCTGTTTGAGGCACATGTCTAGTCAGGAATGAAGTTAGTGAAAATAGGGCTGAGAGGGAACTGGTAACACTTTACTGAACAAGAAGAAATAAATGCTAAAAGATACTTTATCTAAATTTATGCTGCTAACACTAGTGTCTGTAGAAGACAACCTTCAATACATTTTAGTAAGCCCTGCCAACAATTCACACCTTAAGAGAGACTGAAATTACTCTTGATTAACCACATGAGAGAACTAATTAGCATAGACTAACAAACTCTTCCAAGCAACACTACAGAATCAACAATACTATACAATACAGCAATTCTAGTGGCCAGAATCTAGATTCAACTGAGTCAAGGAAATAATACAAAAAAGTCAGAATCCTACCTTACCAGTATAGAATAAATTCAAGATGGAACAACTTAAAGCACACATGTCATGACATACCATGCTGTACCCTGAAATCACTCACCAATTTACTATTCCCTATATACTGGGTTTTAGTAAATATAAATACACTCATTACTGTAGCACTCAGAGTTTACTACCCTTACTTGAAATGGTTACTCAAGTAAATGTAACAAAGTAAATGTAGCACGTTACTACCCACTTGACTATCTGTGATAGTCAGGATGTGTAAATCAGGTTGTGAATATACTCTTTCTGTAACAACATATTTGATAAATGTTTCCACATTTTTAAACTAATACATAAAATGTTTGAATATTATTTCTTGTCAGGAGAGTTGAAATAGGTTATAAGAGTTGATAAAGTACTTACACCAGAATGGATCTAAGATGGGTTAATTGTTGTTATGTAATTTGTTTTGCACTATGGCACATACAGCAGATCTGGATTTTCTTCTCCATCTATTTGTGGTGAGGTTTTCTGTTATGCCAGGACAATGGTTGAATGGAAATAGAGATAAATGTATCAGTGAACAATGTCCAAATGCAATCCAGAGGTAACGTTTCAAAACATGGTCCGAAGACAAAATCCAAAACATATTGCAAAGTCAGAAATCCAGAGAACAACAAGGGGATCAAATTTGAGGGAAAAAAAAGAACACAATAACAGTAGCAGAAATTAAGACATGAAGAAATAGGATCACATGACAGAACAACAGAGAATAAACATGTCTCATAACTCACAAAATTCACAAAAGTGGTAAAAAATTTGTGAACAAGTTGTGAACCTTAAATATCCTGTAAATTGGTGAAAATTAGAAACAGTTGAGCAAAGGTGGAGTTGGTAATCAGAAGGCTGTGGAAGCAGAAAAAGTTTAGAGTTTGCTGTAGGGAGGTTGAAAGAATGTTCTGTCAAACTCTTTTAGTGTTGGAGGAAATTAGTAGACTAAGCTTTGCTGTCTGATGAACCCAGATCAAGTAACAACTCAGTATTGTGGTGAAACTCAACACCATGTTGATAATGCTGATCTTGACCTTTCAAAGCTCAACCAGGAATTACAACAACCCATTATCCTTATTAAAACAGGTCAAATATTGGAGTGTTTATGGTGTTGTTTTAGTAGTTCCTATGTTGGGTTTTCTTTGCTTCAAATACGCTGTATCTGGACCAAAATAAGTTAGCTCCTCACTTTTCCTTCCATGTTGAGATTTATCCACATCTGAATCTCGTGATGAAATTGTGAGGACAAAACTGCTTTTACATATAACTATATTGAAGTGAGAATAAGGTTTTGTCATAGAAAAATGATCATTCCCATCTGGTATTGTTAGAGCAAGGAAAAAAGGACGGAACACATCTGACGCAACACTAGCACAGTAATCTTCATAAGTATTTAAATAGATATGAAAAGAAAAGTAGGTTCTCTGTGCATAAGAAACAGAGAAAGGCCATTTTCTGACAGGAGTCACTTGGAAACATTGCTAAATTGCAAATTCCGTATCTGTATGTGGACTGCTGGGTGCCAAGCCTCACGAAATGCATCTCTGTTGCTGTAAAGTTTCATTAAAAAGCAAATTAGTTCCACCATTGAATCATCATGCTGTAGAGATTTGTTTAAGCCAATTACTTTCACATCATAAGAAGAAAAACCTAACTCCATACACTAATACATTAGACGTATTTTAGACTAACAATAATACACCCTTTTGTCTGAAAATTAATCTTAATTTTTGATAGGTGTTTGTATGTTTTCAGATAAAGAATATATATTTATAAGCAAAATGCACAGGTACAGGACTAATACACAACTGCAGGACTATTGTGAATGTTTAAAACTAGTTGTATGTAAAAGCTTGTTAATAATACTCAGAGATATAATTCTACAGCCTATGATGAAAATATGGAAATACATGCAGTGCAAAAAGTCATGACAATGAGAATTCAGTAGTCTTATCTGGACTCCTGATACTCTTCTGGTGTAACAGATCATGGCTCCCTGTGTGGTCACATTCTATGTTTTGTTGTTCATAGGGGGAGGTGGGTATGCCTGGATTAGATGGAATCCCTGGTGCCAAGGTTTGTGGCACGTGATCTCCAATCATGGGATCCATTTCATATCTCAGATTTCTCAGTTTTTTATTAACTTTTTTGCAAGGCAGATTTAATGGATTTATTTTGTGACATCAATCACAGGCAGAGCCTATTTTTAACATGAAACCACCAGAAATGTGTTGATGTTCATTTGAAAAATCATCATCATTACAAATGCAAGAAATTGCAAGAATATTGAGTATCATCACTCAGCCACTGTTCCAAACTGTTTCATCTACTTGGTTTTCATATGGATCGTGTCCTTCATATGCAAATATTTACATTTCATTTCAAATATTACTGTCTGTCTTGCCTCTGTGCACAATATCATATGCTCTGTATCTGCATGTGAGTGTTTATTTTAAATTGAGGCACAATGCCTAGGGAATTGGTCATCAATTACTTCTGAGGACAACTGTGGAAGGAATAGCTGTAACATGATCTTCATTTCTTAATTGAATGTAAACTTAAATCATAGGTATGATCTAAATAGGTGATGTGCTTTTATTTTCCTTACTCCTGCACAGTCTGACCTATGAACATTTAACATGTTTGACTTTCTTTTCAACTAGGGTGACAGAGGAGAGCAAGGTGAAAAGGTAAATCCATGTTCCTACATTTATACATTATGCTAGATGACAAACTCTCCTAGGTTGAAGATACTTAATAAAATAAATAAATAAATAAATAAATAAATAAGAAAATGAATCAAAACAAATCCAAATAAACAATGAAGTTCCAATGAACAGTAAAATGAACAGTTAAATGTTCTCTTCCTCTAGCTTGTTCAGTATTTTGATTATCAAACACCATTACATGTAGATTGTAATAAAGATTAAATAAATCTGGACAGATGCTATAAACTGTGGATCTGGTCCAATGTTATTTGGGAACAATGATCAAGTTGAATTTTCTCAAAATAAATTTCTTAGTGTGTAGTTTGTTATCAGATTGTCTAGATGTACATCACCCACCTGTTGAAAGAGATTTATTCTCCCATGCTGTAATGATGGCTGGAAACTAGGATGGAAGAGCATATACTTCAGAAAGGGCATATATAACATTGAGAAATCTCATTTAGCGCTTTGGGAATTAAGCTACCTTTCACATTGCCTTTTATTCTGATCATAACCAATCATATTGTTTCTGAGTTTAGTCTTTGTTTAGACCTTGTTGATGCTGAAGAAGCAAAAAATCTAATGCTCACATAAGCTTCAGACTAATGATTTCATTTTCTGCAGAAAATGCTTGAAAAGAAAACATGTATAATGAACTTGAAACGGTAGAAAGAGATTCTATGAATTAGCTAATGTGTTGTAAAATTAGGCATAAGCAGCAGGAAGGCTCTTTCAGTGTTCTTTCACATTCAAAGTTTCTCTCTCTCTCTCTCTTTATATCGCTATTAAAGTAGTGCTTAAACAAATACATAGCAGGCAAATATACATAGTCAATTTATTTTGCACATGCATACCAACTTAATCGTCACCTATCACCATTCCCTGTTAACAAATCGTTCACCACCTGTTTAATAAAACAGTTTAAGTCAGTAACCAAAGTAAGTATACAAATTAAAGCTATGATAAAATAACAAAAACAATTAACCTTTCTTAAAGAAATCCCTAAATCCTCTGACCAAGTATATGACTGTGTCATCTGCCTATTAAATAAATGCCAGTCCTTCAGGCTGAAAAATTAGGATCAAAATATTCTGTCAGTAGTTTGGCACTGTGACTCAAAAAGTTGTTTTTCATCTGACATCTGGAAGCTACATGCTGTCCCAACTCCCATACAGTAATGATAATGGTCTAAACCTTAAGAAGGCTGAATGGCAGACCTTAAATGATATAATTATATTTTTTCCTTATGACTTATATTTTTTTTATTTAAAAAATATATTCGTAAATATCTTATTTAACTTTTTGGCTTTTCTTATAGGGTGATATGGGAGAAGAGGGGCCAAAGGGCAATGTTGGTGAGAAGGTAAGGCTGCACAAGGACATGTCTATGCCACTGTAACTGACTAGTGGACTTAATCAATCAGTCATATTGTATATGGTATTCATAAGTTGCCATAAGTTTCTGCTACTCTATGAATCAGGCTGAAGTTTGAACAAGATGGTTTGACTTAATGTCTGCAGCAGTAGTGTACAAGTCATTTCTTCCTAATTTGTTTATTAACTTTTACTGCATGTCTAAATATACTATATTTACCAGATTCTAACATACAGATGCTCCTAAATAAATGATTATACAGTACGGTTTGTAATTTATCAGCAAAGACTGTACTAGCTTTTCCCCATATAATGCATTTAATATGGAAAAACAACTTCACTGAAATATTTCAGAGAAAGACAAACTTTGTTTACACTAAATGTTCTGTTCTGTTGGAAATATGCCTTAACTGTTAAATTATTTTGGAAACTTTAAAAATAATTTTCCTGCTTCTACACCTTTGGCTTATAGTGTATATGACTGAGCACTTTCATAAACCCATACAAGGCAGTAAAAAGTAATAATTTTGACTCCATATCAGGAGTGGGTAAAGACATACTGGTGATCTAAGCTATACTGTATATACATACCTTAGATAATGTCTCTCTGAGGGCCGTGTTGGGATTTTCCCCAAGTTGAAGTAGTACCCCTAAGCATTAGATCAGCACAATTACTCTTGTATACTCTTTCCATGGCATTGTGCTCTTTGCCAGACAAAGCCATTCACAAAACATATTTGACAGTTGGCCTAATTTTAAAATCACAAGATACCAAAATGTACAACAGTTTGTCTTGCTGCCATCAACAAAATGAAAATGTTTAAACCTCACTTAATGTAGTGACGGAGGGTGTGTACATTTTTCACACTACATTAAGGGGTGGGGATCCTTATAGACTGTGGAACAGAAATGTACCCAGTGTGTCTCCACCAATTTATTACGCATTGGAGTACAACCATTTTTTTTAACCATTATGGACATTCTTAGTCAAAGTAGTAGTGCGTACAGCAGCCAAGTAAAAAAAGCATTGTAGGAAACAGATGCGGGACCATTTCCATGCATGGAAGGCAGTCCAAAAAAGAAATTGGACTACAATAAAACTTTGTTGCCTGAAAAAAAGCTTTGATCTGGTCTACCTTGTTGCTGAAAGAGGGGGAGGGATATGAATAAGGAAGCAGATATCATGGAAAATAAAATGCCTTACACATTTTCTTGACTGACATGCAGAACTCCTACTGTACTCTTTCATCTTAAAAAGGGGAATAAAATCCTCCTAACATCCATCATATTGTTCACACTGCAGCGCCATGAACATTTGAATTATAGTACATCCTTTGAAAGGCTTTTGAAAAGTGATGAGTAAAGACAAGTTGTGTCTAAATCATTTAAATACAATGCAATTTACCCAGAGGAAAATGTACCATCTACTATGTGTGCATGTGTAAAAGAGAAGACAAAGTCTTCTTGAACAGTGCAGTGCCTGCATGTTTTCCATGTTTGTCACTTAATGACCTTGTTCTTGGATAAAAGAGTGCCATCATGTACTGAATTGATTAGAACTGACATTATAAGTGTGATTCACCACTGACTAAGGGTACTGATGCATTGCATCCTTGTCTAGCTTATACAGTTAAAATGCACTCTGTTATGATTTGGAAATAATGTCTGAAGTTTTCCATAAAGGTTTGTCAGTAGTGAGTTGTGAAGCTCTCATAGTGGATGGATGCAGGTCTGTTGACATATCCATTCAGGAGATGCCAAGATTTGGGATTATAAATTCAAGGAAAAATAACAGAATCTGGCTAACAAAGGTAACATTGCAACAACAAGGCAAGTGTGAAAGAATAAAAAATGAAAGCAGGGATTTAGAGTTGTGAGAATATGTCCAAATGTTTGATAGGATGTGTGCAAGAGACAGAGTAACTAAACAATAATGCATCTTGCTTGAGAGGAAAACTTGATGTCTGCTATAGCTGCTGTGGCTTGAGTGTGACAGATGAGGTAAAGCATGTTGTTTGAGATAGTTATTAACAATGAAATGTCACTCATAAATTGACTTCAAGCAGCAAAAGGACTGTGGGAAAATGTGTTAAACTCAGACTTTCTTTACTGTGATAATTCGTAAAAAAAAAAAAAAAAAAAAAAAAAAAAAAAAAAAAAGGATTTATTATCATAGCTTAAACTAGTAATAAAACATTTGACATGTATAAATATTTAATTGGGTATGAAATTTGCTGAGATCTCAGAGGTGGAAAAATGCATTTTGGTCAAAACATTGTACGAGTAAACGCTAATTGGATTGCAAGAAAGCATTTAATGAATATAAGGGTTAGGCCAGTGACACAATTTCCATGTAGCGCCTCACAGTCTTGAAGTCAAATCTTATTCCAGTAATCTGCCAGCAACCATAGTGCCCTGTTTGACTTTGGACTATTGAGAACGTCTGCAGCTACAAATTCTCATGTTCTGCTAAGAATGATCATTATAGCCAAGCTGACGTAGTTTAAACAACTGGGCACCAAAGAGGCACAACCAAACTACAGCTATAACTTTAACTGTAACAAGCACTCATCGCCTCTACAGCTGAGTTTTTGTGGCAGAATTAATCACTCTTCCCACTACATATGATGAGCAAACTGCGACACTCCAATGCTATTGCCTATTTCAGGATGAAATGAAATTCTTCTTTCATTTATTTTTAAACCGTAGCTTAGGTACACTTGTAAAGATTGTGGTATTGACATCCTAAACATGTCCTCTACTTAGGGCTGTATTCAAGACCACCATTGCCAAGTCAAGGACAAGTCCAAGGCTCAGATTAGCCAAGATTGAGTCTTTAGGGAGCTGAGGTTATGTTAGGATTGAGTCCAAATGAAAGTGATACTGAGACCAGATTGAGACAATAAAAAACTATCAAACCCTTTTTAAGACCACACCTTTTCTTCAGATGGTTGAATTCATTCATGCATTGCACCAACAATGTTTTATATAAGAAGGAACTACTATATTATACTGTACTATACTATATTGTGCATGCAAAAAGAAAAGACAATGTGAACATTATTTGCATATATTCTGAGTCGAGACCAAGATAACGTTTAGGGAGACCAATGAACAACACTTAGACAAGTCCTAGTCAATACAGAAAACATCTCAAGACCAGAATCAAGTCCAAGACTAGACTGGACTCAAGTCCTACAGCACTACTTATAGTACTACCCCTGTCTTCCTCTCTCTCTGTAAACTCATACTGAACTCATTTTGGTCACCACCAAAATGTAATCAATTGGACTCTTACCAAAGAAAAGTCACACCTGACTTAAGTGGATTTAAGTGGACAACAAATTTCCATGAATAAACTGACTATGAGCAAGGTGGTTAACTTAAGTTTACTGTGAAGAGCATTCACAAAAGAGCCTTTATCTCATTTCTACCATGTGCTTAAACTGGCCATATAGCCAAAAGTTTATGGACACCTGGCCATCAGACCCAAATTTGCTATTTGAAAGACCCATTCCAGATTTAGTCCCCTTTGCTGTTATAATAACCTCATTCTTCTGGGAAAGCTTTCCACAAGGATTTGCCAAATTAGCCCCAAGAGCATTTGTGAGGTCAGGTACTGATGCCCCTTAGTTCCAATGAAGAGAAATTGTAATTCTGCAGCATACAGAGGCATTCTATACAGTTGTGCACTATGGGGAAGTCTGGGGAAGGCCTACATATGAGTGTGATGGTCAGATACCCACAAACGTTTGGCCATATAGTGTATATATCAGTCCTCAAAGTAGATACAGAGAGTCCAATTAAACAAATGAGACAAACGTATTATACTTGGCCATATATTTATTGAGGTAAATGATCCAGTATTACATATCTGTGATTGGCAAAAGTATGTTAACCTTTGCTGTCAGTATCTGATGTGGCCCTCTTGTGCAGCAATAACTGTAACTAAACGTTTCCAGTAACTGTTGATCAGTTTCCAATAACTGTTGCACATCGGCTTGGAAGAAATTTAGCCCATTCCTAATTACAGAACAGCTTCAACTCTGGGATGTTGGTAGTTTTCCTCACATGAACCGAGTGCTTCAGGTCTTTACACAGCATTTCCACTGGATTAAGGTCAGGACTTTGACTTTGGCCATTCCAAAATATTAACTTTATTCTTCTTTAACAATTCTTTGGTAGAATGACTTGTGTGCTTAGGCTCAATGTCTTGCTGCATGACCCAGTTTCTCTTGAGATTCAGTTCACGGACACATGTCCTCACATTTTCCTCTAAATTCACTGGTATAATTCAGAATTCATTGTTCCATCAATGATGTCAAGCTGTGATAGCCCAGATGAAGCAAAACAGGCCAAACCTATGGTGCTACCACCACCATGTTTCACAGATGGGATAAGGTTCTTATGCTGGAATGCAGTATTTTCCTTTCTCCAAACATATCAATTCTCATTTAAACCACAAATTCTATTCTGGTCTCATCCATCCATTAGCCTTCTGGCTTGTCAATGTGATCGTTAGCAAACTGCAAAGGGGCAGCAATTTTGGAGAGCAGTGGCTTTCTCCTTGCAACCCTGCCATGCACACTATTGTTGTTCAATGTTCTCCTGATGGTGGACTCATGAACATTTAGTTGCTTAGAAGTCACCCTGGCTCCATTGTGACCTCGCAGACTATTAGGTCTTGCTCTTGGAGTGATCTTTGTTGGTCGATCACTCCTGGGGAGGGTAACACTGGTCTTAAAATGAGTCCAAACTCTTTAGAGATGGTTTTGTAACCTTTTCCATCCTAATGAGCATCAACAACTCTTTTTCTGAGGTTTTCAGAAATCTCATTTGTTAATGCCATGATACACTTCCACAAACATGTGTTGTGAAGATCAGACTTTGATAGATCCCTGTTCTTTAAATAAAACAGGGCACTCACTCACACCTGATTGTCATCCCACTGATTGAAATCACCTGATTCTAATTTCACCTTCAAATTAAACTGCTAATCCTAGAGGTTCACATATTTTTGTCACTCACAGATATGTAATACTGGATCATTTTCTTCAATAAATAAATTACCAAGTATAATATTTTTGTCTTATTTGTTTAATTGGGTTCTCTTGATCTACTTTGAGGACTTTTGTGAAAATCTGATGATGTTTTAGTACTTATTAATGCAAATATATAGAAAATTCTAAAGGGTTAACAAACTTTAAAGCACCACTGTAGTTCCAGTGAAATGAAATTGTAATGCTACAGAATACAAAGACTTTCTATACAATTGTGTAGCATGGGAGCATTTTGGAGAAGGCCCACATATGGGTGTGATGGTCAGATATCCACAAACATTTGGCAATATAGTGTATGTAAATGCAATTTGTTTTAGAGTGTGCTGTCTCTGTGCAGTCACTGAGTGCTTTTGAATCTGTTTTTTTTTATTACTGGCTTGTAAAGATTTGGATGAGTCGCTTACTTGAAGTTTTACTAAACTACAGTATGTACAGTAGCATGCATTTGAGGTTTCTCAGTGACTTTTCACACTCCTACCAGGCAAAAGGATAGTGTCAATTACCTTGCATGTCAAAGTCTACATGTAATGTTAGAATGCACAATTGTGCAGGAAAATCATGGCAACGGAAGCTTTTCTTGTTCCGTTGACATGACATCTTTGGGCCTAATCGGCAATAACTGCTAATAAATTAAGTTGTTTCCCTCCACAAGATGTGCTGGATAAACAAATCACAGGTACACATAGGAATGCACTTTGATGTCATGAATACACTTTGGTCTTTTAATGTATACAACTTTACAAATTAAAAATGAGACAAGTACTGATGTAGGACAAGGCACTATCCTACATGCCAAATAACAATAATACAATACTAAATGACAAATTTGCATGAAACAGTGAGATCCAGTAAAATATAAAAGTATTCATCTACCACAATGTATTTGGTTACACAAGCATCCATATAAAATTGAATGTGGTAGCATACATGGGCTGAGCTGTTTAGTGATATCCAGCTGTAACTAGTAATCCAGTTTATGGCTATCAGAAAATAAAAAAATTAAGTATGCCTTGTGCACTCTTATTAATGACTCTAATAAAACCCAGGGCATGCATTCCTCAGCAACTTCTGAATATAGAACGCATGTGGAAACTCAAATTCAGCAACAGGCAGAGGGCCCAGCCTTCCCGCTCTCACTCACTGACTTTCCCACCAGCACTAATCATCTGCTGCCCTCTGTTCCCTTTTTGCACATCACATCCCAGAGGAACATTATACTCTCTCCCAGTGATGGTTATTGGCCACACATTTTATTTCTGTTGTTCCATTTAAAAAAAAGATACACCCCACTAAAAATGCCTGCTGCTTCCCTCCAGGATGTTTGACAGAGTACTGTGTGTTTACAGGCAGGAGCCATCTGTAATATGTATGGTGTCTAAAAACCTGACGGATGTCGCTGTGGCTGAATTCTGGCAAACAGCCATAAAAGACAAAAAAACTAAACAAAACCCGGATTTTGTCCTATCTCTACTTTAAGAAATGATAAATATATTTCACCAAAACTAGGTGGATTTTTAAATTTACTTTAAGCTTGCATAGGCTGTCTTCCTGCAAAGATCACGCTGGGTAAGGAGCCAGTTTAACAAACTTTGGTCAGTCTGCCTAAAGACTTCTAAAAACCTTCCTAGCTAAGTCCTCAGACAGTGAAAGTCACAGTTTGATCAAGTTGTTTGATAGCAAAGTGGCACAGTGAAAAGGACATAGGCTTAATTAATTTAGTTTGTAATCAGATGCCAATTGTCAAAATGTTGCATCTGCACTGCAGTCAGAAAAGTGTCTTTAAATGCGGTTATCTCCTTTTTTTTCATTTTTGGAGGTAATCAGATTTTAAAATGCTATATGCTTTGGTTAAGATACATGCAAAATAGAAGCACGTTTCAGTTCAGGAAACCTGTAGTTTTCAGACTGATATATAGTAGAAATATCAATATTTCACCATGTAAAGTATATTCCCAGGCAGCAACGCATATCATTAGGCTACAACAGACTTCTGAAAGCACATATAAAGGATCTGTGTAGTTTCAATATTGAGATAGATAGTGTGGGCATTTACAGACTACTAAATATAACAGGAATTCTTTGTGGTCTACATAAAAATATAGGATAAGACATTAAAGATTCTGGTAGCTGGACCATGGAGTAGCTGGAATGAATAGACTGTTTTTATTTCTTAATGTGGCGAATGATACTGCATCCTTTTAATGCAAGTGTTTATAGCTATTATTTGGCATTTACTATTTACTATATTCATAGAAAAACAGATTAAATCTATAATCTTTAACGTCAAGGAAGCTAAGAACCCTTAATCTTCCAAACAACCCTTGAAGAAACTGAGTGCATTTATTTCTTTTTTTCTCTCTGGATCTACATTATGTGCACTGACATAAATAAATTTAGCACGTTAAATATATATTTTTTCCTTTTACTTATTTTTATTAAGCTAAAAAACATCACTTGTGGACAATTTTTGATGAATTGAAACCCATGATGACAATATAAAAACCACAATAAAAGCAAACAAAACATGAAAATATCCTCACTGCACTAATGCTTTTCATATGAAAAGAACTCTTTTGAGTTATTGATACTATAGTGTTTGGCCCGAACCAGTGTACAATATTAGTTTTATTTTAAAACAAAATAATAAAGAGATCAGTTAATCCTGCTATTAAATCAAAAGCAGACTTTCTAAACTATCATTGAAGCTTTCATTCCATACTAGAGAGAATTTGTTGTATTCATAAGGAATGCTGTGATAGAAGTTGTTCATTGTTCATAAAAAGTAGTTTGGTGGAGCAGGAACAGGCTTTAAAGCTAATGCTTGCATGATTAGATAAGAGGACTGAGGATTCAGACTCAAATATTTATAATGATTGAGTAATTATTGTTATTGTACATAACTGTGGGATGCTCTTATTACTTCATCCTCATCAGGAGGCACATATAAGCCATAAATTATAATTACAGATGTCAAATAGTCTCATTTTTGAAAATTGCCCAGGTCCATTTGTCAAAACAACATCTTAATATAATCACATGAAGCATTATACTGTGCTTTACCAGTAATGGGACACTTAAAAGGGACACTTTCCCTTTAAGGGTTCGCTAATTAATGGATCCCCACTTCAACTGGTATATTATGGTGGCATATTACATCAGGAGCTAATAAAATCAGACGTAACTAGCTTGCACAGAAAATAAAAACTTTCATTTACTCATTCATCTTCATTGTCCACTTTATCCTGGTCAGGGTCATGGTGGATCCATAGTCTGTCCTGGGAACACTGGATTTGGGGCAGGAATACACCCTTTAGGGAACGGCGCTCCATCACAGCGCATCACATACACACACTTATTCTCACATAGGGTCACCAATACACTTACCAGAATGTTTTTGGGAAGTGGGAGGAAATTTAATAATTTGGAAGAAACCCACGTGGACACTGGGAGAATATATGTAACTCCACACAGACAGTAACTGAGCTCAGAAACAAACCAGAGACTCTGGAGCTGTGAGGTGACAGTGATACCCGCTGTGCTACTGTGCCACCTGTAGAAACATTTATATTGTTACATTTGCTTAGATACCATTAAGGTGATTGCAGTGGTTAAAGCTTTGGATTACTGATCAGAAGGTTGTGATTTTAAATCCAAACATTGCCAAGCTGCCAGTGATGGGTGCCTGAGCAAGGCTGTTTATCCATAAACTGTTCAGTGAAGGCAAATTATATAGATATATATATAATTCATTTACGGACCTTTATAAACACTCTACCCCTTGTCTTATTTATCATCTGTGCATTTTGAGATATGGCTTCGCACTGCCATTTAACACTATTTCTATTACCCAATATTAAACAATCTATTTGTTTTGTGAGTATTTTTTCTTGCAACATGATGGTTTTAGATGTATTTTTAGTGTGTGTTGTATATCCTAAACAATGTTTGCTCCAGCTTTGATGTTGCACTGCGTTTTCAGGCAATGTGTCACTTGGACAGAATAGTTATTGTATAGCAGAACAGATTTCCCATCACACCTGTGTATAAGCTTTGCTAACTTTCACACCCTGATTCAACTCAGCAATAACAATACATGCTGTTGTGGATCTTTGTCATTTGCTTGGTCTGGAAAACTTAAACAGATGCTTTGAAGTGAGTTGGTGTGACAGATATGTGCTAACTTGTACACTCTCTGGCTATCTAGCAGTTTTTAAATAGCTGCAAATCCAAAATGTGTTTACACAATCAATCTTGTATTGTGTGCTCTTATCTAAAATAGGTCTATTACACTTAAATAAGGAAATATTTTCTCTGTACTCAATCGTCACCATCAGTCCAGGCAGATTGTAATGAGTTTTTAGGTGTATTTCTCCCCTCATACACATTTATGGATTACCTGCATGAAAGATATCAGGAAGAGAATATTTAAATGGCTCTAAGGACAGGAAATGCTAACACATTTTCTTGGTATTTGCAATAAAAAAAATTATTTTGATTTTTAATCCTCAGGGTGATGCGGGTTCTTCTGCTGCTGGCATTAAGGTAAAATTCACTCCGGAAATGTATTCTTTTGGTTGTGATTACTTTCCAAAGTTTGGTTTATTTATTTATTTATTTAGCACACCCACCACTATTTTAATAATGCCATCATTTGCCTTATGGTTTAACTCTGTATTACAGGGTGAACCAGGTGAACCAGGACGAAGTGGGCAAAAGGTAAAACACCACTAGCTAAATGTGACTCAAACACAAACTCCCTGTTTTGTTAAACATGTTTTTACAAAATGCAAAATTAAGATAATACAATTAAACATTTTTATTAGGATGCTGTTTATATCACATTTCAAAATTATGTTCACATCAGAGCACTGTTTGCTTCTGATAATCATAACTTATGTTGCATTGAGGAAGAATCTATGCAGAAAGTGGACATCTTTGCAAGCTCTACTGCTACACACTTTTCCCCATCAACATCATGTCTCAATATTACACTACAGCCATTTAGTTTATTTATTTCATGCTGTTTCACACTGTGCCCTATAACTGGTACTGCTTTCTCATGAAAGAATGGATAATCTACTCTGAATAATTCATACAAGTGAAATTAAGTGAGATTGGAGAGTAGCTATTTCTGTGAAGAATAGTTCATCATATTCTCAATGCTTTATGGAGATGCAGTGGAAATGTGCAAGTCTCAATCTGTCGCCTGAGATCTATTTTGAAAAATGTTCCTACTTACATTCCCTATGCGTATTAATTTTAATAGAGCATGAATGCCTAACTAACAATGAAAGTTTTTTTTTTTTTTAATGATATGTTAATGCTTTTGAGGACTCAGCTTTTCTTCACCACTTTCTCATGATTTACTTAGCCTCCAGTGCAATAATTATAGACCTATGTCTGTTGAGAACCATAACAGTGACTTTAGAGATAAGAATGAGTCACCACAGAATTCAGAAATGTGGTCTATTATCCACTTTGCATGCATGCTCAACATAATTCAGTTTGAACATGCTGGTTGACACAATGACCAAGGGAATTGCAATTCCTGAAAATGTGCACAAGATTTCCATGGAAGTCACCCAACTGAAACATCCTTAAACGCCCAATTCTGTTAGCTTCCACAACAGCGAATTGATGATTGTCACGTTGGTCAAAACACAGAGGTCTGATTTAGTGGTGTAGTGGACAGTGAGTGAAACCTTTAGTGGTTGAGCTGGTTTTCCAGGCTCAGGGCCAGGAGTGGAGGCTTAGCTTGATTTGGCTGTAATTTCTTGCACTTTTCCTGTGTAGGGAGAACCAGGACTTCCAGGGCTGCCTGGACTTCCCGGAATAAAGGTAAATGTTGCTGTGTCTTCATCCATAAAACTTCTCAATTTGGCACAGTAAAATCACTAGTGATGAATTGACTCCTATATAGTTAGAAATAAATTGTAGAAATCTGTTTTAGTTCTGTAGGAGCTAATCCTGGTGATTTAACTGTACACCCATTCCCATAATCCACCTACACAGCAGCCTAACACCATTCCATGACTCACTGCAGTCCGTTGTACTTGTGGCAGGGTGTCTATGGCTTGATCACACTTATTTTGTCATGGTTAACTAAATTCCTTAGATATGTGTGTGGAGCTAGCTAACAAAGACATTACTTGGATGTGGGCTAACATCTGTCTTGCAATCAATCATTGATGTAGTTCAAGCAACAGAAAAGGATTTAATAAAGACAGATTCACGTGTAGACATTTTCCCACTTCTAATTCACCAATAATCCACCAGATACGGTGTAATGTCCATTTCTCTCACCGCTGGGGTTAGGGTTTTAATACATACATTTAGTGTTAACTTATTTTTTCATGCTTTAATATAGCACTTTGCTTGAACAGTATAACGTGTGAATGCAGGCAGGAGAGGATGCTTGTGGCTATTTTGCTTTGTTTGGCTGCACCACTTTTTTATATGCTTGTATCCTGCTGGTCTTGTAAAAATACTTGCCATTTTATAACTCATTTAATTAAGGGCTGACAGCTTTTGGATGCTAACACTGTTTTGTTATGTAAATTCAGATAAACATTTCACACGCTGAACCTAGCATGTACAAAAAAAGTTGACAACGTACCAACATACCAGTGTGCAGTACAGGGTGACTTAATGTGAATACATGACTTGCTATGAAGAACTCAATTGTTGTTTTATATTTTGAAATGAAACAAAGACTATGACATAGCACATACAGTACACATACTTTACAATGTAATTCTCACGCTCCTGTTACTGAGGTCTCTTGTTTAATAGTGATGCTTTTCTTTTAGTTTTAAATCTACCCACTGGCATCCATTTTTTTAATAATGCAAATAATTTACCAGAGAAATAGCAATATTTCATTTTCCAGTCATTTTGCAAACCTAAATGTGAGAAAACACATAAATTATGGTTCTGTGGTCTTGTACCACATTATGGAAAAATGAACTGTTTTCATTCCCACCAAATTTATTTATTATTTCTCGCTTTCTTGAAATAACGAACATATACAGCTTTTGTTTTAGGAAGCATCATTCTCCTCCAGTTGGGTGAAAATATGAATAAATAGGTTTGTCTGCAAGTCCGCTCATGCAGTTTGGAAATTTGTGCGCTGAAGCAAATTTATTGCATACAATTTATTGCAGCTATGGCCATCCCATGGTCAGGAAGTGTTCAGTTATGATTGGCTCGTTCCAAATCCTGCCCTCACTCTCCAAGTGCATTTAGCACAATTCTTCTGTCATAGACATACTGACTCTAATTACACACAGTGTGTACCCTTACATACACAATGCCCTCTAATATTGGCACCCTTGGTAAATATGAACAAAGAAGGCTGTGAAAAATTGTCTTCATTATTTAACCTTTTGATATTTTGCTCACAGAATTCACAAAAATACTCTGCTCTCATGGATAAACAATTGCAAACAAAACAGGTTTATAAAAAAAATTTTAAATATAGGTGTGTAGCAATTTTTGGCAGCCCTATGAATTCAAATGAGAAAAATATATTTGAAGTATATTCCCGTTTATATTTTACTTTTTTTTTTTAGCATACCTGGGTGACTAGGAACAGGAAATTGTTGGACTGTAACTTCCTGTTTCATAGGGATATAAATGGGGTAACACATAGGACAAATTCCCTTACTCATTCATAACACTGGGTAAGACCAAGGAATATAGCTGTGATTTGCTGCAAAAAAAAAAAAAAAAAAAAAAAAAGTTGTTGAGCTTCACAAAATGGGAAGTGGCTATAAGGAAATGTCACAAACATTGAAAATTCCCATTTCCACAATTCCACCGTGTTTATATTGTCTCAACACACTGAAGATGATGGTTCGAGTGGCCAAAAAATCTCCAAAGATCACAGCTGGAGAATTGCAGAAGTTAGTTGCGTCTTGGGGTCAGAAAATCTCCAAAACTACAATCCGAAGTCACCTACAGCACCACAAGTTGTTTGGAAGGGTTTCAAGAAAAATGCCTCTACTCTCATCCGAAAACAAATTCCAGTGTCTTCAGTTTGCCAGACACTACTGGAACTTCAAATGTCATCAGGTTCTATGGTCAGATGAAACCCAAAAAGAGCTTTTCGGCAATAAACATCAGAGGTGGTTTTGGTGCACACATAGGTAGCCATATGGAAAAGTACCTCATGCCCACGGTTAAATATGATGGCGGCTCTAATGTTTTGGAGCTGTTTTTCTGCCAGTGGACCTGGACATTTTGTTAGGATACAAGGCATCATGGACTATCAAATACCAACAAATAATAAACGAAAACCTGACTGCCTCTGCCAGAAAGCTTAAAATGGGCCGTGATCAGATCTTCCAGCAGGACAATGATCCAAAACATACATCAAAATCAACACAAAAATGGTTTACTGACCATAAAATCAAGGTCCTGCCATGGCCATCCCAGTCCCCTGACTTGAAACCCATAGAAAACCTGTGGGGTGAACTGAAGAGGAGAGTCCACCAGCGTGGACCTTGAAATTTGAAGGATCTGGAGAGATTCTGTATGGAGGAATGATCTTGGATCCCTTGCAATGTATTCTCCAGCCTCATCAGGTATTATAGAAGATCCAGAGCTGTTATTGTGACAAAGGGAGGTAGCACAAAAGTATTGACTAAAAGAGTGCCAATAATTGTTGCACCCCTATATTTAACAAAGATATTTATTTTGATAAACCTGTTGTGTTTGCAATTGTTTGAAATATTGAGAGCAGTTTTTTTGTGATTTTTTGTTTAAACAAAAGATCAAAAGTTTAAAACAATAATGACAATTTTTCACACCCTTCTTCACTCATTTACCAAGGGAGCCAATATTAGTGGAATGCACTGAACATTCCAGCATCTTACATTTATGGTAATAGCTTTCTGTGGATCAAAATAGTGAGAAACAAGCAGATTTAGCATATAATGTTTTGTGAATTGACATTGTCAATGCAAGATCAATTTCTGAAATGTTTTTGCATGTAGAATGTATTTACTGCATATTATTGAACATTACACACCCACAGATTCTGAGGTTATTGTCCTATCACAAAAAAATAAAAAATAAAATAAAACACTCTAAAGCTATTTATATGTACACTTAAAAAAACAAAACAAAAAACAAAAACAAACAAAAAAAACCACACACACATCAAAAACAGGAGCTGGATAAATATAAGAGAAGACATTTGGGTTAAACTAACCAAAGCTGGGTTGTTAATTTAAACCCAGCAAATGGGTTGTTTTTAAACCCAAAGCATAGTTTAATTTTTACAAAAATGCTGGGTTCATTCCATTTCAAAATGGGTTAATATTTTCTGGGTTAGTTTTACCCTTTGAAAATGTCAAATATACTACCTTATAAACAAATACATCAACAATGTATCTACTTTATTTATACAGAGGGTGTTCAGAAACATATTGCTAGAGCTGCTGAAGTGGTGTTTATATACAGACCTTGAAGCAAATGACTCAAGTAGGTCATATCAAAGACAAAAACATCAGATTTTGATCAAAGGAGACGTTTAAAACATCCAAAAAAAAAAACCAAACACCTGAGTAACCAATTTACATCCAGTAGGCATTACAAAACAAGTAAGCCAAAGCTAACAAAGATAGTGGTACATTTAATGTCATGTAGTGTTATTACACATTTTTGCTTTTTCTAGTGTACAGTAATGATTTTATGGATAAATATGTTAATACAAACCTTCGTTCTCCAAATCAATCTAACGGTCTGTCCGTGTGAACACCGCTACCTCCACCTGAGGTGAACTCAAACAGTCCGTGCTGAGTTGATTTGACCCAAGGAGCTGGGCTGATGTGACAGGGTGGGGAGTGAATATGACCCATCCAATAACCCAACGGTTGGATAACACAAAATTACCTGAGACTGAGAAAATAACCCAATTAAATGTCCCTGCCAGGCAACGAGGGTTAGGACTGATGCAATTGCAGTTAAGAGCTTTAATGAGAAGTATAATATCCAGAGTGCAAAAGGCATAAACAAAGACAGGCAGTGAGCACACGATAAGGCAAACAGTACAAAACAGGTAAGGCAGAGAATCAATGGCAAAGGAGTAAACAAACCCAAAAACCAGGCTAACAAACACTAGCTCAAGGCTTGGTCCACGACAACGAAAAGAACAACTGCACGTACTACTTCGCGAACATGTTGCGTGAGAGTCTCTTAAGTAGTGTGGCGTAATTGAGAATGTAATTCTGAACAGGTGTGTGTGATTAGTCTGCAGGAGGAGGTGAACGAGTCTGAGTGTTGTTTAGGAGTTGTAGTCGTCGGCCATGTTTGTAGTTTGCACTGCATTCTGGGAAATGGAGTCGCTAGTTTGCCGTGACATGACAGACCCAAAAGGCTCAACCCGGCATTTGGGTAGAAAAAAAAGAACCCAGCATTTTTTAGAGTGTATTAAAATATACGTTTCTCACTTATATTTTAAATATCAAGCCCAGGTTTTATACCTCACTCACCCACACACTCATGTTTATCAATATTCTCCACAAGGGGGAGCTATTAATGAGTGTTGGTTTCCCTTATAATTGTAAGGGATGAACTCATACCAGCTGTTTCTCATAGGTCCCTATATGTTTTCAGTCTCATCTACAATCTTACATTGTGTGTCCTTGTGTATTTAAATGCACTCTCTTTGGAAATGACACTAATTTTAGATACTAAAAATTCTTAATATCAGATTCTTTAGTTTCACAACATTTCCTCCACCACAGGGTGAACCTGGCTTTCTCGGCCCGCAGGGTGAGCCAGGGCTGCCAGGACTACCTGGAACGAAGGTGGGTAAATAAACATTTGCCTGCACAGAATTAAACCATACAAATTAGTGTTTCTGTGCTAAATAATGCACATATTATTTGATCATACTGCTGTACTGTGCTGGACTGGACACTCATCCTGCATAAATGAACCCATTCTAAATGAAAAAATTAGGTCTAATGTTTAGAAATTATATAATAATTATATAAATAATTATATAACATTATATAAATAATTATATAAAATTATATAAATTTTATATAATTAATGCAGTGTTCTGGCTAAAGCAATATGTTCATTGGCTGGATTGAGACAAAATCAGTGCCCAGTAATTAGCTGTTAGTTTTGTTTCCATGTTCCACATGTTTTAGGTTTAACATAAGTCGTGTGTGTGTGTGTGTGTTTGAGAAGTTGAAACGTGAGAAAGGTTAGGCCTCTAGAAGTGCAAAACTGAGAAGTAACTGTGTCCAGAAAAAAACATACTGAAGTGAGGATGGCAGACTGCAGGCCAGTCACATGGTTCTACACAGCCCTCAGTTGATTCCTAAAGAATCATGTAGTGCAGTGTGCCTTTACAAAATATTTAAAAACTAGCTTTCAGGACAAGGATTAGGAACTGTAAATGTTGTATCTAGTTTCCTACACTTTTAAAAATAGTTCTATACATACTTAAAGAATCTTCTCTTCTTTAAAGGGTTCTACTTGGAACCAACTCTAATAGAGAACATACAGAGAAAGTACAACCTTTACTGACTTCCCCAAAGAGACAAGTCAGAGAACTCATTAGGATTAATCTTTTTTCTAAGCGTATAAAAATTATCCTCTTGGGAAAACCTGTTAAGGTTCTACTGGATGTTCTAGGTTCTCTTTTTTTAGAAAAGGTTTCTACTTTTTCCCTTTTCGAAAATCATTAACCATGTGAGGAATCTTTAAGGAACCTCTCTTCAAGACCATACACATGAAAGAATGAAGAAAACTAAATTTTTATTGCTAAGTCTATCTTTATAATTCAAATGTGTATCAATATTTAAAAGAGGTTTATGAGTAAAAAATATGTAATAGTCTCAGAAGAACATTTTCAACAATGTCTGTTTCAACAGGGAGAACGAGGAGAGCCAGGACCGCCAGGAAAGGGTGAACGTGGGGAGACAGGCCCAGTTGGACCAAAGGTCAGCCCAAGCCACAACAGAGCCATTCTAAAGACAGAGCACTATGATTATCACTGATTACTAAAAAGTCCTCTAGGTTCTTGCACAGTTCCAGGTGTTTTCCAGTCCCAAGTCTGGGTTTTTGTTTCCACCTAGTGGCCATTTAATAGACAGATCACATTTCTATTGGCCCAGAGGGGAAAAAAGAGAGATAAAGAGAGATGTGGGGAGTTCCAGTTGGCATATTTACATTGATCATAAAGACTCCTATTCATATTTTGGGATAGGCAGGATATAAATGACTTGACCAGATCTTACAAAGGAAATTACAGGCTTTGAATGAGATTAAGACTTGGGTCCTGATTTTTTTCCCCTCTTTTCATTTACCGGTGATCTTTTCAAAGAGCAATATGGAATTAATTATCTTTGTATGGTGGGCTCATTTAACAGGTGGTTTTTGCATCAGTCTAAAGAGTGGTCTGACAAAATATAATAGGAATTTCTCTTACTTACAAGACGTCCCAAAAGAAAACGAAACCCTCCCCCCAGCGTAATAGATATTCCAGTTTAAATAATCAAGCCTTATAATATTATTTAAAGATTAAAGAGACTAGTCATGTAAGTAGAGTGGTGTAATGAACATTACCATAATTAGGTACCATTGTGTGTGTGTGTGTGTGTGTGTGTGTGTGTGTGTGTGTGTGTGTGTGTATGTTTAACCAAAACTAAATATTAGTATTGGGTAGACTTTTATATTAGTGATTGCTGTTTACTCTAGGGAGCAGAAGGGGAGCCAGGAACACCTGGACTCAAAGGATCCAAGGTCAGTCAGAGGGTCCTTTCAGTTTATATAAATATGACAATTGTTTTATCTTACAATGATAAAATTAGGGACTATATGGCTCTTTAAAGATGTGTGTGGATTAAATTTTTTCTGACATCCCCTAAAGCCTTAAAAAAGTTAGATAACTTGTGTTAACCTTTTTCATTTCCTTATTTCATTAATAAGGGGGAAACTGGAGATAAAGGAGATGTTGGACTTACAGGGCCCACAGTGAGTATCTTATATACAGATGGCATCATGTCTAAATTAACATTCAGATTATGAACTGAAGATTTACAGTTTAAATCCAGTTCCAACACAAGGGATTCAGCTTATCAAGGCCTTTAAGTATACATGACTATTAAAGCCTGGTGTATTAGATCATGTATTAAAATGCCTGTAATGTCCTGATGCTATTAGCATGGATGTTAATTAACCTTTTTTAAACTCAACTTGGTTACTTTCAATCTTCTTAATCATTTAAGAGCAAAACACAGCCATCTTCAACAAAGGAATCTTATAAAAATGAGATATGTTGCCATAGATTCACTGTTGAAAAATTATATTTAAAAAAAACTTACACTACAAAAAATGTTTATCTTAGCAAAAGACTTAGTTTGAGACCATTATAAAATATTAATATTACAAGCAAAATGATCGGCCAATATATTGAATTTATTTGTCGACAGTATTTTCAATATGATTTTGTTTGCTAACCTTATTTTTCCTTAAATTTTCTCTTGTGAATCTGTACGCAAAAGCAAACTTAATTTTGAGTTAACCGAACTTGTTCAACTACAGTGGCTTCCTGTTCATATAGGCAAGCTGAAATTTGTTAATGATAATGCAGTAGTCAAAAAAAAAAGAAGGATTTTTGGTTGGCTCTTTTGGTTATATCTGGTCATGTCCTTTTTCCAGGTTGTCTTGTCTGATTTGAAAAATGTTGACTGTTAAAGATAGTGTGGTTATATGGTTGTGTATTAATTTTTATTAGCCGATCTACACAAATGATGTATGTAAAATTAAGGAATTTTGGAATCCTTTGAATTTAATATACTTTATGGACAAACATTTGTGGACACCTGACCATCACACCCACATGTGGTTCTTCCCCAAACTGTTGCCCCAAAGTTGGAAGCACACAATTGTATAAGATGTGTTTCTATTCTGTAGCATTACAATTTCCCTTCACTGGAACCAAGAGGGCCAAACATGACAATGCCCTTGTGTACAGAGCAAAGTCCTTGAAGACATGGTTTACCAAGGGTGATGTGGAAGAATCTGAGTGTCCTGCACAGAGCCCTTACTTCAACCCCACTGAACACCCTTGGGAAGAACTGGAACACCGACTGCACCCCAAGCCTCCTCGCCTGACACCTCACTAATGCTCTTATGGCTGAATATGCACAAGTCTCCCCAGCCACACTCCAAAATCTAGAGGAAAGACTCCTCAGAAGAGTGAAGGTTATTATAATAACAAAGGGGGACTAAATCTGGAATGGGATATTCAGCAAGCACATATAGGTGTGATGGTCAAGTGTCCAGAAAGTTTTGGCCATATAGTGTATGTGTCATGTAAAGGTTTAGTAGTTGATTTCTTTTATTCCTTACTTGTACAAATAACCTGGAAGTTAGTATGTAGAACATTAAAAAAAAGCGGGGAAATGGCTTAAGCTGTGGCCTTCACAAAAGTGTATTAAGTTACTGAGAAAACCAATTTGGAAAACTGACTACTGGTCCAGAATGCTTGTTTGTAGTTGGTCATTTTGCCTTTAAAAGCCTGCTTAATAAAATATATTTATTAAAGGGTCCAGCTGGAGAGAAAGGTGACCAGGGCACAACTGAAATAATTGACTACAATGGAAACATCCAAGAAGCGCTTCAGGTCAGACCACACAAATTTCTTTTTTATGAGACATAGTAAATTTCTATTAGTTTTTTTTATGCATTTTGTTCTTCAGTGTCAGCTTAATAATTTTGGTTTTGGTATATATTAATAACATATTTCATATTATTCTATATGATAGTTGTTTCCTGTTCATTGGTAATTTGTTGTTGTTGTTTGAGTATGATATAATGCAAACGTTTTGTTTAATAAAACACAACATAGAAAACCACCACTGTTAAATTATTGCACGCACCACTTGACATTTCAGCAAGGAGGGCAGACGTATCTAGTATTCTTATCGTTCTCACTTCACCTAATCTAATCACTTTTCACTGCCTCCTCTCTGCCTACAGAAGATAACCACTATTACAGTGACGGTAATAAATCTCCGTCTTGTCTGTGCTATATCAGTGCTGTACTTGCCCTGCATGGACCTAAGTCTGTCCCTATAAATGTCCTCCTCTGCTTAATAATGCACCTCACCTTGATGCTGAATTACATGTTCTGACTAAAGACATTATTCTAGATGTAATAAATCTATACTGATATAATTTATAACATAGTTTGTTTAGTGTCATATTGAGCATGGTTTGTAAGCGAGACTGACAGTTGGTAGAAGAGTGCAGAAGGCTTTTGTTAAATCAACACAAGGGTTTTGTAATATTGGGGGGAAGATATTGACCTCTCTAACCCTTATAAGAAGATAGGAACGACTTGGGCCCCATTCATTGTACCTGGTTTGGGGAGTTCCTACTCCTCAGGCAGTTACTCTA
>JANDJT010000206.1:13804586-13818824 GCA_024331685.1 Stegophilus panzeri | reverse complement strand
AATTACAACTCACCCTAAAACAAAGGATTATGTGAAATGTAGTTTTCCATTGAATTTACCCAAATATGTAGCAAGCATGCCATTTATTCAGCTGCATTTTTGGGAGGTATCTACATATACATACAAATATTTACTTTAATGCTTTACTATTTACTGCTCTTTATAGTAGATTTTATTTATGTAGAAATATTTAATTTCATTAAATCATAAATTAAATGAAGGCATCTTTGCTTTACAGCATTTCTTTACATGTGCCTTTCTTTTCATATGCACAGCACTATATATGCAGCATCTGTATTATTTATGAGGAACGCCAGGCCACCTCAGGCCACTCAGCTTGAGGATAATGGCTAGAGAATAAGCCTGACATAGCAGGAACCATTTATAGGCTACAAATATGGGGTCATGGACATTGTCATGAACCACCAAGCTGCCACCGCTGGGTCCTTGAGGAAGGCCCTTAACCCGGAAATGCTCAGTTGTGTAATTGAGATAAATCTAAGTCACTCTGGATATGGGTGTCTGCCAAATACCATAAATGAAACAAGCAAACAGGGAAAATCCACTAATATCCAGTCTTCCATTCCACTCTAATTTTAGCAGAATTATCTCAAAATAGGATGAGACAAATTCAAGCTTGTAATTAGGGAAAAATCTAGAAATATGATCATTGATCTTTTTAGTGATTTGTTTTAAGAAATTTACCTATATTTGAAATATTTTAACTTGCTGAGATATAACATTTGCAGTAGACATTTTTTATTATTAAATATTTTACATTTACTTGTCATAGGGTGAGAAAGGTGTTACAGGTGAACCTGGACCAAGAGGACCATATGGATTACCTGTAAGTCCATTGGTTTAATTTTAGGAAAACTCAGTAAAAACTACTGATGTTAGTACTGATACCGCTATAAATAATATGTTAAATTAAACCGTGAAGGAATATTCTGTTGGATTTTAATTTGTGGAAATGTTTTCCCCTCAGGGTGCTGCTGGGACACCTGGCTTGGATGTGAGTTCACAGTCCACATTACTGCTGAGACCTTTTTTTTTTTTTTTTTGCTTTTTGTTTGGTTTCATAACAGCATTTTGTCACTCCAGTTATGCAGCCCTCAGTAGTTAGGCCTCAAGTCATGTGTAATTATTTGAAGTTGTATTTTGCAGGGGTTACCAGGCTTAAGGGGAGAGAAGGGCGACGTGGGGGAAAGAGGAGAAAAGGTGACCATGACATAGATAAGTGTGCTCAGGGAATATTTCAGCAAGCCTTATTTAGAGATCTGGTGTCAATGGACATTGAAAGCTTATCTTAGGGACAGTACTGCATATTGGCAATGATATTACACATGACCATAATTCTCTCTACATTTTAATGTATAATTGTAATGTAAGCATTGCAATACAGTGTCCGTTATCTGCCATATGCTCCACATGGACATTAAATATTAATGGAAATGGATCTCTTAATCCCAATTTAGGAGCATGCTCTTGATTCATTCATTCATTCTGCTTCAGTTGCCACTTTGTCCAGGTCAGGGTCGCCTGATCCAGAGCCTATACCCAGGAGCACTGAGAGTGAGGGTGGAATACATCCATTGCAGGGAACCATACACACACATCCACACATAAGGGCAATTTAGAAGAGCCAGTCCACTTACCAACGTGTTTGGACAGTGGGAGGAAACCAGAGAACCCAGAGAGCATGCTCAAAGTTAATCAAAATATACATAATTATACATTTTTTCCATTCAACATTTCATTTTCACATCATTTTATCACTGCATTATCACTCAAGCTAACTAAAAAAAATCAAACAAACAAAAAAAATATCCTGGGACCTACACCATCAATAAATATTTCAGAGATAGTCCATTGACAGCAGGAATAGCTGCTGAATTTTAATTTACATTTCCTATAGTTTGTCCTCTCATTTCTCTCATGCATGTTGATCATTTCTCTGCTAAACTTTTTCTACCTAACTCAGCATTTTATCATCTGACTGACACTGGGCAACTTTATACACGTGTAAATGTCATGGAATGTGCTAGACATCTTTCACTGATGATAATAAGCAACAAATATTATATACATTTTGCTAAACATTGTAATTTAAATTTATTTGAGTAGTTTTTATACTGTAGTAAAAGCTTCCTGGCAACTGGTACAATATGAAGATTTTTGCATTACCTTAAATAATATATATAAACTTAACATAAAGCTGACAAAATGATTATTATTAATTTGACATTTTTCAAATACTTACATAACTACTATTATGAAATATGGTGCAGCTTTTGATAACGTACAAAAGTGTATTGTCTTCATATGAAATAGTGCCTTGAAGATTTACCTTTTTTCCACTACAGTCAGATTCCATGACATGATGGGTAGATATTTGTAGATATCGCTGCTGGTTGTGTAATCATAAAGAATGTTGCCTTGTTTATATGCAGCAGTTGATTTTAAGAAAGCTGTATCCCTTCCTTGTAGACAGTTGCATATAATACTTTAAACATATGTCATATGACATGTCCTAGGAATTCTTCCAACTTCACAAGCATTAAATTTATGAATCTCCATATTCATCTTTTCCTCATCAAGTTTAGACCAAAACCAAATATCTATTGGCATTACTGTCCCCATCAACTAAAAATATAATCATGGCGCAGGTTATTGTCCATGTACATTTAGATCATTTTAGATTGTTCTTTTTTACCATAAGGCATGAAAACACACAGACTCTCGTGTGTTAGGACTTGAAGAAAGGGATGCAGTTTTTATTTTTGCTGTGTGATTTTATGTATAGATAAGATGTGCTTTTTGGGATCTGGGGTGTCTTCCCCACACTTTCTCTTCCCTTGTGGCCTCTGAGACTCATCATTCCTTCTCCCTTCACCTGCAGATGTAGCCTCCCTGGTTCCTCCTTTCTGATATCCTATCCCTATCTAACGTCCTTTCATTTACTGGTTGATAGCTTTACCATTTACTGACATAAAACTCATTTTTAATTAAGCTGTATGCAGACCAATTATGTGTGGGTTTGCAGGTTTCCCTACATTTTTCTCCATAAATGTTACCTTTCCTTCTACAATATATTTAGTTTTGTAAACACATTAATAACACTGAAATAAATAAAGATATATATAGCCAGAAAATTATCTGTAATAACATCAGTCTCATTTACTTTGAAAAACAAATTCTCCAGCTGATCACACCATTGTGTCCACAGGGGGAGAAGGGAAAGAAGGGCAAAAAAGGGCCTAAGGGGGAGAAAGGAGAACAGGGTGCCCCTGGATTAGATGCACCCTGCCCATTGGTATGTGTCAGCTGAGGGCTGGAAAACCTCCCTGTGACCTACAGCAGCTGAAACCCTCAGGGAGGAGTGATCCTTTGCACAATCTGGCAACCCAAATCCCCAGGCAGTGTGTGCTTAAACCTCTAGTGGTATCTTGCTTTCCATATTCTCTACCACAATTCTTAGGTATGCAAAATGTCTGGATCACAGTCTCTGTCATTACACACTATAGATTGAAATGGAAATGGAATGGTGGGTAAAAGTGGTTGCTAGCCGGTGCCAGGCCACTCCTCTCTTCCCTGTGCCGTGCCCTCACAGTGAGAGGCCGGAAGGGCGCCTGCAGCCTCTATCCCAGTAACACTCCCAGTTCCGTTTCTATGACACAGGGTTTCCGGGGCTTTAAGGGTGAAAAGGGTGAGCCAGGCCAGCCTGGTCTGGATGGGCTGGATGCCCCGTGCCAATTGGTACAGTATCCTCTTTTCCTATCCTCTCCTGTGCATGCCACCATTCTCTGTGTCCACGCTATGCATGGTTCCCACATGCATTCATGGCATAATGTCAAAGCTACCAGCCTATTCTTCAACATGCCTTACTGGCTTGTAAATTGCTTTGTTGTATGCACTGCATTCATAATTTAGTAGCACATCATTTACTATCAGTCCTGCTTACACTATTAGTGACCTTTCTGCATCCCAATAACAGATTGCAAGCAAACCTGAGATATAAGAGATTATATTTATTCAGTATCAGTATATAGAATGTCCATGGCAATTTCTTAAGTATCATTAACATTTGCCTTTGCAACTTCCTTTTCGATTGAGACCCTTTCCTTGTCACTTTGATTAAATCTGTCTTGGTGAAATTTATATAAATTCCTTGTAGCAGACAATTCAACATATCAGAATTTTTAGACTCTATAGCCAACACTGACTAACCTGCACCCCATAGCTTGAAACTATATGACTTTCATTGCAGTAGCAGCATGAGTCTAGTCTTCATTTTCCTACTTATCTTCTACCTGTTCCAGTTGGGCACAACAGAAATAATATTATTCAGCCTTTGGCTTCTCCTGCGCTGTTTTAAAGTTTTGACTCCTTTATAAACGAATGTAGCTAGTGATTAATTATTACTTATACTGTATAATCAGTACTGTGCAAAAGTCTTAGGCACATGCAAAGGAATGCTGTAGAGCAAAGATGCCTTCAAAATAATTTAAGTAAATGTTTCTACATTTAAAAAAATACCATAAAGAGCAGTAAACAGTTGTGAATGAAACAAAGTCAGTATTTGGTTTGACAAAAAATAAATCAATAAAAATAGTAGTCTCCGGTACAATTAGTGCAGTTTTATAAGGAAATGAGCTGTAAGTTTTATTGAGCATCTTGCAGAACCAGACACGGTTCTTCTGGAGACTTTGACTGTCGCACTTGCTTCTTATTTGTACAGCAAAACCCAACAGCCTTCATTGTGTTTTCTATCTGAAAATTGTCTTTTACATAATATGCTTCTTTACTGACATACAAACATTTTTCTGTAACATTTAATTTTGTGCTAGAAAACTAATGTTTGGGAATCTAAAATGGTTTTTGTACTGACTTGATAATGTAAAAGTCATAAAATAAAAAAATCTATAGCAAAGTTTGTACAAAAAAAAAATAGGGTGACTAAAACTTTTGCACAGTACTGTATATATTTGGGGTATGTTAATGGGTTTCATCTTCTTCTTACTTTACATGCACTTTGTTGCCAAATGTTTATTTTTCCTTCATTTGGGTTTCCATTACTGCATTATTGCATGTACTTTTTTCTTTTCAAATATTATAAGAGAGCATACACCCTACATTACACTACATTAGAGTTTGGTTTTACATTGTTTAATATGGTTTTATATCTGAATATTACATCTTGTGCTTTTTATTGCATGCACCAGTCTTTTGTTTGTCCTTGGTAAAAGAAAAGATTTTAATCATTTTGTAAAGCTAGAAAATTTGGAGAGATAAATGTTGTGGAAAATCACTTATAGCTTAAACATGACAAATAAATAATGTGAAAACACCAACTGTTTCATTTTCTTATCCCTTTCCACAATAGGGGCCAGATGGATTACCAATGCCTGGTTGCTGGCAAAAGGTAAGTCCATAATTTTGTATGTAACAATGCTATTTAAAGTCTAAAGCATATTAAAGTCTGTGTGCGGCCCTGCTCATGTAAAACTGCATGGGGTTTAAAATGCACACCTAAGTAACAGTGTGTGATGTTAACTGTGAGCCACTGACTTTGTCTCATATCTTACAATGTCCCTTTTTGTGATTCTCTTACAGTGAACAGTCTAACTCAAACCGCATGGAATTTGTAAATAATTGCTTCATTATTGTATTTATAGTTTGTATTTTTAATTGTGAAGAAGAATATAAATGGATCTTAATATAAATATGTGTGTACACTGTGGGGTAAAAGTAAAAGATCATTAGCCTCACCACACCCAGCTGTTTCTACTCACCCTTGTGCTGTCATGGCGGTATGTGTCACATTCACACAAGCATTGTGGAGTTTATATCACGTGTGTGACCCACCAAGAGACTCTTGAACACAAGGACAGGTTTGCATGGTCCTTGGGAAAAGAGTGGATACAGAAATGGACTAATGAGGTGCAGAGAAAAGGCAAAAGAGAAAGAGGAGGCAATGTAGACATCAGGACTTGCTCTCGATCTAAATATCTATCATCTCATCACGTCGTACTACCAGCTCAAAAGACTAAAGACTGTCCACACAACGTAAAATAAGCATGTATGTATCACATTGTGCTGTAATCAAAATGCTATGGCTTCTGCAGAGCACTAACCGGCTGTTCTTACTTTGTCTAATAAGGAATATTTGGCCCAGAGGTTTAATTTACTTTTTGTCATCTTCTCAAGGGAGTCACACCTTGGCTGGTGGCCTGAGAGAGTCATTTAAGTGGAGGTAGATTGAGATTGTTGGTTTTACTTTATTGTAAAGAGGTCCGTTCCTTCAGCACTTCGGGATTTCACTTCCTGAGCATCGTTACTTATTGAAATGAACAACAAACTCTAATCACAGGATGAGTGGAAGAAGGAGGCAGCTGCTGCACTGTCTTCATTTAATCACGGGTCCGACGGCGGATCAGAAACTCCACCCTAAATGCACTTTATTGGAGTGGGTGTGTGCAAAAGGATGGAGGTTTCCAAAACAAGTCCCATCATCAGCAGTGGCATCTCTGTATTTCTCTGAAAAAGGACTCTTGATGGGATCTAGAGAGGATGATGTGATAATATATTTTTTTTAAAGGTTTCTTTTATGTGCAAACACACACACACACACACACACACACACACACACACACACACACACACACTCACACTCAAGTCTTTTGTTATTCAATTGTTGTCATTCCCTTATAAGTATTTACTTGTGTTTTGAAAAATGTTTCACATAGAATGAAGAATTCCGAAATATACAATATTACAGCTGATCAAAAACATTTTAAAAAACAAAAAAAACTCAACACATTCTGTTCATATGTCACAAGCAGTTGAAGACACAGAAATACACATTTTCCTTTGTTTGTAGTGTTAATATAACTGATGTTCCTGCATGTCACAGTTAAATGAAATAGTGTCCCTTGCCTCTGTACACTTTGACAACTTTTAAGGACTGCATGTTTTATCCTGAAGCTAGCAGTTTTGTTAGTCATCACTCCGAATGCCAATTAAGGAGTTTTATTTCTATATTTTGGAGCAAAATATTTTTTTTACGCTGTTTGCAATGGAATTTACAAAAATATTGATTTACACAAATGTTTCCAATCCAGTCAAAGTTCCAGCAAACACAAGGGGCAGAACTGACAGTGTTTTTTTTTGTTTTGTTTTGTTTTGTTTTGTTTTGTTTTGTTTTTTAATTTCTAAAACTTCATTAATGTTACTTGCCATCAGTAATATGTGCTATAACATTCCGGAGCCATTGGAAAGTTTCTGAGAAATACAGCCCTATAGTCCTGTAGTATTGCATTAGCCATGTGATGACAGTCATACATACACTTAAGCTGCACTGCGTTTGATGGAGCAGTTGCCTTTGACTGAGTATGTATTGGCATTTCTGATAGGTCTGTTGGGCAATTCATTTTGTGTGTGTATTTGTATATACAGTTTATATTCAAGCTAACTGAAACATTTGCATTAGCCTTTATACTTTTAAGTAATGCAATGTTTGTTTTATACTTAAGCATATTGCTGGAAAACAGAGGCATTCCTTGTAACATGAGGTAGCTTTAAAGGTCTTTTTACCTTTCAGTATTATTCATGTATGGTGGAGTTCTGCACTGAAATGCGAGGCAATATGAATGGACATAATGCTTCATTATGCTTCAAAACTTCACTCATTTGAATCTTGGGGAGCGTTGGTTAACATGGTTGCATTACACCATACTGCAGTACAGTTTATGCTGGGCTGCTTACTGTCAGTCATATGTTAAACAGTCATTTTGGTCTTGCTGTTAATCATTCTTTAAGTAATAATAATAAAAAAGGATTGATAAGTAAGAATATGCCACATGCAGTATCCACAGGCTGTGTGTAATATAGTCCCACTCCCTTTCTCATAATTATTGTTAATTGAATGTAGAATAATTATATGTATAATAGACTCTGTGTGTGCAGTTAAATATTTGCTCATTAGACTAAAAGTGCAATTTATACTTTTCTTGTACAGTATGTATTGATTTGTGAACCATATTCAGTATATGAATACAAATGTCAATTACACCCATTTATTGTAAGTTATAAGAGTATAGTTTAATCACTTTTACATTGGCACTGGTGATTCCAACGAGTATAGTGTGGATGTGAAGAAGGTTCAATGTTGAGCCAGTCATTTCTTTATTTTGATTCAGATATGGCAAATTATTTTTGTTGAGCTGTCATTTTACACTCATACAGAGCATGAGAGCCAAATGCATTCTTTCTTTCAATATAAAATATTTTCTATACATTTCAACATTGGTGCTGTTTATTTACATACATTTTGTTGTTATTGTTGTTTATTTACTGGGTGCCATAATATGTTTTGAAAATTCCACTTTTCATAAAATGGTTACTTTTGAATTGCCTTTGTGTCTAGAGTTTTGTCTAGTACTTTCTACACTATTTAGTTTACGTTTTTTTCCAGAAAGCACTAGGCAATAATTTCATTGAATGTTTTTTTTTTTGCTTTTAAATATGAAAAACACATTTGGATGAGATAAATGTTATGATGATGTGTTGATGGGTTTCTTGTAAATAATGCATATGAGATTGGGTCTAGTATTTTCCAATCAACCTTTACAAACATACATCAGTTCCACCTGCAGGACCACCACTTCTCACTACCTTCAGATGTTTGGATGGATGTACATCTCTCTCTCTCTCTCTCTCTCTCTCTCTCTCTCTCTCTCTCTCTCTCTCGTTTCTCTCTCTTATTTTACCCTTGCTGAAAAAAACAATATAAGCCATCACAGAAATTCTAATGGTTAACACTACCAATACCATTACAAACCATTAGCTAACCATTGAACCCATCACCATTATTGGTCCTTAATGGTATCCACTAGACATAACATCCCACCAATAGAAGGCAACAAATTACCAGTAGAGACCCACAGGGACCATTACAGTTTCCATTAAAGCCAATACAATTCTCATTAAAACCATTACAACCATTACAAATTCTATGAGGGTTTATATTGTTGTTGTTTTTTTTAAGCAGGGACATTTTATTGACTTTTATTCATTATTCAATGAATTAAAAAAAAAAACCTTGTTCACTTTCTAATTTCTTTAATCGCCTCATGTTGTTAGTGGGTGTCCATAAAAGGCTCAATTCATTTCAAGTACGTTTTATGTGACAGTTGAGCCAAATAAACTCCTCCAAATATCTGCTGCAGTGCTTTTGTTTCTTTGTTAGTTTAGAAAATACTTCAGTATTGATCCTAAGAGTGGTGTGGAGTGACTGCGTTTAACACTGAACTGCAATGAACTATGGTAATACAGTACACTGACCCAATGTCACCCTGTGGTCTCTGGCTAGCACACACTCACTTGTTTTTTTTCAGCAGGGACTTACCATGCAACCTACTTTCTATCCAGTGATGCAGAAAGTAGAATTTAAACTACTAAATTTTAAAAGAATTAAAAATTTAATAGAAAGAAGAACTAAAAGGTGTATATTAAAGTTAAAAAGAAAGATGTTTATTTTCATATAAAATCAGCAGCCAATGTGGGAATATTAGCTTTTGCTCATGTGCTCTGTCTAAACCTCCACAGCAATGCTAAAGTTTATCCCTTACCCAATGTGTTTCTTTCTCAGATCGATGGTTTTCTGCTTACTAAAAGTTTCCGTTGCCATTGCAACGGCTCGGAAAGTGCAGAGAATGCAGCAGCTCACAGTGCATGGAAGAGAGAGCGAGGGAGAGAGAGAGAGAGATAGCTCTTGAACACTAACTCAAGCTTCCTCCATGACAACCTTGTCCAATACACACAACGCCTCCAAGCCACGCTGCCTGAACAGCTCTCAGTCTGCTACTTTACCAACTCAGGGGCTCAACAGCACTATTACATAAAATGTACTTATTAAGTTCTTTGTCCGATATCAGTCAGAACCAAAATTTGAACCCTGCTCTGGTTGATTTCCTCTCGTCTGGGCCCAGGAAGAAATTACACCGAAACCATCGTTCAGTGAAAGCTTCTTAGATTAATGATACAGAAAACATAGTATATATACATAGAAGTATTGATAAAGAATGCTAAACGTCAATTGGAACAAGTCACAGATAAAATCAAAACATCTATTACGTATGTTCGAGTGACATAAGAACTACAAGACGTCTAATCTACTAGATAATAAGAGAAGAAGAAGAACCGAAAGAAAGAGTGAGTGAGGACGAAAGGCAGGGTGATTAGGAATGCTCAAAACAGCACATACCAAGAACACAAAACAATTTGGTTCCAGTACATTGTGACACAAACTAGAGACCTTCAGAATTGAGACACAGAGATCATGCCTGAAACTCATCAATTGCCCTCTTAGGTCCTTAAAAGGAGCTGCGCATGATCTCTGTGGACACTACAGAGCACAAGAAATAAAATACAATACAAATGTGTATTTCTAATACAAAACAAGGCTATATGTGTATGTGTTAAATGAGATGAGAAGAGGCTCCCCTAAAGGGGCCATTGTCTCATGTCACCCTATTGTCTCTTGTCACTGGACAGCGCTTGATGTGGCTGGCGTGAATCTACTGGCGTTGTGAATCCGTGATGACAACAGTATGGGTAACGGCCACCAAATGTGTAGGCTGCTTCCCCAACCTTTCATGGTTTCCGGCTCTTGGCGAGAACTATGTCACCTGGAAGGAAAGGGTAAGTAGGCTGTTCTGTGGGCAGAGGGAGAAAAACAGAAACATCACCATGTATACTGTTCAGTTTTTCACTGAGAGCCTGAGTGTAGTCGCTGACAATCACGTCCAGATCACCTGTAAAGGAAACACCTGGGTTACCATTAGTCCATGGAGTGGGAAATTGTCTGCTCATAATGATCTCAAAAAGAGACAATTTAATTTTCTGTTTAGGAGTCATGCGACATTCGCATAGGACAGCAGGTAACAAATTGACCCAATTACTTGAGGGATTCTCTAAGTGTCCCTTAGTAAGGCGTTCCTTCATGGTGCAATGTTTTCTTTCCATAATCCCTGAGCTATGGGGATGATATGGAATATGAACGTAACGTGCCAATCAATGTTTAGGTACTTGCACAGTATTTGTGTTACTTTGGAAACAAAAGGTGTCCCATTGCCACTATCAATAGTTTGGGGGATACCGTACTGTGGGATAAGTTCTTTTGCGAGAATTTTAACAACAGTATTGGCATTTTCCTTTGAGCATGGAAAGGCTTCTACCCATTTAGAGAATTTATCCACAATAACTAGAAGATATTTGAGACCTCTGATAGCTGGCATGTGTGTGAAGTCAATTTGTAGTGCCTGAAAAAGACCAATAGATGGTTGTAATGCATCATGTTTTGACGGTTTTCCCTTGTACATTTACTCTTGCGCATGTTCAACATGCATCGAGGAGTAATTTAACAGTTTTGTGAGTGTCTCGAATACAAAACCTCAATGTTATCGCACCTGAGCAGAATTAAATGGGATAGGGTGAGCCTCATGAACAATATTTGGTAATGAACACACAGATTAGCCACATAAAAATGTTGAGTCATTAGGTTTAGAACACGATCCATCGACATATACCTTGTTCCCTCCCTCCGGGGGATGGTGTGACAGATCAGAGCGGAGTGATGAGGAGTCATGTATGTAGGTCAAACAGTCATGTACCTACTAAGCTTCAGGTGTGGGCTCCTCCAAGCAGGCACACAGAAGTCTGTGGAGCAAGATTACAGGGCTGTTAGCAGCGGTTACAGATTTAATGGTGAGGTTGTGTGTGGTGCAAAGGATAGCTTCATACCCTGATCTACTCCGAGCAGTCATGTGTTGTGTCTGAATGTTATTCAGGATAGATAAGACCTGATGAGACGTGTGCAATGCAAGTGGGTGTGAAAGAACCAATTTTTCAGCATCAGTGGCCATGAGAGCAGACGCAGCAATAGCCCTTAAACAGGCAGGCATACCTTATACACCAGGTTCTAGAGATTTGGAAAGATATACTACTGTGCGATAGCTACCACAGTGTTCCTGAGCCAGGACCCCCACCGCAGTGTTCCCATCCTCGGAAACATACAGGTGGAACAGAGATGAGTAGTCCGGGATTCCCAGAGCCGGAGCTGAGCTTAATGCCTGCTTTAGGTAACAGAAAGAGTTCAACATCTCCTAAGTCCATTCGATGTTCTGTGGAGAGTCCTTGAGACAACAGTGTCTGAGAATTTTGTCGTGGTGCGAGCAGTCAGGAATCAACTGGTGACAATAGTTTATATTGTGTGGCTGGAGGTGTGACATCGACAATAGCATGCACTCGGTCGCTGGTTAGGTGGTGCTGTCCGTGAGAGATATCAAAGCCCAGATATTGGACCAGTGTCTGACAGAGCTGAAGTTTAGTTAGTGAGGCCTTGAAACCGCACTGAGCCAGAAGGGTCAAGAGTTTTAGAGAGCTCTCTGTGCAGAGTTCATGTCCTTAAGCTGATAAAAGAATGTCATCTGTGTACTGAACAAGGCAGCAGTCCTCCAGTAAAATGAGTGATGAGAGGGCTTGATACACCATGGATGAAAACACAGCGAGAGAGTTGATGAAACTCTGAGGAAGACGTGTCCACATGTATTGTTGATTTTTAAAAGTAAACACAAAAGTCTGTGTCTGCTCAAATACAGAGACGCTAAAAAAGCACTACATTAATCAACTACCATGAAATGTGTGTGTGTATGAGGAATAGCAGTGAGAATAGAAGCCACATCAGGTACAATAGGGCTAATTGGAATTACTATATCATTAATTTGCCTAAGGTCCTGAGTAAAATGCCATCCTTTCCCATTCGGCTTGCATACAGGGTTAACAAGTGTGTTGTAGGGAGATAATGTATTAACGACCATGACCTGCCCGAGTAAAGAATCAATCACGAACAATCAAGTTTTGATCTTCGCAGCATATGGGGTTACCTTAATGAGGCCTCCTTCATTAGTATGCTTTCATTATACCATAAAGTTTTAGGCACCTCCTCTAATTCTTCAGGCAGCGGACGCTCCGTGCAGCCAGTGTTGTGCTCCTCATCACCCACATAGCAGACAGAAGAGAAGCACAGATTAGATGGAGTTAACACAGTGAATCTACCATATATGCATTGTAAGAGAACACTTCACTTTAAACATTAAGTCTCTACCTAGTAGATTGAAAGGAGAAAACAGAATGTCAACAAATTTGTGATAAAACATCATAACAGGATCATCAGGAGACGTGATGTAGTTTCTGATGAGTATGTCTAAATGACAAGTAGTTTCGTGTGTTTATAAATGTGGTGCATTAACTAAAAATCATACACATATCTGACGCATATCTGACGCATATCTGACGCATATCATACACATATCTGACGCATATCTGACGCATATCTGACGCATATCATACACATATCTGACGCATATCTGAACTTCAGTGTCAAGTTTTTACAATGATGACTACATTTCCCAGCATGCACTAACACACTACAAATACGGAATCTCTAATGTCCCGAAAAACTATAAGCGCCATCCTTGTGATACAATATAGTAAATAAAATGGAATGTTTTCTGGTTAAAGGCAAACTTTAATTGTTTTCCCATTCACTCTGGAAAAGAATTCAAACGAGATAGAGGATTCATGATCCTGCGAGTAAAAGTTCATCGGTGACATTATTGCCAAGGACCTTTAATAAAATACAGCAAAAGTCTGGACTGAGCGTATCTAGTCTGCTGTTTAAGTGAATCAACAAAACTTATTGCTACCTGTATGAAAGGCACAGCAACATTGGGATCAGAGCTAGAGCGCGCTAGAGCCAGAGCTCGGCTTGTCTGTGGTGGACTCTGTTTGCTCAATACATGTGGTAGATTTTGTCTTTTTCTTCTCTTCATCATTCAGTATGTTTACATGGACAACAATAATCCGATATTAACCTGATTAAGACAATACTCTTAATACCGATTAAGATACTACCATGTAAACAGCGATTATTGATTAACTTAATCCAACTAAAGTTATACTCGAAGTAAACACAAATTGAGTTAAGACATGTGGAGTATTCCTGTTTTAGTCATATTATCGATGTGCATTACAAACATATACACACCATAATCACATGTCGTGTGGGAGTTTTCACTTTTGTGACAGGACACATACGGTGCATCCAGAAAGTATTCACAGCGCTTCACTTTTTCCACATTTTGTTATGTTACAGCCTTATTCCAAAATGGATTA
>JANDJT010000206.1:13765162-13776865 GCA_024331685.1 Stegophilus panzeri | reverse complement strand
CTGCGCCGCTCTATGTGATTGGCTGTAAGTGTAGGAAGCGCTTGATTTGAGTGGAGAAAACAGCGGAGTTTTCTATGCGCGGAGGACGAACTTTAAATGTCAATTTCGCAGTCGATCATGTTCATTTAATCGTGGGCATTCAAAATCATAATCGCGATCGATATCCGATTAATTGAGCAGCCCTACATGCCAGCATTAAATGCATAAAACATGTCATGCTGTGTTTGTTGTCTCTCGTTCTATTTTCAAGTGAAGCAGAAACTGCACTGAAATCACATTACATACACTGTTCAATTTTAAAATGACAAATTCATAATATAAAGCTACAATTGTGCAATCCACAGTTGCATAAAAAGTGGGAGTAGGCTCGATTTCGCTGCTGCTCACATCCGGTGTAAAATTTTAGCAGTGCAGAGCTTACAAACTGCAGTTTTGTCGTCATTCCACACAAGAGACATCTTTACACACAGCACGAATTCGATGCGTTTTCCCGCCCTCTTGTGATTGACAGGATATAATCGGCACTGATCATCGGATGATTTTAAACTATTGGCCGATAGCGGGGGGAAATAGCCTTTATCGGCCGATACATCAGTGCATCTCTACCCATCACCCATGAATCACAGACAGATGTATTTCAATATTAGTTTCTTGATAAAAATTAAACACTCAGTTGTGGCAGTAGTGTGACCGGAACAGACGGACACGTCCAGTATAAATTAAGGGTTAGTCAGCTCCAATGACCTTTTTGCACACATCAGGAAAGATTAGGATACCTGACTACAAACTCTCCCAGATATGCTGAACACTTAACCTACAGTCAAAAGTTTTAAAACACCCCCCCCAACATTTTATTATAATAATAAAGTTGTCAAAACTCTGCAATAACAAATTGAACTATGGGAATTATGTTGTGATAAAAAATAATAATAATTTAATATTTCAGCATCTTCAAAGTAGACACCCTTTTCCCCTAGAAGTTGCAGAAATGTATTCTTGGCATTTTCTCAACCGATTTCTTGAGAAATCTCCCTGAGATGCTTTTTAAACAGTATTAAAGGAGTTCCCACCGATGCTGGACACTTATGGGCTGCTTTTCAGAATATTTCGCTCCAAGTCGATCGTTTAAAAAAAAAAAATTTTTGTAAATAAAATGTTGGTTACCATTAAATGTTACCAATTTCAAACGTTTAATCATACACCTTATCAAAAGATTTTTAAGATCATAAACATTTTAGTCAAGTGTCTCCAAACTTTTAACCGGTAGTGTATATTCCTGTTATGTCATTCATGATCCCAGCCCACCTTCGCCTGAGATGCAACTGCGTTCATGAGTAATTAGAAAAAGGCAATTTGATCATTATCATTAGCTGTTTGACAGTGTCCTGGAGATCACACACTAAGCTAAGACAACCAGAAGAAAAGAACACACTCCTGTACAGAACAAAAAATAAGTAAGGCTTTAATTACTCAAACTAATGTAATATATGAATGCTCTTACCGGTCACGCACACATTTGGCACACATGGAACCACCATAGGCTCTGCTCACATGCTTCTTGGTCTTTGAGAGCCTCATCAGAACCTGAGGTCTCACTGCACGGATCTGTTCAAACAAATATTTGAGCACTCAGAACTTTGAACACACTCAACAGGGAGATTATAATTTACGCATCAATATAAACAGCACCAAGAACATTAACATGACCATAGAAAGTAGCTCCTAGCTGCACAGAGCTACATCCATTACACCACCATTTCAAGCCTGATCAACTATGTCAAAGTATTTCAGGGGCACAACAAGTGCACTCTGACATGTGGAAGACCGGTTTATTTACAACCTAATTCAGATTAAACAGTGCCAATCCTGATGGACGCAAATTAAAATGTTTGATTTGACTGTCAATTACGTAAAGGCTTGAACAAGCAAAATGTATACCTAACTTTGATGTTTAAGATGAAATTAAAAAGATAAATCAATATTTTTGATAAAAATGAAGACATTTCCTCCTTCACTTAAGTCAGCTGCACAATTTCGTTTGTGCTCTTGTGATACAAATGCACAGTGTTACCGCTAACATTCACTTTGTCTACTTTGTTATGGTTCATTGTATTAAATGCAATTTTAAAATCTTGTGAAAAAATGCACACCCACAGGGCTTTCAGATTTTGTCTTCATGAATAAGCAAACATGAAGCAAAAGAGCCATTATTGACAATACTATATTAGCCTATTTGATCACTGGAATTAAATGGGTTTAACCCAAACCTTAACGCAACAAAAAGTAGACCTATAAACAATGTTATAAGAATCCAGTAGACAACTGTCAGGTTGAGGAAGTTCAGAAATAAACTCCTCCAATAAACTGCCTGTTTAATTTGCCTAACGTTTGAACAGTTGGATTATGTTTACAACAGAAGTCTGGATTTATTTATTTAACAGTTATGGGGTTTCATGGTTGAAAAACGTTGAGAACCCCTGGCCTAAACTACGTACATATTGGTCTACTGGACATCCTCATCAACATGCAGGATCTTGTGGACTTGTATTTAGCAGTCTCTCCAAGATTCTGCAATCGCAGAAATTAACGCAAAACCAAGAAAACTCCACAATAGTCGGAGGAGCTTGCACGTTTTCAAAATTAGCACAGATTTGTGACAAGATGAGTCACGTGACTTCAACACAATGCACATTCAGCCAAAGCCTTCGTCGATTCATGTGTCGAACATGAGTACAGCTAAAAAGTCTCATTTACCAACAATCACTGCACAAGATCGTACAAAACAAGTTTGTGAAAATTGTAATTTTGCCAATTCAAGTACTTTTCTCAAAAAAAAAAAAAAAAAAAAAAAGCATAAAAACGCTGCAAGTTGCATCACAAATTTTCTTTAAAAGCCGCAGAAAAATCTAACATTTAACATCAATCATAAAAAAACAAATCAATCCTGTACAGAATGATTTAGAGTTCTGGAGATTATTTTAAGCAAGATCACCTCTTGCAAAAAAAAAATCTCACAGAGCTGTTGGAAAACAGTGACCACTATACCGCACTGTGACCATATTAGGTTAATATTTTTGGTTTGTACACCCAGTGACGAACTATTCTTCTTCATTATATCTCTTAACTGCATTTAAAGTATCACATCCTGAATACTATAGAGTAAACAAGCTTGATATAAAGCAATACTTACACCACGCAGTCTACCAGGGCAGATTCCACATGCTGACTTCGGAGCCTTGCCAGTCTTCTTGGTGTAGAGATAAACGATCCGGTTACCAGGGGTCCGGGATCTGATGGCGAAACAAATAACTGTTAATCAAATTCAGTATCAATGCTGAGTTCACCACAGCAAAACTAGCATGCTCTATAGCACAGTAATCTATGATAGGGTGGTGTGATGCTGTCACCAGTACGATGTTGGATATTCTCCTCCAGCACATCCTAAAGTGTTTTTCCCCCCTGATTGTACTACAGTGATTTGAGAAGTTTTATTTCATTAATAAGCACTTTGCGAATTAAGAATTCAACAAAGCAGCGAATTAACATAATACAATGACTACTTGTCCCTGTGCATGTTGTTGAAGTACTTATGATAACTCACGATGCTTTCACAAAAATATCGGTCACATCAACCAGGCCCACACATGATTGAACTACTCAATGTCCATGTTTTGTGTCTTTAAGCTGCAGATAGGCCATGAACACTTCCAGTGCTGTTAAATCGGTACACATGCATGGTAGTACTAAAGCCTCTGGTATAATCTTATTTTTCACGTGCGCTAGTGTATGTGCACAGTCATACGCATAATCTTTCACAGTATACACCGCTTGAAATGTATGCATACACAAACGGTTGTAGTCAGTACAGAGCAGTAAAGCAGGTCTTTTGGTGTGAAGGACAAACGAAGAAGAATCACAACACAAAGAACAATACTTGGGCAATCTCTCACCACGATTAGCACCCATTTACAAATAGTCTTGTATTCTTTAAGGTTAGAATTATACAAATTTGGGTTCTTTCTAAACTGCATATTTTTCCGTTTCCATTTCTTCAGGTTTTTTCTTCAACTACCTTGACAATCAACGGCCCTGGGTCACTGTTGCCACCTTGTGGAACAACTAAATAGTGCTAAAGAATTAAAGCACATGTACAACCTGCGTGTAGAAAGTACGCACGGTTAGAAAATTCGGGCAGCGCGTACAGTACGCACATACTCTGCCGATGACGAAATTTGCATAATGTGTATTGTACACTGTTCCTAGCATACACGTGAAAAGTGAAGCATACTTTCTGCTTAAGGCCACAATTACACTACATGGTTCAAGTAACCCAATTCAGATTTTTTCCCCTCCCATGTGGCACAGATCAGATATGACCCATGGACATGTAAGCAGGAAAAAAAAAAAAGCACATGGATTCTGAGATAGTCTCAGATCCGTTTTAGGCCTCATTCATATGTGGTAATAAATCTGATCTGTGCATTTGCATCAGCCATGTAAGCGGACAAATCGGATATTCCCGTCAACACGAGTCGTACATCATGAAAAAAGCGACGGTGGTGAATGACATCAACTCAGGTGGACACCAACCGCGAAAACAACTCTCAACAAGGGCTATCCTTTTTTTCCCCCTCCCCCTCCGCCTTAAGAGGCCAGTGTTTTGCTTACGTTTAAATATGGTGTGGGAAGAAAAAAAACTTGTATTATATTTTCATCTGCGTCCATTGCAAATTATGCTATTTTTACTTCCTTTTCAGCCTAAGCATTTCTGGTAACTTTGGGTTGTTTCACAAAGTGTATAGTGTAAATTAAAATATCGGATATGGGTTGCTTTTAAAAGAAGATGTAAACGGGTCATCAAAAAAATCGGATATAGTAAACAAGTCAGAATTGGGCCTCAAGACCTGCAGTGTGCCTGCAGTACTAAATGTGCAGTGAGTGTGAAGGGAAACTGACTGGATCTCACTCACAGCCTGGTCTTGTTGGAGGTGGTGTTGTAGGACAGCCTACGGCGGTAAGTCAGGCGCTGAACCATCTTGACCTGGAGAACAAAAATACAGGCATAGTTATTAGAAACGACTTGTTGAAAAACAAACGTTTAAAAGGGACACATTTAAGCTGCAAAGGCGCTGCTAAATACTCGCATGTTTGAGATCCGTTAAACTTAATCAAATTCCGTTAAACAAATCATATCACTTTGCTTTCAACATTTAATAATGAATCATTTACAAACATATAGATATTTAATTCAATAAAGACTGGAAGCCTATATGTATATAACAAGGGCCCTAAGTTACAGCAGTTTGAGCTAACAAGCTCACATTAGCGCTAGCACTCAAGTAGAGCAAATTAAAAATAAACTTCTCGACATGAAAACCAAGCCAATATCTTACAGGTTTAATTCTTTACACTGTAAACAACACGTATAGACCAAAACTATGTGGATATGAAGATCCAAAACTGAAGATTACAAGCGATAGCTTTTTCGTTTCTTTAGCGAAAAGACAGAATCCGCCATACCTGGTGTCACCGAAACGGAAGAGGAAGCCAAAAAGCCAGGGTGAAAGTTGAAAACTCTTGGACAGCCGGAAATGGTTTTTGGAGTAGTCAAATTAAAAGTTAGTTGAAGCCGGTCATTATGTAGTTCACCACGTTTCTCAAAATGTTTTCAAATTGTTTATTTATTTATTTATTTATTTAAAATAAATAAATAAATAAACAAACGTAAGCGTGTGCAAACTCGCTGTTCCGTCTGAATGCCACGGCTCTTTCAGTAGAGTTTCTATAAACCGACTGCTCTCCATTCAGTAAAACCAGACTCAGTAGCAAATACTTTACATATAGGTCAGGGATGTGTAATGTCATTTTAAGCTTTTATTGTTGACACTTAGACATGTGGATGTACACTCACCGTCCACTTTAATAGGAACACCTGCACACCTACCCATTTATGCAGTTAACAAATCAGCCAATCATGTAGAAGCTGCACAATGCATAAAATCATGTAGATACAGATTAATAGCTTCAGTTCATGTTCACATCAAACATCAGAACAGGGGAAAAATGTGATCTCTGTGACTTGGCATGTATGTTGGTGCCAGATGAGCTGGTTTGAGTATTTCAGAGACCGCTGATCTCCTGGGAATTTCTCTAGAGTTTACACAGAGTTGTGCGGAAAAACAAAAAACATCCTGTGAGCAACAGTTCTGTGGGTGGAAACGCCTTGTTGATCAGAGAGGGTCAGAGGAAAATGGCCAGATTGGTTCATGCTGCCAGGAAGGATATAGTCACTCATATAATCACATTTTACAAACGTGGTGAGCTGGAAAAAAAGCATCTTAACATGCACAAAACCTTGAGGTAGACGGGCTTCAACAGCAGAAGACCATATTGGGTTCCACTCCTGCAGCCAAGGTGATTTTTTTTTCTTCTTCTAATCTTCAACTATCCAGTTTCGATGAGTCTGTGCCCATGATAGCCTCAAATTCCTTTTCTTGGTTGACAGGAGTGGAGTCTGAATGTAGAACCTAAATGGATGAAAATAATGTACATTATGACTTAACCCCAACCCCTCCCAGTGGTTCTCAAAGTGGGGTCTGTGAGCAATTTTTTTTATTTGTTTTTTTAAATTAATTCAGTTACTTAGGTTTTTATGTATAAATCACAAATAAAGTTTATTTATTATTGAGTTTCTGTAGTTTTTAGCCGATCCAATCTCCCTTGATCATTTTTAATCACTTTAATTCAAACCTAAGTAACTCAAAAACATATCAATATAAATTGACAATAAAGCTACATATACTATCATCTTGTTTTGTTGGTGGAAGGTTCAGGAATAGCAAGATATACAGTATGTCTCCAATATATAGACTTATATTTAGATATATAGATTTAAATAATGCTAATGAAAATAAATCTATACTCGGGGAGACCTGCGTAACTTTATTTTACAGTTAAATGGGTCCTTGGCTACAACAAAATTTGAGTCACTGATCTAACAAACTTCACTTGAGTTAACAGAGTAATAGAAAGACACTGAAGATGGCGTCTGGGATTTCCTCAAGGGTTAATAGAAAGGGCAAGTCGACGAAGGTATGTCAAAAAGAGTATTGTCTCCTGTGTTGAGCGTGAACAATGACTTTTACTTTGAAACAAGTCGTTGCTGCTAGCTAGCATAACTGAACTGTAAACATGAACTATTGTAACTAGCAGTAAATTACACGTGACATTTTAAGGATTGCAGTAAGCAGTGTCGCGCTCGGGGACTCTTGTGTTTAGATTAAACGCGTACACTCTCTGAGATGGACCTCGAGGTTAAATGCAGTCCGGAAGGCTTTTGGTCTGCGGTTGATGTTTGGATAAAGAAGCCTCATGTAGTGAATAAGCGGCTGTGCGGAGTAACAGAGACTGAATACAGAGATGTGAGCTGTGAGGAGCTCGAGCGCTGTCTATGTAGTTTCACCGGGATTAGTCTGCGGGATTTACCGGAAATTTTACTTTTCCTGCACGCGCACACTGCAGCCACGAGCCACCAGACTGTACCAACCTGGAGTGTAGGAGGGAGAACCATCATTCCTAAAGCAGGTCTACAGAGCAGTGCAGCAAAGCTTTACAAGGAGATTATTGTTAAAGGTAAAATACCACACTGAAACTGTATGAGATGTTATGGTTTTGTTACTGTACGTTATATTAATGTAATTCTTAATCTCCCAGATGTGAATGGACAAACAGTGACATTTCTGCCAGTTGAAGAAAACACTGAAGGCCACATCATTCTGAGGGACAGTAATATTTATCAGATTCAGCTTCAGGGAAAAACAGATGATTTGTAAGTGACTTCTCGGACTATATTAATGAGGGTAGATACAAACACAATGCTTGGAATGGGAGATAAATATATTTCGAGGGAACTTAAACCCCCACCATGAGAGTCAACTTCCTCCTTCAATGTCTGGGTTTCTTTCATATTACTAAGAATGTGTCAATTCAAATACAGTGTATCAATTTTAGGGCCGATACTGGCCTCAGATGCTGGATTGGATTTCAAAGATTTTCTCATCCGATCAACAGACATTTTACGTGGTGATGTTTGTTATCTTGCACCTGAGTTCAGCACCTATGTCTGAAAGCACACCAATATCACACCTCTTCTTTGAACACGAAAATATTTCGATGGTGCAAAAAAGATGTCTTTTCTGACATTAGAGCTGAGCCAGAGTCAAAGCTTTTAAAACGTCTTTTTTATGACTGTTGTGTGGTCATGTATGACTGTTGTGTATGTCAAACTTTAATGTAAAACAAACCAAAAAACTGGCCTAACAAGAGGCTCCATTGAGAAAGAACACACCCAAATAAAAGTAAGGGGAACAGTAAGGGGGAAAGGACTTCTCCAAACTTGGTGTAATGAAGCACCTCTTGAAATGCAACCTCATATTCACACTTTTACTTTATATACATCTTGAACAGGAACTAACACCCACATGCAAAATGTTTGTATTCTTTTGCCTGAGATGGTCCTTTTTATGCATCTCAGATGATCTGTCTTTGTTTACTACTTGGTTTCTATGATTATTTAGACATTTGCTGTAATGATTTTTCACCCTATATCAGTCAGTGTGGAAGACGGGAATTAGAGGTATTCGAATCGAGATCACACTATATCAAAATCCACTTTTTCCGGCAGCCATTGCAGTTCTTACAGGACCAATAACAACATCTATTTATGGACCATTTGGGACATAAATGGTAAGGCCAGATTGGCCCATGTAAATGAACATCCACTGATGTTTCTGGACAGTCTGTGTTTACTGTTTCCCATAACATATGAAGAGAAGCTTTCAAAGAGCAGGCACAATTATTAAAAGGATACCCAAAATGTTATGATTATCCGTACAGATGTATCGAATGATTATGATAATGTTAATACATATTATAATTATAATATGCCTTTCAGTAAAACACCTTGTATAGTTTATTTAAAAAACACCCCAGAAACCTGTACAATCTGGAAAAAATAAAGATGAATGTTCGTAGCAGAACTGTAGCTTCATGTGCACGTTAAGTCTTCCTCAATATCAGTATTGCAAACATAACTGTTGCAGAAAGGATTAACAGTTGCTGTATTGTGCAGCCCTGTTATAATGTGTCTGCTACATTATTGTTAGACTGTTGACTGTATATTCCTGTTTTGCTTAGGATACTGTCTCTTCATGCCCTGAGACTTGATCAGTGGTATAGTGATGGCGTGGCCTACCCAAAACTCACCTGGCTGACTTCAGAGCTTCTCCCTAAACTAGCACGCTGGGCTACAGAGAGCAAAGCCACAGAGTTCAAGAGTACTCTGTCTCTCATTGCTGTCGAAAAGTACAGCATACTCTACCAGCAGCTGAAAAACAAATACAAAGAGCTTGTCAAGGTAAAGAATTGCTGATCAGTTTGTCATTTTGACATTTAGAATTTATTAGTTTTCTGGCTCTACTTTTCTTAGAAATATTTTGTACCGTTTAATGCTGAAAATTGTCTATATATTGACTTTTGGTTGATTGCGGGGTAGCAAAGGGCAAAAATGTTGTAAGATTGTATAAGACTGCAAATGAGTTTACAGTTGAAAAAAAATATATTTTGTGTACCATTAATACCACTGTGTTGTAGGTCTGGCCGGAAGTTACTGATCCTGAGAAATTTGTCTTTGAAGATGTGGCCATTGCCACATATCTTCTTGTAAGTTTAACCTAATGTTTCCCACTGTGTTGTGTTGTTAATAAAGTTTGACATGTGTTTCCACAGCACAACTTGCAGTTGGACTGCTTGTATGAGTTAGACCTCATGTATAAGTTAGTAAAATATCATTTAATTTGTCATGTCCAAGTGAAGTATTGAAAGGAAATCAACTTGTGTTCAATGTCACCATGCAGGTTTTATGGGGTGAAGAGCGAGCTGAAAAAGGAATAACATCCAAACAGTCTTTTGTGGACCTTGGTTGTGGAAATGGCCTGCTTGTCCACATATTAAACAATGAAGGGGTATGTCTTCACTGTTATTTTCATTTGTTGTGGTGTTAAATTATTAAACCATTCACCATACGCCCTCAATCCAGTCTGTGAATGACCTTTGCCACTGAGGATTTCTAATCTACCAAGATTCATTCAGCATTAAAATCAATGACATGGTAGAAGCCAGGTGAAGAGGATAATGAAACCACCTAGCTTTTCTTTCACCTTTTTAATCATACAACAGATTAGAAATCCATACCCTTCACAGGCCCCCACATGCATTCACACTCGGACGCTGAAATGTAATTATACATAGGAGCCTTTATGCGTGGGGGCTGATTAGTCACTGATTTTGTTGGCTAGAACAGTCACAAACTCTTGTTTTACAGCATCCTGGAAAGGGAATTGACATTCGCAAGCGAAAGATCTGGGACATGTATGGACCCAATACACACTTAGAGGTAAGAGACTTAAACCAGCATAGATGCTGTATTTTTATGCTTCATAAGAAGGTGACAATAGGCATCATTTATCAACAGATAAATCAACTGCGTACAAACGGATTTATTCATTTAAACAGGCATTTGCACAAGAAATCCAAAAATCCAGTTAGTTTGGAAAAAATGTCTGTATCCTATGAAAGCTCATTAGAGCGTATCAATTAATGATTAAGCTAACTCAGTAATGTGACGCTCGATTGATCGGCTTCAAATTGTCGAACTGACTTGAGTTACTGCAATTTTATATATGGATTATGCTTTAGCTTATTTATTTAAATTACACATATAAATCTAATGACAATTTTGTGAAGCTCAGTCGTTTCATATTCATGATTATAAAGAAGGAAATCCAAAACAAAGCCATACATTAAGACAAATAAGAGTATTCTATTATGACAAAGAACAACTGTGTGATCTCACAAAGAAAGTCTGTGGTAGCCGATGCTCCGCAATGGCTGAGCTGCTTTACTAGAAGATGTTAGGAGGTGTTCTTTTGCCATTTGGTTGTCATTTTGTCAGCTTTGTCTTGTATGGAGTTTCGTGGGAATCACTAAATATAAATTAGCTCTGCTGAGAATGAGCTTTGTAGTTAAGGCTGATTTGGTATTTGTCAGTACACGCAGGCATATGATGAAAATCAGTGTTACTGAACTATTTGTAAATCTGGCTAGATATTTTAGTTTGATTTGGCCTATTAAAACATTTGCACACACAAATGTGTGTTTTTACTAAAATCTTTTACTAAAAGATTGATAAATGAGGCCAAATTTAAAGTATACAAGGTGATAATGGTAGCTTTACTGAAACCTGCTGTTTAAGAATCTGTAATGAATTATTATATAAAGTGTTAATACTGCAGCTAACTATTGAATTAAACTATATTAAATTCATTTGTACCACAATGTACATAAATATTATTATGTAAACCTGCAGGTTTGTTTCAGAGTTTCTCAGTTCAGTATAAACAGTCCCCTCCGAAACTACTGAAACAGAAAGGCCAGTTTATTTATTTTATGCTGTAGACTGAAGATATTTGGGTTTGAGATCAAAAGATGAATATGAGAAGAGAGTTTAGAATTTCAGCTTTTATTTCCTGGTATTTAAATGTAGATGTGTTAAACAACATTGATAGAAGCGGCTGTGGCTCAGGTGGTAGAGCGGGTTGTCCACTAATCGTAGGGTTGGCGGTTCGATTCCCGGCCCGCATGACT
>JANDJT010000206.1:13706947-13740707 GCA_024331685.1 Stegophilus panzeri | reverse complement strand
ATATATGATTTATAGACTTGTTAGGAAGAATAACCAGGACAGATGAATAAAGTAAAATGCAGTAGCCATTCAGAGCCGTAACTAGCTATGAAGACACTGAGATTTAGACTTCTGTAGGTTTGGAAGATTTTCAATATGGAAATAGCAATGTCCTGATCATTTGGTGGCAGAATGTAACCTACTATACAGAAAAAACCTGCATTCCAAGACCCAATCAGCAGTGATGATTAATTTTCGACACAATGCAACACACATCTGATATAGATATGAAACAAATGTTTGAGTGTATGTGAGAACATATGATATAAATGTGATTGTCTTTTTCGTTAATCAGGAAAAGCAAGAGAGAAAAAGAGGACTAACAGTATGACTTGAATTAGAATAATGAAAGTCTAACAAAACAGATTAGACAATTGGTGCAAGTATGCATCATTCAGTATGGTCGTATAATAAATATGAAGTGTCACACTTCTGCAATGTGGACCTCACTAAAGTTTTGATTCTGGTCATGGCCCTGTATTTACTGTACAGGATACACATAAAAATGCAGTGAAATCCACGTGAGTTTGCATTAAGCTGAAATCAGCAGCATGACAGAGGGACAAACTCATCCGTGATGTATGAAGCTTGTTTTGCAGACCTTGAGTTAGACTACGGGATATGAGTCACATTGTTTTTCTTATATAACATCCCTCCAGACCTGAGCATACAGGGCCACAGCCTCAGGAGCAACTGAGCCCCAGACAATGATGGATGTCCTGAGTGCCATGGCTGTCACATTTCTCCACAGCGCTCTCCTTCAGTTCAATCTACCTGCTGCAGAGGTGCCTTCAGGACCAACATTTCCTGTAGGGACTGCATTCTGGATATAATATCTGCTCAGGAGATTCCAAGAAGCTTGCCATATTACTGTTACTATATTTGTGTTCATGTTCCACCTTTGTCTTAAATTGACAGTCAGCATTTTACATTAGAGAGAATCAATCAATATACTTACTTTTACAGTTATTAATGCTATAAGAGTAGGCTTAAGCTGCCAGTAGAAGGAAGTGTCCATCAGCAGGCTGTATAATTAACCAATATGATTTATATGCTTATGAGGGGTTCTGTGATCATGCCTTCAATATTTCCAATTTACCTGGGAGATTTGCCAACCTCCTGCATGTGTGTGTGTGTGTGTGTGTGTGTGTGTGTGTGTGTGTGTCCAGGATTAACTGCAGTCCCTTACAGCACAGTCACATAGACTACATAAGTTTTTCACATGTGATTATGTTAATAATATGCGATCAAAAACTACAAACACTGTGTGTGTTTGTGTGTGTGCATGCCTGTGAATGTGTGTGCATTACTCACCAGCTGGCATCAACCAGCTGGTTTTTGCTAGTGATAATAAATTCAGTATGTCCCCACATCTCACATGCTCTCTCTCTCTCTCTCGCTCTCTCTCTCTCTCTCTCTCTCTCTCTCTCTCTCTCTCTCTCTCTCTCTCTCTCTCTCTCTCTCTCTCTCTCTCTCTGACTCTCATGTCTGCTACCATATCTACCTTGTTGTACCATTTTAAGCAGCCTAAATTGGGAAACAGTTTTTTATGACAAAGCATAGAATCATGGCATATACAACAATGAGATAATGCAGCATGTTTATCAAGAGGTGTCTCAGTTCATGGCAGCACATGGACAATTTGATATGTACCCTAACAAGAATTGTTCAGTGTAGTACTTACAATTAGCACAAAAGCTGTTAGCTTCAGAAAACAAAGGAACATATGGTATGTGTATCATTTCATGGTTCATTCTCTTTATACAACAGATGTCCTATAGAAAAGCTTGTTATTTTCAGATCTAATAATACCACATGCTATATAGAAGTTTGCAACTTTTTAATTTGATAAGTCTCTGTGTACATATTAATTAATCAAACCATGTCACAGCCATGAAATTATATACCACACTTGCCAAAAAAAAATAAAATAAACAGTTTTGTATACATATTGTGCATATATCTTTTATTTTCTTTTTAGTTTAGCCACACAGGGGAGAAGAAAACTACAAAGGGCTGTTTAAATAACAGTGCTGCACCTGACAAGCTGCCAATCTGGCAGCAAAATTAATAGCACGTACTGAGCCATGACACTTGAACTGTGCTGGTGTCTTATCAATTATTTATCACATATCAGCATTGCAAATATGACCGACTCTGATCAAACCGGCTTCATTGGAGATGAAACTCAAACTCTTCTAACCTGCACATCTGGGGATACGAATTAATTCCAGTCAAAAGCAGGATTGTTATTTAACATGTGGATGGAGCTGGAGTCAATGATATCAGGTTATATAAGTACCACAAATACAGCTAGGGTGTTAGAGCATTAATAAATAAAAAATGGAGTCTTTTCAAATGTGACCTCTTTGTTGTTATTGGTCCAAGGGGGTCCATCCATTTTTCCCCAGCACTAACTGAAAAGGCTTTATTGATGTGATCTCATGGGTCTTCCATCCTACTCCCTGACCAGTCCTTTTGGCATCAGGATGAAAGAAGCACCCCCATGACTAAAGCAAAGGTTGACTGTGCCATGGCCATTGGACCCCTGCAATGAACTAAACCATTAATTCTCTGGAGAAGGCTTGAATGTACACTACTATAAAATTATGAGCAGCGTTCTTTAATATGCACTTCGTTATGTCACTAATGTGGAATAGTTGTTCATACATTTCCAGGTCCACATCATACACAGGCTGTTAATCCAACTCATAATATTCACCAGGTATGTGTATTTTCTTAAAATATGGTTATACACGCTGTTATTGAAAGGCATGAAAACAAGTCAAAAACAATCTAAAGGACTCTTCAATGAACATTTTGCACTTTCATTCCTTAATATTTTTACATGAGCCTGACACATACCAGACTGAAAATGATTGCTGTCTCCAAACAGTCACACATTTGGAAGGAACTGCAACCTTAGACCTAAAACAACATCTTTCCTATCATGTATTTCCTATCAGTCATTTGAAGTTGATTGCATAACTGTAGTCCGAGCTTGTGTGGGACTGCCTTTGGACAGGAATGTGCTGTTTACTTAAAAGGATGTGGGATGTGTGACTGTGAAAACTTAGATGCAAGACAAGAGCCATCTCATCCACACACACACGCACACACACAGACACACACACACACACACACACACACACACACACACACACACACACACACACACACACACACACACAGGAAATTGCCTTATTTGGTAACTGTCATTTGTTTCAGTTGGCTGTCCCACAAGGATGGGCAGGTGGATCACTTCCACTAGCAAAGGTGACACAAGGGAACATTGAATTTTGGGCTTCAGTGCTATCTGAGAAGTTATTTTAATCCGCTGCCATTTCACCGAAGGACAATACCTCACAAGACTCAGCGTTTCCATGGCGACATGACTCACAATAACTCTTTGATCGTACCTGCGCCAGCTGGAAGATGTCTCACGGCAGCCATTTCACGCTGTTTGTTTGCCAAACAGCACTCTGTTTAGTGGCTCCAGTGCTTCACAAATAACACCTCCCGCATAACTTGCCATGAAACACAGAAGGGAACAAAAAGGCTATTGTGTGCCTTCAACACTCTTAATATAACTCTTCAAGAGCAGATATGGACTTTAATTACTGTGTAAAGATGGAGCATGAAGATATGATTATTATCAAGCTGTGGTGTCAAGGACTGTTTTGAAAAAGGGACAATTGTCTTTTGCCCTGATCGTGACATGTTCCACGCTGCATGTCTACCAGTGATTATGGGGGCTGATGTATCAATAATGTGCTCCTGCATGTAAATACACACACACACACACACACACACACACACACACACACACACATACACACACACACACATAATTGCCCACACCTACACAGGGTTTCTATCTTGTTGTATGAGCGATTTATTTGCTCCCTCACACTACACTTACCTCAGGTAGATCATGATGGGGCGCTGAGTTTTCAGACAGCTGTGCTGCTTTGCACATGAATACAGACCTACACACAGTATATGACACAGGTGCTGGAACACCTGCTTAAGTTGGTGTTAGGTTGGTGGCAATACTATTGTGCTGCACTGTATATTATATAACTGTATTTGGATAATTTTTTACATTAAAAAGGTTTTTATTCATTTATTTAATAAATAAAAAGAACTATCATTAATTATGGGACTGGTTAACTTTAACAAATACTGAACTGAACTTAAGTAATGTTAACAAAATAATAATAATAATTATTAGCATTATTTGTTTTATTTATATAGCGCCTTTCCATAGCTCAAGGACACTTTACAATCAGCAACAAACAACAATTGAACATACAGACAAACAAACAAAACAAAAAATTCCAGAAAGTCAGGCATCTGAAGTCGAGAGGTAGTTTTGGGAAAAGAGAAAGGATTTTAACTGTGATTTAAACAAAGAAATGGAGGATACGTTCCAGGGATTTTAGGGGAGTGAGTTCCATAACTTAGAGGCAGTTATGCTGAAGGATCGGCCACCAGCAGTGGAGAGACGGAATTTAGGGACACAGAGAAGTCCTAGGTTTGATGATTAAAAGGAGCGTGTTGGTGTGTAAATGTGCAATAAGTCATAAAGGTATTGGGGTGCTAGACTATTTGAGGCTTGGAAGATGAGAAGCAGAAGTTTGAACTTAATGTGACAGGAGACAGGCAACCAGTACAAACCGGCCAAAGTGGGAGTAATATGTTCGAAGCATTTTGTATGGGTAATAACGCATACTGCAGAGTTTTGAATGTATTGTAATTTGGTAATCAACTTAGACAGGAGGGCAAAAAACAGACAATTACAGTAATCAAGTCATGATGTTATGAATGCCTGAACCAGTGACATCCTTCATGCTAAGAATGTGACGCAGTCTGGCAATCTGTCTGAGCTGAAAAAAGGCAGTTTTGTTGAAAGACTTGATGTGCACTTCAAAAGTCAGTGATGGGTCAAATGTAATACCAATAATTTTTTCAGAGGGTTATGAGGAAGCCATCAATATCCAGGCTTATTTCAACATTTTGTCTGTGAGCTTGTGAGCCAAAATTATTGTTTTTGAGCATTGAATTTGAGAAAGGTATTGTTGTGTTAAATGATGCTTGTTTGAAATGCTACTAAATATTGATGAAGTCACCAGATGTAAATGTTGAAATCCACCAATCATCTTAATTTATAAGACGAATACCCAGAAAGGACATTGATAATTGTAAGTAAGTTGTAAGTAATTTATTCATTCTTGTTAGACTAATTTTTAGTCAGAAACATTGGATAATGTTGGTTTCCAAATGTTTAGTCCATGTACAAACAAACATTATTTAGTGATTCATTCAGCATCACTATCCTGGTCAGGGTCACAGTGGATCTGGAGCCTGTTCTGGGAATACACCCTGAATGGGATGGCAGTCCATCACAGGGCACCATGCACACACATATTTACATCTATGGGCAATTGAGCACAGCCAATCCACGTACATGTATGTGTTTGGGGAGTGGGAGGAACCCGGACAACCCAGAGGAAACACATGGTGACATGGTGAGAACATGCAAAACTGCACAGTAACCCAAGCTTAGGATCAGCAGGGACCCTGGTTGTAAGGCAGCAATGCTACCCAGTGTGACACTGTGCTGCCCTAGCATTAGTTATATGCATATTAATTACTTTTTTGACATTATTCATAGTTAATTATTGTTGAAGTTTGTGGAATTACAAAAGAACATTAAACATTAGGTTTATACACAATGGTTAAATGGTTATGTCCCTCTGTCAAGATCCCAGTTTCAACTAGCACTGATGCAGAAGAAAATTATCTTTTACAAATATAATACAAATATAATACTGAAAAATGGATTTGCCATCTTGACTCATGAGATTCTTCACATGGCAGTAACATGAGAAGATCTGATACAGCAAGATTTATCTTAAGTAGATAAATCTAGCATAGAATTCAGATCATGCCTGGACTGAAACTACTGGTCTTGGCACATTCATTAAAATAATCCAACACATAAGATCTTTGGCCATTTTATGAAGATGATTCAACTTATGAATGCTCACCTTATGTACTTTAAATATCATGTAGTTACGTTTATGATGCATTTCCTTTATTGGAAAGACCCTAAAATGAACTTCATTTTTCTAACTAGCAAAATATGACACATACCATTACAACCCTGTAGTGTCACTAAAACTCCCAGTACATTAAAAATACAACTTTTGGCCACTTGGCCACATTTAGCAATGCAACAACTGTATTTGAGGAAGGAAAACATTACTGAAATGCAAATTAGGCCTATTTCCACTACATAATAGCCAATAAAATTGTCCACCACAGGGTGCAGGTGGATTTAGAGTCTTCTTTTCATGCGCTGTGTATAATCAGATTCACTCTGCCTAATTAAGCAGGAAACCAGGTTGTGAAAGATATGACATGTACCTCATAAGTGCTCTTCAAGATTGCAAAATGAAATCAGAAATAACACCATCCACCCATTACAAGCCACCTTAGATACATAACATAAATATTCAAGTCCATTAACCACAACACCATGAACAGGAAATTGTGGATCATACTGAAATAATCAGGGGCATAATGCAGCAAGTAACATCTCCCACACACATACAGACATCATGTACAGTCATATGAAAAAATAAGTACAGACCATGGAAATTGTTGGCTTTTTTAATTTAATTATTATTATTATTATTATTTTATATATTTAGACAAGCAAACATTTGATCATCTTTGAAACAGTGTCTATTAATAAAGTTAATATACTTGAAAAAAACCACAAAGAAAAATAACTTTTTCAATCATTTATTCAACAGAAATATCAATAGATGTGATATTCTTATGTGGAAAAAGTAAGTACACTCTTGGCTTCAGAAGCTAGTATTGCCCCCTTTAGCAGAAATAAATTCTTGTAGGCGTTTTGCATAATTGTCAACAGTCTCTGACATCGGCTTGCTGGAATTTTTGACCACGTTTCCATGCAATATTCTTTCAGTTGCAAGATGTTTGAGGGTTTTCTTGCATGTGATACCCGTTTCAAATCCCCCCCACAACATTTCAACGAGATTCAAATCTGGGCTTTGACTAGGCCATTCAATAACTATCACCATGGGGTGACTGTATATATAACACAATTGCTTGGGTGCTCATCATGTTAAAATGAATACTTTAAAAAGTACTGCTTAGCTAAAACTTTACAATGATCCAGTATGTGTAATTGTGAACTCAGCCATTGCACAACTATTCATTTTCCTTATTTTCATGAAGACAGTCAGTTATTCATTCAAAAACAGTTTGCATATGGTGCTGCTCGGGTGTGGAAAAACGTCCCTCTGGTGTTCTTCAGTTTGGAGATCCTACTAGTTGAGTATTGTTAAAAAAATCTGAGGTACCCAGGAGGGTAATACATTTAAAAAGCCTTTAATATCTCTTGGCTATTCAGTCATAGTCACAGTTAAAACACCTGTCTACGCATTTCAGCCATTAAGGCCTTCGTCAGGGCAAGTTAAAATGGGTGCTTCTGAGCTTTTTCTTCTAGATGTTTACAAGTAATCACATGATCAGTTTGGGCAGGTGAGTAGTTACATGATTAATGTGGACAGGTGAAGTCTATTTACATTCACCGCCTTTTATTCCTCAGGCTGTTAGATGTTAGAGACAAGACACGGAGGCTAAAAAAACACTGGGTTAAAAACAATGACTAGGTAAATATAGGACAGAACACATTTTGGGTTAAATTAACCCAACAAGCTGAGTTGTTAATTTTAACCCAGCAAATGGGTTGTTTTTCAACCCAAAGGATGGTTTCATTTTTACAAAAATGCTGAGTTCATTTTATTTCATAAATGCGTTAATATTTTCAGGGTTATTTTTACCATTTGAAAATGTCAAATATACAACATTATAAACAAATATGTCAACATGGTATCTACTTTATTTATACACAAGGTGGTGTTCAGAAATGTATTGCTAGAGCTGCTAAAGTGGTGTTTATATACAGGCTTTGAAGTAAATGACTCAAATCAGTCATATATTTCAGACAAAAATGTCAGATTTTGATCAAAGGAGACATTTAAAACATCCAAAAAACTGAGTAACCAACTTATGATCCAGTGGGCATTACAAAACAAGTAAGCCAAAGCTAACGAAGATAGCGGTGCATTTAATGTCATGTAAACTTGACTGTTATCACACATTTTTGCTTTTTCTAGTGTACATTAAAGGTTTTATGGCTAACTATATTGATATGAACCTTCACTCAATCATGTGTTAATTTTTAACACACCTGTGTGTCTAGTTAAGGACAATACATTTTGTCTTGCTTTCAACACAATCAGTGTGTTAGTACCTTTAACACATGCTGTGGGTTAAACATTTCCACACAAAGATGTTTTAAATAATAACACAAAAATAACACAGATGTGTTTATACTTTTTCCCTACAATTATCCTAAAATGCTATTTTTTTGTATGCTAAAATTCAACTGAAATACTCACAAAGTAATCACATAATTGCATGCAATTCAGGTGACATTTATTAAAATCATTTAAATTTGACTGATGTAAGAATTGGAGTTGATGCATCTTCTTACTTCTCGTTCCATCTGGGAAGACAAGAGTCCCGCTCTCTTCCAATTGAAAAGCTGTAAAAGAGCAAAAAGAATGTTGGTTAGTTGATAGCTACAAAACATGCACAAATGCCTTCGGGCTTTAAATGAGAAATTGCGTTACAAAATCCCAAATTGTGTAATTTTGGAAATGTGATCTCCTCTCTCCTAATGAACAAAATGGTGCTGTAGACTCATCAGGAAAATCTAGCGAACTTGTGAATATTTATTTTCTAGCTTTTAGCACCTCAGCACAATTTTTTTTTTGCACAATCTAATTAGTTTAACCATCATTACAGAGATAGTGGAAAGCATTACAACCAACTGTAACCCCCAACCTCTCTTTTTGTTACGGTAACCTTGTGAAGAACTTTTGGCCTCGACATTACTGAGCTAGCTAAGTTCCGTTAGCCACTGACTGTCTGCATCTGTTACCCAGCATTAACATTCATAGAATAAGCATGGCCCTAACCCATTCTCCTAATGCTAATTACTACAGCTTGCCTTGTCCAAAACATTTGCTAAATGTAGGTAATATTAACCCACTCTCTGTATTACATCATGGTGAATTCCTGTAATGTTATGTTATTGTTTGTTATTGTTAACTTTCAAAAAAGATAGTGGGAATGTCTAACATTACCTAGAGCTGTATGCTAAAGTAATGTTATGAACTCAAGTGAGCTTCTAGGTTAGCATCACTCATCCCTACTGTGGTTGGTGAAAGCATCCAGCTAGCTAACCCTAACTCAGAGCCTCAGATAAGATGCAGACCCAGAGAATTATAGGATAATCTCAGTCCATACTTCACAGCCACATAAACACATGACACTAGTAGTGTAACGCCAACACTGAGGAAGCAGTACATGATATTCACTTTTGAAGCCGTTGTTATAGGTAAAGTTATTAAAGTTAAATTATCACTTGCTGAGTTTCTGTTTTACAGTGAATACATTTTTGAGTGCTCCCTGCGCAAATTTCACAAACTCAGCCAGGCATTTTCAGCAGCATTAACGCTAAATAGTGATGAACGCTAACTTACCTGTGATCATTTGGTTTCCTTGCCTCAAAAACCACTACCACCACCTGAGGCAAATTCAAACAGTCTGCGCTAAGTTGATTTGACCCAAGGAGCTGGGCTGATGAGTCGGGGTGGGGAAGGGTGCATTGATTCAACTGTCAGTGAAAATGACCCAGCCATTAACCCAGCGGTTGGGTAACACAAAACTACCCAAGACTGAGAAAATAACCCAATTAAATGACCCAAAAGGCTTAACCAAACGTTTGGGTAGAAAAAATAACCCAACAATTTTTAAAGAGTAGAAGAAGACTCCCCATTGTAGTTCTATATATAGCACACTGGACTATTGGACAGCTGTAGCAGACTAGCAGACATTGTCTAGCTCATTTTATATTTGGTATGTGAGACTCTGGTCTCTCACTTTCCATAGTATCCTATTGACTCACAGCTGAAACTGCTAAATGAGGTGTTATAATTGATAATTGAATACTAACTTTGTAACTGTGTGTCTGCTCTGTGTGTCTGTAACTGTGTGCCAACGAGCAATAGCTAAAAATAAGTTCCTAGTTTTACTGTCATTACTAAATTGTTCATAGTAACTGATTAATAAGCCTGAAGTTTATGTGTGTAAATGTCATTTAGGCTGAATTTTTCTGTTATCTCTGATATTGGAACTGGCCGTTATCTTTCTTTTAGATAATGAAAATGCTATGATCCACGAAGAACTGCTGGTGAGAATGAGCTTCATAGAATTCTGCGGATAAGTGGTATGAAAAGATTTCAGAGTTATTATGCATATAACAGGATCAATCCAATTACACATTAATGATAACTTAGGCTAGTTCTTAATTATTAAAAGGTGTTTTTGTATTGTACTGTGAAACGTACATTTTGCATAGTGCTATAAGTTTACCAGGCTAATGTCGCCTAAATCCCCTCACTTTGTTGTAATTGTGATTACAGTAAACACTTGCAGGACTAATAGGCCTGTTGCTCTGTGGCCTCCCACGGTGGGTTTGGTGTGTGCGCATAACCTGAGCACAAGGCGCTCGTGAGCCTGACAGTCACATTGAGTGGTGAGAGAGACACAGAAAGGAGAAGAGTAGGCTAGTCTTGAGAGGACGTACTTAATGCAGCACCAAATCATAGCGAATCTGTTATAATTGTAGTCTATCAGAAATGCATTGAGATTTACGCGCGACTTTTAGGAGCTTTGGGAATTTAAACGACACTCGCGCGCGCTTGCGGTTCAGAACGCTGGACAGCGCACTCGTTCATTCCACTTTTTCTGGAGTTTATATATGTATTTTTATAAGAAGACTAAGACGGGCAAATTCATGAGGAATCATGGACGTTCCGACGTGTTTCCGATCACCGGGCTTGGGCGCACCTCAACGAGACTTCTGAAGTGAGACATGGACTTGGCGGAGATCCTGCTCGCACTTTTCATCGTCGTGGTCGCGACGGTCTCCTTGTTGTCCAACTTGCTGGTCTTGCTATGTTTCGCGCACAGCAGCGAGATACGCAGGCAGGTGCCGGGCATTTTCACGACGAATTTGTCCTTTTGCAACTTGCTCATCACCGTGCTGAACATGCCGTCCACGCTCGTGGGGATCGTAAAGGACCAACAGCCTTTCGGGGACTGCCTGTGCCGCGCGGTCAGCTTCTTGGACACGTTCCTGACGGCCAACGCGATGCTGAGCATGGCGGCGCTCAGCATCGACCGCTGGATCGCCGTGGTCTTCCCGCTGAGCTACTCGAGCAAGATGCGGTGCAGGGACGCGCTGCTGATGGTGTGTTACGCGTGGCTCCACTCGCTCGCCTTCTCCGTGGTGGCGCTGCTGCGCTCCTGGCTCGACTACAGCCGCGCGTACGCGTCCTGCACCTTGCGCTTGAACGCCGAGAGCTCTCGCACCGACTTCGCCGCCTTCACCGTGGCCTTCCACGGCGCCAGCTTTATGCTCTCGCTGCTCGTGTTGTGCGTGACTTACTTAAAAGTGCTCAAAGTCGCACGATTTCATTGCAAAAGAATCGACATTATAACCATGCAGACGCTCTTCTTGCTTGTTGATATACACCCAAGGTATTAATGTCGCTTCTTCATATAGCTTCTGCATATTATGTTTGCCATTCTTGTCGAGATCTCAAATTGCATTCCGTTTCTTTTGCAGCGTTAAACAACGTTGTTTGGCCGAGCAAAAGAGGAGGAAACAGCGCGCGACCAAGAAAATCAGTATATTTATTGGATCATTTATTATATGTTTCGCCCCATATGTCATAACCAGGTAGGTGCTATTCAAATTAAAACAAAGTGTAGACTTTGTCAGATGTTCAGTTCATTACTAGTTCATTACTAGTGTCGTGACGTTTTGAAACCACGTCAATTACTCAGAACAGAATTCTATTAATAAGTTTTACTGCTAAGAGTCTATTAAGGTGCATTTTAACGGCGTCATTTAATTGAGCCTTGTGGTGACGTAAACACGCACCATAAAAATCCGCGATTCTAAGAATAGCCGGTGTGCACCAGAGGTGATAAGACAAGATCCTATCAATAGTGTCTGTTTCTCTGGGGATTTGCACTTGATGATGCCTTTAAAACGCTCAAAGTATCTTAGCATTTTTCTCCTCGTCCCTTCTCTCTATTTCTACCCTATGTTTATATAATTCCTGCTGCATTTTATTCTCACAAGGCCAATTCTTCAAATCACAAGAAAAAGAAATATCATCAAATGGATAGAGAAATATAGAAACAAACACATAGATCTTGGGATGTTTCTTTGCAAAAGATGAAAATCTTCTAATGAAAAAAGTCTAATATCAGATTAGCCCCCTAAACTTTCATTTAATTACTTACTTATTCATCTTAACTCCTAATATTTAGCAACTACTCTAAATTATGTACTAAAAGTTTATCATTACAATAGAGAGAGGTCCTGTAAGTCTAGTCCTGGCAACAGGTTCTAAGAGTCTAATGGGTTAACATTCAGTTTTGTCTCCTTTTCACCCCTGACTGTTATTGAGTTGTTAATGGTTTCTGCTCTCTGCTTTCTAGGCTGACAGAGCTTCTTCCCTTTGTGGATATCAACCGATACTGGGGCATCATCAGCAAGTGCTTAACATACAGCAAAGCAGCTTCAGATCCTTTTGCCTATTCCCTCTTGCGCCAACAGTACAAGAAAGTATTAGTGACAGTGTCAAATCGCCTATTGAAACGTGACTTATACCCTTCCTCTGGACACAACAGCTCACTGGATACAGAAAATGACTACTGTCTCCAAAGAATCAGCTAGTGGCGTTTTCTTTACAGAGAAAAATCCTAATGCTTCAATGTCAAAGTATATAGGGAGAGAGACAAAGAGTGGGAACGTGAGAAAGAGAGAGAGACAGAGAGAGAGAGAGCATGTTGTAATGGTTATCACTTGGATATAGCTGGAGATACTGACTGTTTGATGCACACGTAGATATATGCACCAGACAGCAGTGATAAATATGGACAAAGGCAATATGTGATTAACTGGCCATGTGCTCTGTTCACAACACACACACACACACACACACACACACACACACACACACACATACACACACAAACATCAAAGACATCAGAATACGATAATTGAACCTCAGCAGACACACCATCATCTGCAATGTCTGTGTTTTCTTTCCAAGGTTTTTTTCCCCAAGATTATCAAACATAATTCAGTGGAAAGTGTCATATGATTTGATTTACCCTGAACTATGTGCCATGCGTACGCACGCTCAGTATGTTAATGGAATTGGTGAACCTCTCATAATGGATAAAATGTGGTATAATCTTTAGATGTTTTTAATGTTAGGCAGCCTGAACATTTATATATTATGAAAATGGCTCTCAGTCTTAATCTAGTGTGAATTCATTATTGATTCACTCATTTATAAACCCAGATCAGTCACTGGAAAATACTGCACTTTGTTCTTATAAATTATTTGCTATTAGTTACCAATCAGCCAAAGTTGAATATTACACTGTAGTACCTAGAACAGGTTATAACTGAATGTACTAGATTCTTTTTTACAGCAGCATATTATGTACACTACGTTGTGTTTTTACAGTTAAACATAGTGTACATACTTTGCACAGTATAAAGTAATTTATAATGTAAATTCAATTGTTTTGTTCAGTAAGGCAAGTGTGTGGTATTGGGAGTTATGGACTAATGAAATGATAATGAAGTGCTTTATACAGCCATATTTGTGCCAGTTTTGTTATACCTGTACTGTTTTGTGAACATGGTGAACAAAGGAGAATATACACAAACCTAAATTAAGCTATGTAGTATTTTAATAAATGCATGCCTCCAATAAAAAAAGAAAACTACAGTCACAGTGGCAAAAAAAATACATCTGTGCCAGCTACCCCCAATGCTGTCTATTCACCTATTCACCCTCATATATATATATATATATATATAAACAATAACAACAACAACAAATATGAACACTGCCTTGTTCACACTTAGTGGCTAACATTCCACAATGATGTGGAGACGCAAATGAATGGAGATGATGACTAATACAGAGAGTCTCTCAGGTTAATGGGCAAAGCAAGAAAGCCGACTGATATTTCATGTTAAATTCTATTTTTGTCCCAAATTTGAGTAATATCTTTCTCAGTAACTGCAATGGATAGAGAAGGTTATTAAAATTGACAGTTCTGGGTCTGACATTTAACATTATAGTTTTCTCTTGAAGGGATTTGAAGACATTTATTGTATGCCTGAGGTTTTGCCACATACCAGATAGCACATAGCACATACCACTGTGTGCAGAATCCTTTTGCCTGGTATTGTTATTCTTGCAACATTTCCATGGATCCTCAAACTGTGACTAACCCTAAGAAGCCATTCAGAATGGAAAATCATTTTGTCAAACTAACCCTACAAAAACATATTTTAAAAATGGTTCAGTGGAATTCTTTTTAAATGCACACACATTTGGACTTGAATTAGTCAATCACTCAATACTTCTGCTGCTTTAGTTATATCCTGGCCCAGACATATTAACAATTAATGGAAGCTTATGACCTCATATTAGCAACATACAAACATGTACTACACATCAGTATTTTTACATAATCCCAAATGTGGTATCTGGCACTATGACACACTATTATTTCTAAGAGCTAACTATCTGTACACTCCTCAAGAGTTCTTCAAGGGTTATTTAAGGGTTAACCACCAAAACAAAAGTGTTTTATTTGGAATAATTGCTGGTATGGACACACTGTTGTCAGGTTCTACACAGAACCGTTAAGGAAACCCTTCAGGATGATACATTTTCTAAGAGTTTAGATGATTTTTGAAGGGTAGTTTCAACCATTTTGGATCCAGTATAATTTTTTTTTTTCATTTTTAATGAATCTGTATAACAGTTGCAGTTATTTTTTCATGCAGAATTCATGATGCTAAGCAGTGGTCACTTGTTAGCTACGATAGCCTTGTTTCTTCTTAAGGCAACAGACTTTCAACGGTCTTTATTGGCATTTGAGCTCAGTGGGAAACCTGTGAAGATCTGATTAACGTCATTGTTTAAAAAAAAAAACACACAACAAAACCAAAAAACTATATTTGTTTCTGGTCCAGGCTATGGGGAGAATATCTATGTCCCCCTAGATTTATATGGCACATAATGAACACCTGGTGATTTAAAGCTGGTGTTAGGCTTCAGCATAAGTGAGAGCTGGGACTTGTTCATACTTAACATTTTATTCCTTTTATGACCATTTACTGTTTTATAGGCTACAGTATAGCATTTCTTCAGTTTAGTATAAAAAGTTCACTATTGTTCATGCAGAGCATATACATAACAGCTACTTTAAGAGCAGCACAAATGAGGGTTCAACATGTGCAACGTAGTTAATTTTCCAAGTTCATAATGTTCATGAATTTCAAGTGTGGATCAAAGATGGATTGTAATCTAATGTATGTTGTTATTCACTTAAATGTGTCTTTTAACTTCTTTAAAGTTAAAAGGTAATAAAGTTAATAGGGTCCTGGGAAAATGAGTCCTGACTGCATAAAACCTTTGGAAAAGTTTAGTTAATGTGTGTTAACAGAACATTGAATTGGGGAACATAGGACATAGGAATGATCCCAGGCTGTGCTACTAACTTGTTAGCTGCCTTAATTTCACATCATTAAAAGTCATTAAAGTATTCAAACAGTTATCATTGTTTAATCTTCATGGCAAGCATTTAAAGTCTCTCTTTACTTGGGATCAGTGTAAGAGGATATTCCACTGTATATTTTATGCTTCATTTCTAAACAGAACAGCAACGAGGGTTTGTTTTCATCTTGTATTACAGTTTTGATGTTGTCTTTCTGAAGCACCTTCATACATAAACCCGCCTCATTTGAGGTTTCACCAAAAGTCGTTCCAGTGTTCAGCTGTTTCATCTGGAAAAAGAAAATACACAGGCAGCACAATGCCTCTAAAACTCAGCAAGGCATCTCAGAAAGAGGACAGCAAAAGCAACGACACGTTTTTTTTCCTCTTGATTTATTCTCCTTGTGTAATCTGAGAGCATTGTAGCTACAGCTTGAGTGGAGACATCCAGAGCGCTGAGGCTGGAAACAGTGAGAGCTTCGGACTGATACAGTTTACACTTTACTTACTGTATGGATATAAAACTGGACAAAATGGCAAGTTTATGGACGTTTCTTTTCCTCAACATTTTGGGAAGAGTTATCTGCGGTTTTCCCCAGCGTTGTAAACCTGGCAGCTATTTTCAAGGTTGGTCGACTGTGTAAATGATGTTAAAAATGTATGGCTATTACATAATTTAATACGAGACATTAGTTACACACTGTTTAGAATTTCAAAGAGCTGCAGGAGTTTATATTTTGAGTCAAGCAGAATTTATAGTAATGAAACTTGGCAGTCTACTTGGTGTACATAGACAGGCTGTTTGAATCTGTTTTAAAGTTAATGGCTGGATTCCAACTGGCCCCAAACTCCCTGTATATGTGCACTGCATTAGATATAAAGGGATGGCTTTTACACCCTATAAAGTGCACCACATGTTACACATGGAGCCATTTGGAAATCAGGCATTAATCAAATTTTCCATAGTTTACGCCATCTAGCGTTTTACACTCTATAATTCTGATTTAAAATAAATATTTTCTCCCACACAGGACAGTGCAGAACTCCCCCCGAGGAAAAACGTGAGTTAACAGAGTTGTGTGTGTTTGTGTATGTGGGTGTGTGTTCTTTACGGAATACTCACACACATTTCGCATGTGGTTATGTTAATTGTATGTGATCACATGTGAAATCAAAGTACATTTCAACACCTGCAGTGGCACATGTGAACACATGTGACGTGCGAATAATATGATCACATGAAAAATGTGAAATAAATGAATTATTTGTGAAAACTACATTAATTAAAAAATACACATGCACGTGTGAAGCATCCACATGTGAACATTTTCACATTTCTGAATCATGTGATTATTCACATGTGAAACTCATGTGACTTTTTTTGTAACAGGTGTACAATAGTCATAGATGTAGTAAAAGTAAGTAAGAGCAAAAGAAAGTAAGCCAAGGAGACTGATCCTGCTAGCTGAATAAACTGACATTAATAATGACAGATTCAGCTGGTATAAAGTCTCACCATGTATTTGCATATGTCACAATATCATGAGTTTGCTTTATTAAAAAAAAAAAAAGTCAAACTGATTATATGGCCTATAGATTAACTGATTTTTTTAGAAAGCGTTTGGATTATTTCCTACTGTGAGCTACTATATATAACATAACACACCACCAACATATATGAAGCATAAATGTAATAAACATATGTATGCACAAATGAAGCATAAACATAAATGTGTTTACCAGATACAGTAGTACTTGAAAGGTTGTGAACCCTTTAGAATTCTCTATTCATCTGCATAAATATGACCTAAAACATCATCAGATTTTCACACAAGTCCTAAAAATAGAGAAAGAGAACCCAATTAAACAAATAAGACAAAAATATTATACTTGCTCCTTTATTTATTGAGGAAAATGATCCAGTATTACATATCAGTGAGTGGCAAAGGTATGTGAACCTCTAGGATTGGCAGTTAATTTGAAGGTGAAATTAGAGTCAGGTGTTTTCAATCAGTGGAATGACAATCAGGTGTGAGTGAGCACCCTGTTTTATTTTAAGAACAGGTTACTGATCACAGGTTACAAAACCATCTCTAAAGAGTTTGGACTCCACCGAGCCACAGTCAGGCTGATTGTGTACAAATGGAGGAAATTCAGGACCATAGTTACTCCAAGAGCAAGACGTGTAATAGTCTGTGAGGTCACAAAGGAGCCCTGGGTAACTTCTAAGCAACTAAAGACCTCTCTCACATTGGCTAATGTTAATGTTCATGAGTTCACCATCAGGAGAACATTGAACAACAATGGTGTGCATGTCAGGGGTGAATGGCGAAAGCTTCTGATTCTCTATAGAAAGTGGGTCATGCAGCAAGACAATGACCCTAAGTACACAAGTCGTTCTACCAAGGAATGGTTAAAGAAGAATAAAGTTTTGGAATAGTTTGAAATTTTTTGGAATGGCCAAGTTAAAGTTCTGACCTTAATCCAGTATAAATGTTGTGGAAGGACCTGAAGCAAGCAGTTTATGTGAGGAAGCCCACCAACATTCCAGAGTTGAAGCTGTTCTGTACTGAGGATTGGGCTAAAATTCCTCCAAATCGATGTGCAGTACCGATCAACAGTTACAGGAAACATTTAATTACAGTTATTGCTGCACAACGGGGGCAAAACAGATACTGAAAGCAAAGGTTCATATACTTTTGCCGCTCACAGTTATGTAATATTGGGTCATTTTCCTGAATAAATAAATGACCAAGTATATAAATATTATTATATAGTTTATAAATATATTATATAAATATAAATATATATAAATATTTGTGTCTCATTTGTTTAATTGCATTCTCTTTAGGACTTGTGTGAAAGTCTGATTAATGTTTTTGGTCACATTTATGCAGAAATATAGAAAATTCTAAAGGGTTCACAAACTTTCAAGCACCACTGTAGACGTTAACATTAACATCTGTAAGAAGGCCTGTTTTGTGAGAGGGATTCAGAGCAAGCTCCCAGTGCTCACTTGACAATACAAAATATTGCACTGAAAAGAAATGAAAAACATCTGTTATTTAATGGTTTCATTTCAGGGTTTTTTTTTTTTCTGAAAGACAAAATGGAAGCATGGTTGTCCAAGAGATCTTGATACTGATATATACAACTAAGCATTAGGGCCAAAATAAGAACAGTCCACAGAACTGGAACAGTTGAAAATTTGCCAAGTAGACAATACATGAGTGAGGTTGCCAGTAATTCTGTCCTGGACTGTATTTCCCCACTCATAATCAGTTCTAAATGAGACAAATGTGGACCAGTGAAGTCATATTGGAACATACATATAGTTTTCTATTGCACAAGATAGCAAACATAGTGCAGATATCCCATGAAAAGTCATTTCTAATGTTTAAGGGTGGTATAATGTAAGAAGACACACAGAAGATACACCACAACAGGTATTACAGTATATTTGCACACAAATGACTACCTATACTAAAACATGTAATGAAGTACTTGAATTTTAGTTATGATGGGTACATTCTGTGTTTTTCTTTTACCTGTCTAGCCAAATGTACAGATATCATGTTGACCTACTGTAAAGATATGCCCTACTCTACCACCATGTACCCTAACCTCCTGGAACAAAAAAGTCGCAGTGAGGCTGAGCAGAGTTTGGAGTATCTGCTTCTGAATGTAATTCACTCAGTGTTAAATTGGGAGTGCAATCCAGATATACGCATGCTGGGCTGCTCCATCATAGCACCACGCTGTGAGGACCACAAGATCCTGAAGCCCTGTCGCAGAACCTGCGAGTCTGTGCACAAAGCCTGTGACCACATGTTTGAGAGCATTGGAATGGCTTGGCCCTACTATCTAGACTGTGACCGCTTTTTTGTTAGTGAAGAGGAGGGCTGCTATGACCCACTGGAAGGCCTGAGAGGTAATATTTAATCTGATAACTTGTGTCATACTTTGTATGAACTTTCTTTATCCTTCTTTCTCATTTGAGTGCACAAAATAAATACAGTACATATAATCTGATATTGCGTATGACAATTGTAAATGCACTCATAAAAAAGTGGTTTGCGCAGTGCATGGTTAATGTTTCCAGCTTTGTAAAGGGATTTTACTTAGTAGGTTTTCTGAAACGAAAACCCTCAGTTCTACTGTCCTAGGGTTCTACTTAGAACATTTTATGGTTTCCCAAGAGGGACAAACTGAAGAACCCTAGATTGAAAATTTTAGTAAGAATAAAGCAAACTGAATAAACATATTCACATTTATAATCAGAAGCTTGTACTTCCATCTAGCACTATACAGTGTTGATTAATTTGTCCCTGAGTAGGACAGGTTCTATGTAGATCAATACAACAATGAGGAAAGGTAGAACTCTAGCTATTAAAAGAAAACTTTTTTTTTCTAACCCTAAGTGCAATTAGAAATGCTTTTAAATAGCATGCACTGACATTTATGAATCGGTCTACAGTATATACAGTGGATATAAAAAGCATGTACACCCCTGTTAAAATGACAGATTTGTGACATAAAAAAATAAAACAAATCATGTCAGGTCAAATCATATCAAAATTCTACTGATCAAATATTCTATTCTATCAAATTATTTAAAAAAAAAAAAACAAATAGAAATTTTTAGAGAAAAAGAAAAAGAAAAAAACTTGGTTGAATAAATATGCACACCGCTTAACTCATTTTATTTTACTCTTCCATGCAAAAATGCTCCCGAACTATGAAATTGAGATGAGATCTCATTTGCACAGCCCTCTTCAGGTCATTCCAGAGGTTTTTATTAAGATTTAGATCTGTGCTCTGACTGGGCAACATTCTAAAATGTTGATCTTCTCCTGAAGTCATACCTTAGTTGACCTGGATTTATGCTTTGAGTTTTTATTATGTTAAACGTGAAATTTTCCAATTGTTTAACAAAGGCCTGCCGGTTTAGTAGCAAAATGGAGTGGTATTTGGAGCTATCCATGATTTCCTCTATGTTGACTAGAGTCCCAGTCCCAGCTGAAGAGAAGCATCCCCATAGCATGAGCTTCCATCCCTATGCTTCACTGTGGGTATGATGTTCTTTAGGTGTTTTTGTGCCAAATATGCGTTTTAGAATAAAAAAATTTTAAAACTCACTTGTACTTAACAGACCATAATACATTTTGCCTCATAGTTTTGGCAAAATCTGGGTGGGAATGGATATTTATTTTTTGTGAGAAAGGGCTTTCATCTATCCACTCTACCCCAGATGTGAAGAATATGAGAAACTGTTGTCACATTCAGGGAGTGACCAGTACTTGCCAGATATTCCTGCAGCTCCTTTAATGTTGTCTTTTGGCAGCCTTTTATGTCTTGTCCTTTCATTAATTTTAGAGGGACATACAGTTCTTGGTAATGTTACTGTGGTGTCCCATTTTTGACTTCTTGATGGACTTTATGGTGTTCCATGGTACATCTAATGTTTTGAAATTTCATTTGTACCCCTCTCCTGATTGATACCTTTTGATGAGATCTAATATATGCTTTGTGAGCTCTTTGCGGACCATGGCTTCAGCAGTCGGATGAAACCAAGAAGATGGCAAGAAAATCCTACAGAAACAGTCTTTATTTGAGGGTAATCAGAATCACTTCATTGATTTGAGCTGTATGATAATTACTTTTGAACATGAATGTGATTGGTTAATTCCGAGTACAGTCACATGACCCATTTTAACAGGGTGTGCACAATTATGCAACCAGGTTATTGTAAGATTTTTTTTTTCTTTTTCGTTTTTTCCTAAAGCATTTCTTTTTGTTTTTCACTTAAACTTTGTTCCCCAGTAGAACCACTTTAGGAAGTAAAGAACATGTAACTATACAAAGTACCCTTGAGGAACCCTTTTTTTTCTAAGATTGTGTAGTCAGCTTTCCTGATTGAGCACCCCCATGTCAATCAATTTGATTGAGCACTATCATGGTCTACAACAAAGTGAACCCATACAAAAAGTACAATAGTGTGAAGTTCCATCTGTGAGAGGTGCAGTTCAGTGCAGTCAGAATATAGAAATCAGCTTTGAGACCAGAAGTTGCTAAAGCTTAACATCAAAGGTGACTTTCCTAGCTGATCTGAATTCACAGGAATAACTAAATCCATTTGTATACATCTTTCTGTAGTTTATAAGTAATTAATCTAACATATATCACTGCAAGTACATTCACTACTTAACTTACCTGCTCTGCCGCTTTGTATTATTATACACAGATTTTCTATCTAAATTTGCTCAGCAGTTTATTCCTTAAGTACAGTAACTACTTTTAGAATATAAGCTACAGATTGACTATGCAGGCAAAAAGACTAACATATGTTTAGCGCAATCTCTTAGCTACTTAATTAATCCCATGTTGATATTTAATATTTGATGCAAAGTATACTTTAAAAGGTACAACATTTCCCTGTGTTTTATCTTGTTCGCATGTTTTGCCCTGGGCCATCGAAACCTAATATGCAACCCAGTTTGTGGTGTCTGCCATGGTCATTAGGAATTTCTGTTTTACTGCTGTATTACTTTATTTTTAGTAGTACTTTTATTACTGTCTAAGTTAAAAAAGGGTAAACATTTATACCTTTAAGCACGTTTATATATACGCTATAAGGCCAAAATATGGATGTGGACATGTGAGCATCATACCCATATGGACCTTTGCTAAACTGTTGCCACAAAGTTGGAAGCACACAATTGTCTAGAATCTCTCTGTATGCTGTAGCATTACAATTTCCCTTCACTGGAACTTAGGGACCCAAACTTATACCAGTATGACAATGCCCCTGTGCACAAAGCGAGGTCTATAGAGACATGGTTTGTCAAGGTCAGAGTAGAAAAATTCCAACCATAACATCAACCATAAAATATAAACAGACACATTCCACATGTCACCGATTCTTTGATGATTCTTACGCCCTGATCTTGCACAGTCAGCTATAATTTTTGCAAAAAATGAAATAAAAAAAATCTTCATGGATACTATTAATTTCTATTAACATACTATTAATTAACTATTAATTTCAAATCAATCTGGAAAGTTGCACCCATCAAATGGGCAGTGTGTAATAATATAGGTTTCTTATATTGTGTGGTTATTCAATTTGAATGTATTTTTAAACTTTTTAAACTCTTTTATTTAAAGAGTCAGAGGAGCCTGAAATGGATAGCATGCCAATAGAGGAGTCCTCATCAGTAATCCCGTTCACATATCACTCCAACAAACAGATGTTCAACATTCTCATTAAGACAGCAGAAGAATGCTCTCACATTTCAAGGACATACAGCATTGGACAGAGCATTGAAAAGAGAGACCTGTTGGTAATTGAGTTTTCAAGCAACCCTGGAGAACATGAACTATGTAAGTGATTCAAAAGCAATAGCAGTATGATGATTTATTAAATGCAGTGGAACAGAAATTAAATTGGACATCTTGTTCTGTAGAGCACAACCCTAGGCTGCATTTAACTTTTTCAGGGGTACTTTAAGAAAAGTCTCCAAAGACAATATAACAATATAAAAAAAAAAAACACAATAGCTTTTGTGGACAACAGATACCAAACCAAATATTTGATGATAGTGGCCTATTTCTCCACAAAGCTAGTTGTTTTTCTGTGTCTTCTTGTTTGTTAAGTGGAACCAGAGGTCAAGTACATTGGAAACATGCATGGAAATGAGGTCATGGGGCGAGAGCTGCTGATTTACTTGGCTCAGTACTTGTGCTCTGAGTATCTTTTGGGAAATACACGGATCCAGACTCTCATCAACACAACACGCATCCACATTCTGCCCTCCATGAATCCTGACGGCTATGAATTAGCCCTTTCTGAAGTGCACAGAAGTTCTTACACGGATGATGAGGTGAGAAGCTATTAACTCTCATGTTTCATAGATTCCAAGTATTGCATTTACTATTGACTAATGTCACCCTCTGAAGAAAAGTTCTTATTTCATTCTTTCTATTCTGATAGAGGAAGGAAATGTTCGTATTTTATTGCATTAAACTGTTCACAGTCAAGCCATCTGAATGTGTCTAGGATTTCAACTGTCCTACTTAAAAGTTACTTTCCTGCAAAGTTTATAACCACGCAAAACTTTTAGACAAATGCCTACAACTGCACTGATGTAACATTAGACTCAGTGTCTGTAACTTCAGAAGATAGTTTTACAGACATGTCTTTGTCCTGACAGGGATGATACACAATGTTTATTGTTACACAAGAAATACAACTTATTACTAAAAGACTGTTTTGAATGTTTATGATGCCTTTGAGGTAAACCACTGAGGCATGCATGGATTTCACACAATGGTTTACAAGAATTTACAAGTAGGCGCATGTGGTTTTAATCATAACTACTCCAAAAAGACTATTACGGAATACTTTAAAAGAAATGTTAAAAGCATTGTCCAGATAACATCCATTTACTGTAATATTAAATCTACAGGATGCCATGTACACTGGGTATGCAGCTGGCCGTCACAATGCCCAGAATATAGACCTCAATAGGAATTTCCCAGACTTGACTTCTTATGTCTACAACCAGCGTAGACTAAAGTACTTTCGTAGTGACCATATTCCCATCCCAGACTCATACTGGCTTGGTAAGGTAGGAGTTCTCAGTCCTTATGTACAGAAGCTCCACAAAATACATTTATATCTATAATATATTATAATTATTACACCAGATCAACAACAAAAAATTATATATTTGTAATGTTTTTATTTATGTAAATAGTTACACTGCAGTGTAATGTGTGTGTGTGTGTGTGTGTGTGTGTGTCTATATAAAGGTTGCTCCAGAGACATATGCTGTTATGAAATGGATACGGTCCATTCCATTTGTACTGTCTGCTAGCTTTCATGGAGGAGACCTGGTGGTATCTTACCCTTATGACCTCTCAAAGCATCCTCTAGAAAAGAACATGTTCTCTCCCACTCCAGACGAGCAGGTGACTCCTGGCAGATTTCATCACTGCACTGTTGTAACCCTGCCATGAATAAGTACTAGTTACAAACTGCAGCAAACCAACTGATGCAACAGAAGCAATACAAAACTCAAAACAAAATACAATTGCAATAGTGTTACACAAGATATTTGAATTGCAGGTCTTCAGACAGTTGGCCAAGATTTATGCAAATGCCCATGCCACAATGTCCAGCCAGGACACAGACAGATGTGGTGGCAAATTTGCTGATAAAGAGGGGATTGTAAATGGGGCTCAGTGGTACAGCATAGCAGGAGGTAAGCATGGTGAAAATACATTAAAGGCTGTTAATTTAATTAACATTGCCATGATTAGGTTAATATAAAATTAATTCCCACCTTCCATTTTATTGCAGGAATGGGAGACTTTAATTATCTCCACACAAACTGCTTTGAGATAACAGTAGAGCTGGGCTGTGACAAATTCCCAGCAGAGGACGATCTATATACAGGATGGAAAGAAAATAAAGAGGCTCTCCTGACTTTCTTGGAGTCGGTAAGACTTCACTGGATAAATAAATAAAAAATGTGCATATGTATCAAATAAAAATGCACAATGTGTAGTTTATTAGGTGCACTAAATGGCAACTTAGAAAAAAACAAAACAAAAAAAAACATGTTTTATACCTATAATAATCATAGAATGAAAAGATTAGTTACTTAATTTCAAACTACTCGACATTTTTCTGACCCAGAAATTAGCCCTACCCACAGCTAGAACAGAGCTGCCCATCTCTTCAACTTTTCTCAACAAGTCTACTAGTTTCAGTATTGTACACTTCTTCCCCCTCAAAAATCAGAATCCTGAAGTTTGCAATCTCTCCCAATTCCTTCTGTACACATATCAGTGCACAAGTTTCAAGCAGGAAAACAAATGTGACAGAATAAGCTTTTTGGAGCAAGAACAACAATAGAATAACGACTGTTCAGATTGTTAGGGCATTTGTATAGCAGTATTATTTTAAAAAAAAAAGTTTTTTCTACAGTATTTTTTAAATTGTATCATTATTATAGGTACATATAAAACGGCATAGAAAGTTCTTAATGCCTTTTCCTGTATTTTTGATACTTAAGTGCAAATAATTTGACACTTTTGTTGAAAGTGCGAGTAAGGTATATTTTACTTACTGTAAGTGTGACTAAATATGTATGACTAAATATGTATGATACTGTCTAAATGTCATATTTTACTGACCCTCAGTCCTGTATCTTTTAAATTTCAATGAACAGTCAATGCTTATCTTTTTTTTTTTTTAAACTACGTGTAAACAATGCCCTTGGGTGGGAAAAGGGCCATTCAGTCCTTTAGTGATTGAGTATGGTATCCTTAGACTTCAGCCACTGACTATTGACATTGAATTCTGTAAATGCAAAATGCAAACAAAAATATATATTCCAGGTGCATAGGGGAATTAAAGGAATTGTGAAAGATGAAGATGGCCATGGCATTAAAGGAGCCATTGTGTCAGTAAGAGGGAACAGGCATTACGTCACCTCAGGTACTAATGAAGTAATGGTTAAATACATTTAATTAAAAAATGTGTGCTATGCATTTATGACTTAGATGTGCATACTATTTTCCAATCAATGCATAATGGTCTGTTTATGCTTGCAATTAGTATTACCTTTTGTCTAAATGTACATCTCTGCTTGCTTTATCAGCTGAAAATGGTGATTATTGGAGACTGTTGACACCAGGCACCCACATTGTCAGTGCCTCAGCACCAGGGTATAGCAGAGTCATGAAGAGGGTGCACCTCCCTGCTCACATGCAGACTGCTGGGCGAGTAGACTTTGTGCTTAAGAAAGTTCCACTGGATCCAGAAAGTAATGAATTAAACATCCTTCATTTGGCTATGTATGAGCGATTTGACCCTTATAACCAGCTGGACCGGTATTACACAAGGGAATCTAGGCAGACGGAAGAGGAGAGGCAGCAGAAGCCATGGTGGTGGTCCTATTTTACACAGTTGAGTAATCAAAACCCCACCTGGCTTTTGAGGAATTAGCTCCATCTAGTGCTCCAAAAGTATTTTCACAACCTGCTCTTGGGTCAGTTTTAAGATCATTATTAATGAGTGTATGGTACACACATAAAGCAGTAACACTACAATGTATATGAACACCTCTACTGAGATTTTACAGCACAATCTACAAACTTCTCTACACAAAAAAGAAACCTATATAATTTCACCCCAAATATCAATTATCTATATCTGTATCAAGACAAAATCAACTTGAATATACTTACCAGTATTGCTTTTATACTACTTTAATATAACAATGGGTGGGGAAAAGTACTGATAGGTATAGGTAAGTAAGTATAGGTAATGTGTCAAAATCTTACTCAATTAAAAGTGGAAGTATCCAGCCAAAAATGCACTCAAGTGAAAGTAAAACAGTTGCTACTTTTAATAAGTATTAAAAAGTCAAATAAAAATTAAATGACTTTTATAACTCATCTAAAACTGTTATATATACTGTTTATATACATCCAATAATTTTCAGTGTCAAGACATGTTGACTGGAGAGAGAATAAAGTTTGGATTAAGAAACTAGAGGGTTTTATCTGTTATGTTATTGGGAGAGATTTTTTTTGTCCACTACCCAGAAAGTCAGTCCTGTTGAGCTGAGCTAGAAATGAATAGAGGCTTATTCTTGTCCATTATTCCACTTAAGAAGGAATCAAAAGTGCACTGTGTCGAACATGCTTGGGGAATCAGATTTGGATAGTTTGGCTGCTTTAGGACTTTTACATATTACATTTATATATTTCATTGCGATAGAGCTTTGTGCAGCATGTAAAAAAAATAATTAAGAATGTTAATCCTGCTTCACAAATGTTATAGGCTCCTGCTGTCAGTGATCTTAAGAGAGTGGGAGAAGCAGAGGGAGATGGAAAGAATCAAAGATTCCTCATGAGGGTGCCAGATGTAGTCTGGAGGAAAGGAAAAGCAGATCAGAATATGTGTGCGTGCGTGTGTGTGTGTGTGTGTGTGTGTGTGTGTGTGTGTGTGTGTGTGTGTGACAAGGTAATTATAACTGTAATGTAGTGTAAGGTAGTAATGATTCCTCCATCTATGAAGAATGACGGAATACATGCCTGTAGGAGACATTGAGACACTGAGCCACTCAGTTAATTTTAACAAACAACATTGTTTCCTTAAACTTTCATAAAACACAAGAAACTGAACAGGATTTTCTGGTTCCATATGGCATATGCTCACATGATCAGATTTATGGCCCATCTCATTAACTTTCTTCATGCTGTGCATTTATATACATGGATATATGTGTATGTGAAGCTCTTCGTGAATGTTTGGGGGCCTTAGGTGACACCATCCTTTCCCCTCCACATCTCCAACCATAATCATTCCTCTCAAATTGCAGAACACACAGGGTTCTCCTGTAAACATCTGACCTGTGGTGACAAGCATGGGCTCATTGTTCCTAATCAGCAAAAAAATATTATTACAGTATATCAATATACAATTTTTTCAACACTGAATCTAGCAAATACACAAAATGTGGATAATTGGCATCTATACTAATATCATAAGAACATTAACAACATTCTAGTGATTTAATTAAAATGTATTTTGTTTTGTATATAATAATTTACTTTCAGTCTATGATTTAGGTAACAAGGTTGTACTTTCAAAATTGGGTCTTCGGTCAATCTTACAATAGCATTGAAAATAAAGAAAGAGAGAACTTAAATGTCTTCTTCCTGTGATCTTCAGGAAATTTCTTCAGATAATGCAACCTCTCATTGAACACGCGACTTGTGGAATATTCCAAATATTTCACAAGGGTGAATATGTTCAGGTAACAGGGTTAAGTAAAAGTTGAGGGACACTAAAATGTATGTTTAAAAAAAAATCTATAATGTATGGCTTGTGGAAAAGAATGTTTTAAGCATGAGATGTGACATGGATTCACACATTAATGCAAAAATAATTACATTTCGAGGAAAATGTATTCATGGTAGGCGAGACAGGCAAAATGATGTGTATAGGTTGTATTGATGTTTTAATTTATTTATCTGAAATGTGCATATATGTTGTAGTTAAAGTCATTTTAGCTATGTTAAAGTCTTTTACATTTACTTTACATACATAGTTGCAAATCTAATGTCAGTGTGACTCACATGGTATCCCAACAAGGGAATCACTTGTTAATTTTGAAGTATAGTCTAGGTTAATAGTGTTTAATAATGATACAAGAAATAATTACTATGCAAATAATTGCTATGCTATCAAAAGCTCATTTAGAGTGGGATCTGGGAGTGTATCTGGACCGTAGTCTGGACTGAGTAGGGAACTCTCAGGCTCGGTACAAAAAAGGTCAGATTAGATTCTAACTTCTGTGGAGAGGAGGCTATGATGCTTCAGTGTCTGCATGCTATATGTTCTACCACACAGTGGTGCTCTTCACAGTGGTGTGCTGGGGTAGTAAGGACCAACAAACTAATGAGAAAGGTTGGATCCATATTGGGTGTGCAGCTGGTCTGACTAGAGGAAGTGGCTGAGAGAAGGATGCTGCAGAAACTCCACTGCATCATTGGCAACACTGCTCACGCACTCTATAGCACATTACTCAGCCCAAGCAATGCTTGCAGCCAGAGACTCAGGCCTCCAAAGAGCAATATAGAACATGACAGGAGATCTTTTCTCCTAGTTACAATCAGACTGTACAACACCTCACCTGTCTGTAGGGAAGCATTTCTCCAAAACCTAAATGCTGCTTAATGTTGAGTATACTTTTTGCACTTGTAAAGAATATTTATAGTTTTATTACCCAGTATAGGTTTACATTCATTGTTATTTGTATATATAATATATTTTATAACTTTAAATTAATTCATGTATTGCATTCCTGGATGATGAATTGTGTAATAGTAAGTGAACCATCAGGAGGCGGTGTTGTTCCGTTAATTAAATTTCTTTAACCGTTTTAAGACTATACGTGAATTTGCATTTTAGAAATTAGTCTAGTAACTGTGTTGTTGTTGTTATTGTTATTGTTTTTAAAGAGTGACATACAGACCGTGGTGAGTTGCCTTAAGATTGGAAATTGTTATTTCAGTTGATGTTATCAAACCAAGAGACTTCACGACCTGTAAGTGTGTGAATTTAGGCTAAAATAGCCAGGCTAAACATCTGGCAACAGAATGAACAGAATTCAGCTTCTCACCTCTCACATCTCAATAATCTCACTTAAGGAGATCTTCCAGAAGAATATAACATTCCCAATTTACATTAGGAAGTGCTCAAGGTTGAGCTGACTATATTTCATACTATTGTAGCTATAATCACCACTTTCTAATCATATTACAGTACTATTTGTTAATAGATTTATTTTGTCATATAACATGTTAGTATTTAAATTTTATCATCACCCTGAATTGAAATCAGTATTTTTATGTCTGCAATTCAAGTAATGTATATTATAAATGCATTCCTGCTTCCGTTTCCTTGTTAAAAGTCATTTTAGATTCTAACAGTCCATAAATCTCCTGTATCTGTTGAATTGGGTGGAGATCTGGTGGCTGTGATGGTCTTAACATATGATATACATCATTTTCCCACTCATCAAACCAGTCAGTAAGGCTTTGTTCTCTGTGGATAGGGACCTTGTTATCCTGGAAAAGAGCACTCCCATCAGGATAGAAATGCTTCATCAAAAGATAGGTGATCAAAAGGTTTCAGAAAAAAAAAAACATTGTATTTCAAATTATAATTTCAGTTTTCTCTATTTTTTTCACATAGCAGAACTCCACTATGTTGACCATGTGTAGTTTTAATGTGAACTGAATCCCTGCTCTGGCTTTTCAGGCTGTTTGATTGTGAATAAATTACCTTTTTATGAGTCACCAGGATGATGCACTGTGTTCAGCCAACTACAAGAACAGTATTTGATTCATCAGTAATAGCTCAGTATCATCTCCAGTGCTGCTTGTTATTCTTCAGCAATTACTGGACTGTAGGAGATAATTACTTCAGCAGGAGATAATAAGCTCGTTTCTTTGTTAAAAACCTTAAACAAAATTGAGCAAAACACACAAAGCAAGGAGAACATGGCAAGTCAAGCATGAAGCTCTACAAAACAAGATAAGTGTTGTCAGAAATGCCTTTGTTATATGAGCAAACCAAGCTGTGTTAAAGCACATCCTCTTTATTGGTTTGTTTAATGCAAACAAAATATAAAATACAGCGGTATTTTTCCCACCAAGATCAACTAAAACAAGAGTGCCCAACACATCTGCAAACACTAATGACTTTAGTGAAGCTTACTGTAGCCATGATTTGTTTGATTTTCTCTCTACAACCACAACAGGTCATTGCAAAGAATATGACTGAAGCTTAAGCTTGACCCTGAAACTAATGTATTTGTTCAAACTTGTCATCGTTCAAGTCTTTGTTTATTCACATTAGTCTTTTCCATTTGTTGTTGTTTCAGTCTAGTGCACTTCTTTCAGAGCAATGAGGCACTGACTCTAAACTGTGTCCTTTCCAAAGAGGCCTACAACACAGTATTGCCTTTACTCTCGTTTAATGTTATCTCATGACTTGCAAACTGAAATTTCTCTCTACTTAATCTACAGTTCTGTGTGTTTGGGCTTAGTCATTTCAATAAATTTCAAATGACTCTCATTATTTTATAATCTGCTCTGAAATGACCATCACAAGTACCCAAGCCTATACATTAGTTAGAAATAAGTTATTCTTGCACTGGTTAATTTAGCTTGTCATTGTCTAGACATTGTGAAATTGGGTAGAATTATGCATGTGCAATTATGATGTAAGTGCTAACATCTAAATACATGTTCATGATTTTAATGGACATTATAACCACGCCTCCACCATAAAACATTTAAGAACTGCCTGTAGCAGTGGGATTAATGAAACTAGGGTGCCTGAATAGGAAGCTATTTTAGAGGTCATGAAGCAAAAGCAGGCTGCTTAGTAGAATGGAAACAACAAAAAATCTTAGCTAACCTCTGCCTACAGCTTGATCTTATAATAAGACCCTTGGCAAGTGTGAGGCAGTGACTGTCGCTGGGTATTGCATCAAGTCGAACTTCATAATCATATTTGTCAGCAAGAGAGCTACAGGAGAAAATGCCTTATGATGGCACTGCTCAGCCGCTGCGCCCAGACAGAAAGAGAAAAGAGACAGGTCTTGTTGGCGCTTAGGAGAAGACAATGCTGGAAATACAAACTATGTCTCGAGGACAATACACACCTGACACCACAACAATGTTAAAAACCACAGAAGAAATTTATCTGATCCAGCCACAACCAGCTTTTAGTGTTGCCTGTGGGAAGACAGGAACTGAAATATGAGATTGTCTGTGACATTCCCTTCCACAAGAGTACAATGTCTCTTTCTTGATCCAGTGCATTATGGGATATTCCCATGGTGGCACCTAGTGAAAAGTCATAATTCTATGAACAATTTCAAATGACAAATTGCTGCAGAATAGCAAACATGGTGTAGTTATTCAAGAAACTATCCAACCCAGGGTGATCTTGCACGTAAGCTTATTTATTTTGATCTGAAACTTGTGCTGCAGCATGATAGTAAACAGGGAAATTAAAAAAAAATAAACACATTTAAGCAGAGTAGAAAATTTGGCAGCTTTTCGGCTCACTCAGCATGCTCTACTTGATTTTGGCTCATGACCACACACTCTTTCAGCTCAGTGCTCAAGAGAGAAAGAGAAAAGAACTCAACCAGCTCATTTATAACAGTACAGAAAAGTGTCAGGTATGTCACGTTAATTAGCTCATCTCAATACAGAACATACCCACTGAAGACTTTGGCTGTGAGCCACCAGAAAAGCTTCATTGTGCCTTGTCACAATCTCTGGAAGTCTCTGGAATTGTACTGGAGGGATGAACACCATTCTTCCAAGAAAAATTAACTTTTTTTTTGTCATGATGGTAGTGCAGAACGTGGCTGATGTGTATGCTTGGGCTTGGCCCCACATGCCCTTATGGATGAGCCACTACATGTGTGATCTCTAAACTCCAGTACATCTAGAAAATATCTAAATCTTCTAGATTTGTATATTGTAAACAGCATTTTGAATAAAAGAAACACATACATAAACAACAATCCTTCATCTTCAAATAAAATGGGTATTAAACCACTGAAATGAAAAAGTCTTTTTTATTTAGACTGAAATATAAAATGCATTTTTACAATGAAGACAGAACTTAAAATTATAAACATGTAAAGACAGTCTAGCTTCATTTCAAACCATATTAATTTTAATATAGTAAGTGGGATTGGGATTGAGAACAAATGGACTATGGAAGCTTTTTAATTATTTAAATGTGGCTTATATTGTAATTTTTTTTACTGTATTATATACATTATGTGCTGTCAGCTATTACACATAAATTAAACTAATCTAAATGCATGAATAAAGGCATCAAGTAAAAGAAGAATGTAACTAGGGAAAAGTGTCTGCCACAGTGTAATTGCAGTTCCTGTGCGTAGTACTCATTTAATGCATAAGCCCAATTCTTAAATATGCAAAATAAAGTGGAACATCTTGGTGTAAAGTGCTCTGAGGCACTTAAGCTCACACATGCATATAAAATGCATTTGGTGGGTTCAGCAGCTACCAGGGTGATGGGACAACACAGTGCTAAAAATCAAGTCTTAGTTATACGTATGTCAATAATGTTGACACAGTAAATTTAGAACAAAGGCATATTAGGTATTAAGACTTAAATTATTTGGAGATGTCCTAGAAAGTAGATTTAACAGAGCACTATTTATCCCATCAAAGTATTTACAGTCATGATTCTCTGTTTAATTTCTCTGGACACCGTAAATGAGAATACAGTGCATCTGGAAAGTATTCACAGCGCTTCACTTTTTCCACATTTTGTTATGTTACAGCCTTATTCCAAAATG
>JANDJT010000206.1:13668736-13682353 GCA_024331685.1 Stegophilus panzeri | reverse complement strand
TAGTTGTGGATAATTTCCTTCAATTTAAAAGTGTAAGGATTGAAAAGTGGAGTAGAACTGTAGTATAACTGTTATTTAAATTTGGTGGCATGAAAGCTATTCATACTTACTGGTATAAATTGATTCATTGACTGGATGACTTGGCTTCAGGTCTTCCTCCACATAAGTAGTGACAGTAACAGTGTACAACGCTGCTGCTTCCAGAGATGTGAAAATATAATTCAGATTGGTTGTTTTGACAGGATCTGAGATGTTCTTACTCATGGCACTAGAGATAGTCACAATGAACCAAGCAAAACTTCCATTTGTAAGGGCCCAGCTTGCATTAATACTGTTATTTGTACTCGCCAGTTGAAGGTGGTCCACTTGCTTTGGTACTAAACATGGTGATATAAAAATTCAAAACAGACACACCATAAAATTTTGCTTACAGGAATGCCAGCTTGAAAAAGTTATTGTTATAGTATATAAATTGATTATTGATTCTTCAATAAGTTAAACAGTAGGCAGTGTCAGACAGCTTGAACATTGAGGGCAGCTGGTATAAATGTGCTAGATGGGCTAGCGAGGCTAAACCACAAATACAGTTATGGGGAGGTGGATTATTTGCGCTGTCATCCTCCCCAAGGCACATTTGGAAGAGAAACTAAAAGTAGATAGACTAATCACAAATTTTCCAATCAAAGCACAAAAGTATAGATAACAGAACCATACACTTGGTGTTTTTTTTTTTGTTTGAATAACAGTTTTTCGGTTTAGTATGTTGAAAAATAGAGTATGAATCCAGATTCCTTGCAGACGTAAAACACTAGAAAAATTAGAACTCATGAATAAAGCTGCCCATCAGTGTCCATGTATTAATAGTTTGCCTCACATCATTCTTATTCTGCTATTGATAATGCATTGCTCAATCTAAATAGTTTCATTGTGAAGCTATTGATAAAGATTAGATTTTAACCTGCCCATCTAATACCAGCCATTACTGTTTAATAGTTCTATCATACAAAACATGTGTAATAAGAGTGCTACAAAAAAAAAAGAGAAAATAATGAAAATGAGGAATCTCTGACTCACTTGTATAGGCACTGATGGAAGTTGTTTCTCCTTCGTTGTTGCAATTTGGTTCTATTGCTGACACACTTAATGTGTATTTAGTACCAGGTTTGAGGGAGAACAGTTGTATGCGTTTATTAACATTTACTGTATATATGTTTGTAAACAATGTATTGTTTAGAGTAATGTTATAGTTGTATTGCATGCTATTGTTATCAGGTGAATCCCACGCTGCATATATGGTGTCGTTTTCATTGTTTGAAGAAGTAAGGTTCATCACTTTAGAAGGCTCTGTAAAATTAGGTTCACATGTAGATAAGGTGGTAAGGTGACAGTTAGATCTTTTTTTTATTAGTACATATTTGTTTCTTAAGTGGAAGAAATATTAGGATCCAATACCACATATAACCACATTGGATTAGGCAGTATTTGATAACTTCTGATTTCTTCTATTTAAAAATGGGCAATGGCAGAGCAACTTTTTTATTACAATTTGTAATTTTAAAAAATCTTTTTTTGATTAAGATGTTATATTCCGTGCAAATGCTATGCACTGCATCATCATATCAGCATCATTTATAGATCAAATTCTGAACAATTTACACGTTTACATACATGAATAGTATGAGTATTAGCATATATTATTTTCTTTGATTCATGCTAATCATTAAAAAAAATACATATATTTTTAAGAACATATGAACTGCATATGATGACTGGTGGTATTATCATGTCTAATAGGGTAACTGCATTACTCACTGGTGCAGGCAGTGATGTTGATCGAGTCTCCATAAGTGCTTACATTGACTACAGCTCTAACTGTGAAATTGTACTTTTCTCCTGGTGTTAGATTGCTTATTCTGCAAGTCTCGGAAGGGCAAATTGTATTTAAATTCCCCGGCTCAGTAATTACTAAGTAGGATACATTAGTTCCACGTGATGCGTTCCAACTGAGGCTAATTACTTCTGTTCCCACACTCACTATCATGAGATTTATTATCTTTTCCGGCACTAGGAGAAAGATATGGGGAGGAAAAAACTGTGCATGAGGTTCTTATATAAAACTACACAAGTTTGAAAAACAAATGCATTACTTAAAAAGATTAAATAAGTGGTGCAACAGAAAATATCAGATAAAATAAAAATGCAAGGAATGGTGCTGTGAGTACATTAGACAACAATACTGGCTGCATATGGTTCCTACAGGCAATGCATTGTAAAACTAGACTGCCATTGTGCCGAGTCATCTCTCATTATGATAATCTCTTCACTGCTGTAGTAAAGTCTATAGAACGTCACTCAATTTTTAAAGAGGATGCAAAAAAAAATGTATATTAAAAAGCAGGCCAATTTCTGTGTTCCAAGTGTCACAGATGGATCCTAAAGCCAACAGTATGTTGCTATTCCTGACAACAGCAGTCACTGATAAAGTTAAAAAATACTACACAAAAATATTAATTTAAAATCCCTAGCTCCCTAACAGAGAAGGGTGGATGTCTTTGATTTTTACTCACAAGTGTAGAAGGAGATATTCTGAGCGTTGAGGTCCCGGCCACACTTCACAGGGATTACCTGCACCCTGTACAACGTTCCAGGATCCAGGCCACTCATGTTGTAAATTGTCTCATTTGTAACATTTGCTGTATGAATTCCATTGATCTTTATTTTGTACTGAAAAATATTTATGCCTGCCTCACTCCAACTCAGATTACCTCCAGTTGTTGTCTTGTCAGAGACTGCCACATCACCATAAAATCGTACTGCAGAAAATGGGTACAGCATGATGAATGACGGCTTGTTTGAGGGTGGAAAAAAAAAGGCTTTTTAGTGGGGTTTATCGAATGAGCTTTTTTAAAAAATATATTATTTAAAATAAATAAATAAATAAATAAATATGCAGAGTTTTACATTACAAACCAAAAGGATTCAGTATATGACATTCTGTTTGAAGGCAGATATCATTTTGAATACAGCAGTATATTATAAAAAATTTGACAAACAAATATGGTTTTAAAAATACATAAAAGCAAAAAAACAAGGTATCTAATTTTCCATGTTCTTATAAAATAAACTAACCTTACCCCTGTGGTGTTAATGGCTGAAGTATTAAAGACAACAAAAAAAAAAGCTGAAAAATAACTTTAAAACAAATGCTGTGTCACATTTCTCCCACTTGGATCCAATTCTATGTAGTGTTTCAGAAAGGGCTATTTTTTAGGAGGCTAAGAACCATTAATTGTCCAATGGACACTTAAAGACCCATTCAAAATGACTTTTTTTTCCTAAGAATGTACCAAGTCATTTTAGCAAAAGTTTTTTAGATAAATGCTATTACTTCTATAATAGTACCATTTTCTGTATGGCTTATCCTACACAGGGTTGTGGGGATATGGCGCTTATCCTAGGGGACTTGGGGAATGAGGCAGGGGACAACCCATTACAGGGGACAACAGTACACACATTCCCACATTACGGACTATTTAGAGATGCCAGTCAGCCTACAACATGTTTTTGGACTGGGGGAGGAACCGGGAGTACCTGGAGGAAACCCCCAAAGCACAGGTAATTGAACCCCCAACCATGGAGGTGCGGGGCAAACATACTAACCACTAAGCTAATGCCCCAAACACTCTTACCAAAGAAACAAACAAACAACAAAAAAAACCCTTAGTGTTGTGTTTACATATGTGTTTATATATGTGATGTGAAGGGAGCACAATCTGAGGTTGTGCTGTGAGAGTGTAAAGGTGTAACTATATACACAAACTCAAAAATAACCAAAGGATATTAATCTTCAAGACAAATTACTGTGTGCTCCTCTGATGGCAAGATCATCAGGCAGGAGGTTACAATACAATTTCTCACTCACTCAGACACACATCCATGTGTGTCAAAACCATACAACAAGGTTTTTGTGTTCTGTTCAACTTCCTCTTACACCCTGGCAGTCATTTACAGTAAATGATTTAAATATGTACCAGTTATGCAGATGTTTCAGACGCATCTGTACAAGGCTATGTAGCTAAAATGGTTCAACGGTTAAAGCACAATGTTCTAATGCAGCCCATGTGAAACTGTGTTTTAATACCATACCATCTAATCACATAGTCTCTTCAGTCAGATTGTGTTTAGATGAATAACATCACACCTTTCCTCTGCTGGCTGCATGAGCATTTTTCTGGTGTTGTGCAGAAATGTACTTTAACCTATGTAGCTGCTGCACCTTCATGAGGTATTGCCACCAAGAGGTACCAGCAAATAGTAAAATAGTCTTGTTTAAGTTGTACATACAGTATATTTTCAATTATATGTATGCATACTAAAGGAAATATTTGCCTTTAATTTACTTCTAATTATTTGCCTCTGATTTGATGATCAATTGCTAAAGTTTATGTTCTTTTATGTATTATCTTTCATATTATGTATAACCAGTTATTTCTAGGCTGTTTCTAAGGATGCAATATTTCTCATTAATTGTGTTTTGGTATGAAGCATCATTGTTACTGAACATATAAAGGTCCGATCTCCTTTCACTTCTTCTCTGTACACAAGCTGGCTTCTACTTTTTGAGAGCTGGTGAAACATTTCTAACATCTGAAGTTTCTTTAAGTGTGCAATAAACATCAAAGCCTAAAGACCAACACTGGTCTCCTGGACCCTGTCTCATTGTTGCTGAATTTCTAACAACTTGGTGTTGTGATGGCTCCCCTAGATGGCACACTAACACCTCTCTGGTGAGTTATGCCATTATTTATAACCCAAGAGAAAGGTTGGCTGGATCCTTTCCTTGAAAGATAGGAGAAAAGGAGTCAGAAGTATAAGGGATATCATCCTCTCAGGGTTTGAGAGTAGTCCACTTTTTGCCATTGTAGCCAGACTAGTAATCCTAGTGGTTGTAGAAGGATTAAAACTAGTGAATTTAGGGAAAGTTTCAGAAAGCCTCCTAACTATAAAACCAGTGCATTAGCTAAGGGAGGCACAGAAGTACCTGACTGGACTGAGTTCAAATTTAAGAAGGTAATAGATAAGGTTGTGAAAAAGCATGCTCTTTACTCCACACATCCAGTTCAACCAAGTTCAGGCTTTTTAATTAGTAAACTTGTTGAATCAATTGTTGGGAAAGGGCCCCAAAAATGGCTAAAGCACGGGTGATTCACATTTCCATTCTTTGCTTCTTTTCCTTCTTAGCTCTCAGGATGGAGGAAAGTAAATAAGGACAGGAGGAACTGAGAATGTATTTGCCAAATAAATATGTCCTTGCTAACTAAAGCATCACTTTAAAGTGACTTAAGTGAATTCACCTACTAATAACATGCTGCTCAGGTGTATTTGGCTAACTGTATAACGGATCTGCATAGATATAACATTGAACACACAACTCAACTAGTCTTAAAAAAAAAGACATTATTTCATGTGCACAATACATGCTTAATTGCTGATGTTTTATCCTAAACAAGATCCTACTCATCACCTGACATCTCTTTTGGCTGTTTTTTAAAGCAGGGCATATAATTCAATTGACTGTCATCCTAGGATCTTATTTGTTGTTGTTTATTTAAATAAAGTTATTATATAATAAAATAAAGATGTCTGCATAGGAAGCGTCTATGTATACTTGATCTAGCGCCCTCTTATCGCCTTGCTTCTTGATTCCTCAGAGTGCAGAATGACTATGCCCGTGAATAGTGATTCTTTCAACTGATTTATGGGTTGAGTCCTGAAAGCAGGATCAAGGATTTAAGAAGACATCAATCAGAGTTTTGGAATGCACCCCCAGACTTGGACTGGCGAAAATCAAACAAAATCTAAAGTATAGCTAGTCCTCTTCAGTCAGAACTAAAACACCTAGCTCAGCTTGATGACTAACTTCCAAACCTGCTTTTGAAAAATGTCACAACTTCCAGCTCCCAACTTACACACAGTACATCGCCTAACACAAAAGTTGACCTGACACAGAAGTTTTAATTGAATAAAAAAAGAAACAGCATAATGACCCTTATGAAAACAAACATTTTCACTATAGTACATAAAATCATGAGCCCATAGTTTCTTAATACACCACAAAAATGACCTTATTCTAACCATGTTTGTTAGTAACAAAATAATTCCCTACATGTAAATATTAGAGTCAGACTGAGGTGCAGTTTCAAAAAAGAATGAAAGTCCTTACCATCATAACAGATGTAGGGCAAGGCTTCATTACACTTCTTTTCCTGCCACATACCAAAGCTGAGCAGGGCCACACAGGAATCCTCAATATATTCAGGCTCTAAATCATTACTGATAGTACTTGTAGGGGAGCTGGTAGTTGCAAGCATCGCTGGAGTTGGGCTTGTAACATAATTTGATGTGGTGAACACCGGTGTGGATTCTGTAATGGAAGTTTCAGGTTCCCCACTTGAATTTAGACAGGCACAGAGGTTCGCCAAGGCTGGACACCATATCATTGAACTGTTTGCTTCCAAAATCAAATAGTCATCAGATGAATTGAGACAGGCGCAGAGATTTGTGAAGGCTGGGCACTGCATCACCTCTATCTTTGTATTGTTAATTTCTGGTGGTGTTGGACATGTGGGCTGTGGCTCTGGCTTTTTCTTTGGGACAGGATGACCAGGATACCAGTTCTGGTAGAGGACAGGCTCACCGTTGGCCCACCGTGACCAAAATTTTGAACCATTTATGTTTTGCCGCAGGCCGATCCAGTAATCCGAGGTAAGGTTCAGACCGATAATCTCAGCATTTGCTGGGGTGATGGTGGTTAAGTCTTTGTAACAGACCTGACAGTGATTTCTAGCAATGTCCCATGTTGTGTTATCAGGTTTGTAAAAATAGTCCCTCTCTGCACATATAATGGAGACTGCTGAAGAGACATAGGCAAGAAGTCATGAGGGAAGAAAGAAACATTACACTCTCGAGCGCTTGTTTGATAGAAGTTTACACAAACCAAAAAAATCACAAGCTGACAAAGTAACCAAAGGAAACAATAATACACAATAGAGTACAGAGCCTCAGAGATTACATAGTGGTTATTATTTAATAAGGTGTAGCCACAAATTAATAGGCAACAAGTTAATACATTGAACCCATGAACTGTGTAACGTAATCCCATAAATTGATTTGTTGTGGGAATATCTTGGTGTTGTGGGAACACATGGCGTCCAGTTATTTATTTTGCTGGAACAGGAGAAAACATCTATTCACTATAAGAATTTTCTTAAGGTGACACAGGCTAATGGTATATTCATGCTGTAACACCAGCCACTCCAGAATGTTTCATGAGTCATCCCATGATTGAGGTGAATTGTAATATTATTAAACATCTCCATGCTTGGGTTCCTGTGGCCACAATGGTCTAATTCAATTAATTTCTCTCACTCATTTTAAAATACAATAATTGCCACGAATTCAGACAGAGTACTTAATATACTGAACGTTAATTTGTGGCCACATCTAATTAAAAATAACCACCACGGACCTCTGAGGCACCATATTTAAGTCGACAGTGGCAAAAATGCCCTAGATACATGGAAACGGTAATACAACTCTACACACACTTTAAAATTTCCATCCTGTGACACTACAAGAAATTAGAATTCTTCAAAATGTGGGTTTTACTTGTTCTTCAGGGTCTTTCATGTAATGTCAGACAGTGAGGAAAATCACCATTAAGTCTTCTTTTCCTAATACTTTACCATTTTGTCTGCAATAGTACTGTAAAATTCCCAGCTTTGATTATGACTGCATTTTTTTAAATCCACACACTTGCACACAATAACCCAGTAAACTCAATTACAGTAACACTTTCATAAATTATTACTAGTCACTACTGCCACTTCATAAATGTTGTTCTTCTGAGAAATAGTATAAAATGGGCCTATGTTTGCCTTTCCTAATGCAGGAGTTAGGTTTTTCTGGCCATTTCTTCAGGAAGTACACAAATCCAGCACATACAAAACAAATGAGAAAACTGCATTAAATTATGCACAGAGCTCAAATTTTATGCTTTACTCTGTGGCATAGTTTTTAATACCTTACAACCAATCATCTCATTCAGCAATCAACCAGTTTATATCAGCTACAATTATTATGGTTTTACATAGAAAATGTGCACTAAAAGCTGAAGTGCTTTATTTCTTGCCATAATGCAAAAACCTGCTGCAAATCTGACAGAACTGTACAGGGAACACCCAAAATGCTTAATAATAACAAACATGTACCTCATCACAGAAAGGTACACCAGAGACACAACCCTAACTTACAGAATATTGCTAAAGAGGCTTTTTAATTTAACTGCTTAAGGTACAGATCTTAGCCTAAACATATTGAATAAATTAAATGACTAGTTAATGACCAACACATGGAAATATTTTAAAGATTAGTCTGCATGTTCATGCAAATGACAAGGTATTCCAGGACATCTAATGCAGTAATTTCTTAGAATCATAGTTTAGTTATAGTAATAGTACATGGTAAATGAGTTAATAAATAATGATTTACTTTCTTTCTTTGTACCGTTCCCTCAGAAATTCAATATAAATTCACAGTAATTTTATATGGTGAGTTAATTAGTATTAAAATATTGTTTTTAAAACAATGTGCTGTAGCTCATTTGTTCTTTTACTATCTGCCAGTAATTACCTAGTTATAATTTTGGAAGACACTTAAGTTACTTACCAACTAAAAGCAAAGACCCCAGCAGCAACATTTTTTTTTTTTTTTTTTAAAGAAATAAAATTCTAAGTACTGAGGGAAACAAGAAATCATCAATCATGGACCAGGATCAGGAGCACAAATGGATCGCATACGTGGTAACAACTCAGTTTAAGTTCAGCATGAACCTCACCTCACACAAATGAGGTTGTTTAGTGTATAGTAGAACGGGAAAAGGCACAGGGAAATAGTTATAAATATATTTGCATTTAGCTGAGGACAGACGGCAGAACAAGCAGCCTTACTTATTAGAAATGAGAACTGCCACAAAGCTGTCTTTTTATTGGTTTATTTGCTTTCTTGATATTCAATTTTCATATAGCAAAAATATAAAAAGTACAGTCAAATGATCTGCTGTGAAGATTTGCGTATGTGAACATAAACGTGGCTTAACTTGTACTTATCACTAAACAAGGAAGTGTGCCTACAGTAAAAAAAGAAGAAAAAAAAAAGCAGTTCTTCGTAATACATCACAATAACAAAAACTGGTTTGTCATGTAAAAAATATATCTGGAATGACTAGAGTAAATAAAAAATAGAACATAGAAAAATACTCGAACATCTGCCCATTTCAAAAACTGACCTGAGAGAACTGACAATTAGCACATGATCACCTATAGCAATGCATCAATGATAAAAGCTTCTTCATTACTGCAATTTTAATCCATTTTACCAATCACAAAGAAGTTTCATCAAAATGTATTAAAATAAGGAACAAAATGGAGCACTGATAAAATCTAGGAAAGCTTATAGCATAGACAGGTGACAAATTCAAGGGGGAAACTGCAGCTGTTATGGGGTGAAGGCTTTTTTTTGGTGGCCTTATGGTCCACCTGTCCTTTTACAGTGAAAGGTCACTAATTCAATACCACAATCTAAAAAAACCCACCAATTTTTTTGGGATATGGTGATCTGTTGCTCTAGTACAGTTCCAAGAGAGCTGTAGAATCTTTACCAACAAACACTGAAGCTGTTTAGGAAGGCTGTTTATTCTTTTAATTTGTCACCTATCTCTAAGTTTCAAGAAGGCAGTGAATACGCTGAACAGAAAAAAGTATAAAACACAACAACAAAAACTAATACAAAATGTAACAACTCATTTTAGTCAGTGTCTGTCTTCTCATCTTTCTGAAGGAGCCTTTTCCCATGGCTTAGCTGTTGAGGGTCCTTTCCACACTTTTTCAAGTTCTTGAAGGTACTGAAAGGAATGAAATGGTAGCGGTCAGATCTGAAGCTTAAATGCAGACAAACTTAAGTCATGTCACCTGGATATAATTCTCCTGAAGGACGTACGAGATCTCTTACCGTTTCTGTCTGTATTTGTCTTTATCTGCAGCAGGCATTATGTCCATTAACTCCAAACTGTCATTAATTGTTTTTAGCATATTGAATCGGTCTCTCCCATGAATCTAGGGTCAAAGATTAAAAGTTATTCTGTATGACTTCACCAGCACATAAATTCTAACTCTATTCCCAGGAAACAAGATTATAAAGTTGAGTGCTTGTGAAAGGCTGCTTAATTCTCCACTCACTTGCAAAATATAGATTTCCTCCTCAGAACTGGAGTCAATCTTGATCTTTTTACTTGATTCAGCATTAGGAGTGACCTGAAATTCCATGCCTGGAGACTCTGCAAGGAAAGGAGGGGAAGTGAATTAAAAAAACAAAGACAAAAGAAACAAAAACAAAAAACAGCAATTCAGAATAAAAATTTAACTGCTCATTCACATGCAGAGGCTCATTAGGGGTGGACAAATGAGTAGCCCAGGACAAGCAGATTTCGTGTCCAGGCTCTTGGTGTATTAGTTTGTTTGTTTTTTGAAGCCCTAGAGAAAGTAGAAAAACAAAAATCTACTCCTTATTGACTTTTGCAAAACAAGTTCACGTGGTGGGTGTGTAGGTTTAGTGTAAACAAGACAAGATGTTGTGGACACTTAAATCATTTATAATGATATTTAAAAATGGAAATCTGCAATCAGTCAAAAATCAGAAGCCTATTACAGGATGAGAGATTAGCCTAAACCCCATTCATATCAGTCCCTCCAGGATTTCACGATTGCAGAAATGAACACAAAATCAAGCAAACTGCAATATTCAAAGGAGCTTGCAATTTTTCAAAATTACCGCAGATGTCCCACAGATTTGGGTCAAGACGTGCCATGTGACAATAACAATGCGCATTCAGCCAAATCTCTTGGATTCAGGTGTTGAACATGAGTACTGCAAAAATGTCTCATTTACCAACAAACATTGCTGCAAAAGATTGTGCAAAACAATTTCATGCAATTGCAGTTTCGCCAATACAAGTAATTTTCTCAAAAAAAAAAAAAAAAAAAAAAAAAAAAAAAAAAAAAAAAAAAAAAAAAAAGCAAAACGCATGGCAAATTTAGAAAAAAGCCACAGCAAAATCAAGCCTTTTTGGCTACAACAATTACAAAAACTCAGTAAAATCCTGTACAGACTGTCATAAGTGCTGTTCATGTTATCCACTTCCCAAACTTGCCCACCCTGGCTCTTACTTCTCTTAATTCTTGTGGCTGTCTTCAAAGATTTTTTGTTTGGATTTTCCTCTTCGGTCTTGCGGTCACGGCCAGGGCAGGCGCACACACGGGCCTCGAAACAACGTCGACCTAAAACCTGCCCACTGACGCAATAATGAACAGACATTTATGGTTAAATTACAGGGCTAAAGCAGCGACAGAGTGGAGGAAAGATCAATGAAGGAACATAGCAGGACTCACTCATGTGTTTCAAGAGTCATTATGGTAAGAATGGGCCTGCGGTTCATGCCTCCCATACAACTGCTGTTGCACATAAAATTCAGCAAAACTGTGGTGCCCTCTGACCCCAGCTGCAGGCAGACAGATAAAAAGAAGCAAAAGAAGTGATGGTCCCGAGAGCCAATGTTTTATCCATCCGCCAATAAAAAAAAAAAAAGACAACTCACTTCATGAAACTATGACTGCACCATATCCAAGAGGATTATGATCTATTTACTTGGAAAAAACATTGACACATACATCATGACCAGAACACAAATCCAATCGGGAACTAATTAAAATGGTTTAAAAATGCTAGACATAGCCAGAATCAAATATACATCCATATATAGTAACGGAGTAACTACTTGCTTCACATTTAGATTTAGATTCAACAAACTACCTGAGGAGCCTCATAGGGAATGGTAACACTCTGCCTCTTCGTATTGGGGTCCTCTAGATACTGAGCCCTCTGACTCCCCTCTACACGGATAAGATGGCTGCGATGAGCCACGCCTGTGAGAAGAACAGTAAAAAATATAAGGCCTAAAAAAAAAAAAGCCCAGTTTCATGCTCATCGGGTTCATACTGTAAACCTGAATATAGTGTGTGGCTGAGTCAATTATGTACATTGGTGCACTGTTCTTGCTGGTAATGTGTGACCAGCAACTGCATGTAGCTAGAATTTTACAATGCACCACTCAGCATAAAAGTTTTAGTGCATCAGTGTGCATTGGTTCAAAGTTAGGACTGTATAGCTTATATTAAACCACATACGATAAGAGCGCCATTTTTGCATACTTGCAAATTATGACACTGGTCAGTGCTGCTTTTTAATCCTCGGAATATGCTTAGAAATATGTCCAAAATGCACAAATACGTCATGTCAATATATCATACTGTTGACTTGTAATGTGTTAAACAGACACATTGTGGAACGTTAACACTCTGGCACTCCTTCCTGCTTTTCTTACATTAGTACCTGCAACGAGTTTCTGACATTGCCAGGGAGACAAAACTGTTGATCACTGACAAACTCAAAATATAATTGCATTTAACTACATATATTTCGAGAACCTCCATTGCTATGTTTGAGTGACAAATCACAACATTTCTTGTACAGTTTAAATTATTTTTAAACACAGGCTTTAAATCTTCACAAAAGCTTCCCGACATATAGTATTCAGTAAGCTAAACAAATACTGGCACATGCCTAGATGACCTCCAGATTCTTCTAAAGAAATGCTGTGCCCAAATAAAAATTAAAAAAAAAAAAAAAAAAAAAAAAAAAAAAAAAAAAAAAAACACAAACTACCTTCATTATTCTCAGCGATATTTTGGTGATGAGGGCAGCGCACCACCACCTCCGACACGTGCTCAGGTTTCTTATAAATGGGGGTGGCCCTGAGAACTGCTCCCTGAGGAGGAACTTTCTTCAGCAAGACATCAACCGGGCACGTCTTGGCCAGCTGGCAGTACAGTTTATTCAGAGTTTTGGAATACTACAAGGAAAAGAGAAAACCTACATTAGTGTGCAGCTCTGGTTAATCCAAACCAGATTAAACCATCTTTCTTATTTACAAGAATATGGCATGAAAGAAATCTGTCAGATTAATTGCTCGTGGTCATGAGAATAATTTTATATTGCCACACAAGTTCAGTGCTACGGGTCTGAACTGCACCCTTTGTTTTGACCTGCCTACTTAATAAGTAAATATTTATAACTTTGAGTAAGACAATAAAATACAGCATTGTTGCACCTCCCAACTAACCGTAGAGGTAACAGACTTGGTTGTGCTGGACTGGTTGAAGTGGAGCTGGAAGCCATATTCTCCAGGATAGTCACTAGTGGAAGGTACCACTGCAGCTGGAGGGGGCAGGCTGTCCAGGGCCGGAGACATTAGAGCAGCTAGGTCATTGCTCTCAGGGGCCTCAGAGAGTTCAAGGTCATCAAAGTTCTCATTGAAGGTGCCATTGGGCAAGGCCTATAAAATTAAAAGCATGTTAACATCAAGAAATATTCTAAATTAAAAGAGAACATAGGGGGGGGGGGGGAATAATAGGGGGGGGGGGGAAAAAAAAAAAAAAACAAAAA
>JANDJT010000206.1:13650102-13664464 GCA_024331685.1 Stegophilus panzeri | reverse complement strand
AAGATACAGGGCTGTACACTCATGTCTGTTACATATTAATCCAAAGAGCATTACATATCACGTGACCTTGTGTTCTATCATCATATAACAAAAAGCTCTGCGTTATCACGTAGAGACACATAATGTTAATGGTTGATGTTATGCAAAGTTGGTAGAAGTACGCACACAAAAAACCCCAGCAACAACAACAAACAACTTTTGCTGCTTTTGAAAACATCAAGAAAAAGTATAACTGGTTTACTACTCAAAAGCGTGCGAGCGTCTGTGTTGTGTTGTCCTATTAAGCACATAGCTAGACTGAGCCATGAAAGCAACTACAGATCAGACATCATGACTCTAGGCAAAATATTTGCAAGTTGGCAGTTGGACTGACTACAAAAAATACCGTACACTGTAAATGACTACCTACTTTAAATGTATTTTTAATGTGGGGGTACAGTAGTTTAGTGGTTAGCACGATTGCCTCGCACTTCAAAGGTTTGAATCCTGCCTCCGCGCTTGCTCCACGGGGGATTCCTCAGGATACCCTGGTTTCCCTCCCTAGTTCAAAGACATGCATTGAAGACTGATTGACATTTCCTAAATGTCCGTAGTATGTGATTGTGCGATTGTGATGGGTTGGCACCCCGTCCAGGGTGTCCCCCCACTCTGTGCCCTGAGTTCACTGGGATAGGTGCCAGGCTGCCCCATGACCCTGTGTAGGATAAGCGGTATGGATGGATGCTTTATAATTTACTACAAAAGTTGCTAGTAAAGTCATGTTACAAAATGAATGCCTGTTAGTCATGATACTTTTTCTGCAGTATATTATTTATTAATGATTAAATATACTGTAAGTGTAATAAGTAAGCACTTAGAAGGTTAGACAAATGTTGCATTTATTGCCACAACAGGCCTAACACTCAAAGAGCTATACATGGGAATAGTACTTTCTAATTTGGTCATTTGAGATTTGAGAGATACACCACTTTATAGATAAATATATAAATAAATGAATGCACTGGTGTTCACTCCAGGGTGTATTTCCACCTCGCAGTGTTCTTTGGATAGGCTCCAGATCCACTGCAACTGGGATAAGCTGGTTATCTTGACGAAAATAAAATGGTTATGGAAGTTGAACGAATAAGCTTTTTGTGTGCTCAACCTTTATTTATAACCCTTTTTTTGAGAGTGGTGACAGCATGGTTTCCTCTCAATGTTGTAATTCATCCCATTGTGGTCAACTAATATTAAGTTCACATCAGTAAATCCATCCATCCATTTTCTCTAGCGCTTATCCTACATAGGGTTGTGGGGTGCAATCCAGAAGACACCTTGGACGGGGTGTCAATCCATTGCATGGCACAATCACACACACACATTCACACACTACGGACAATTTGGAAATGCCAGTCAGCCACATGTTGTTAATCAATGTCTGCATGTATTTTTACTGGGGCGGAAACTGGAGTACCCAGAGGAAACCCTCGAAGCACAGGGAGAACATGCAAGGTCCGTGCACACAGGATTCAAACCCCCAACCCTGGAGGTGCAAACCAAACATGCTAACCACTAAGCAATCATGCCCCCATCAGTGCATCCCTGAAACTCAAAGTTAAAACTGTGTTTTTAATAGGTATTATACATAGTCCCTGCAGAGTGTTTTGTTGGTGTCGTCATCTATGAAGAGGACTATAAATATTTCTAAAGCATTTCCATCACCTGACTAAAGCCATCTGTTTGAGCAGCAGTCACATAGCCTGTTTGTTTGACTGTGTGTGTTTGTGTGTGTGTGTGTGTGAGAGAGAGAGAGAGAGAGAGAGAGAGAGAGAGAGAGAGAGGGAGAGAAAGGGAGAGAGAGAGCGTGTGAGCCAATGAGAGAGAATAAGAGGTTCATTCTGTACATTTGCCTTTTTTTTTACCTTCTAGTCTATCTTTGACCTTTCAGGTTGGAACTACAATGGCATGATTTCTATGTGATGTAACTTTAGCTTCACTTTGCTACACTTATTCAAATTGTCACTTGTGTTTGTCCTGCTGCTGTTTATTTCTGTACTGAACTGTGAGTTGTTCATTACTGATGTGGGTAAGTGGTGTTAAGTTTCTCTGGGTTTAGTGAGTGAGGCCCACATGACGCTGACTGGGGCCCTCACTTCAGCTGACTGGTGTCAGGTTTAGCTGCTCCTTCTGAATCTGGACACATCATGTGGTACAGAGGGAGGGGGCAGGGACAACAGTACAGCCAGGGCTAGAAAAAGAGAGGAGGTGAAAAGGAAAATGTGGCATGATGTGGAGGCGTGCGGCGGGCGGTAAGAGACAAAACCAGCCTTGACATTTTCCACTGTTGTAAGACTTCTCCAAAGCATTGAAACTCACTGACCCCAGTCCTCTGAGACTACAATGGTACAACCCACAATCGAAGAAACACCTGTTATGTATGCCATGGGGGAGGATTAGGCTTTTTATGTGGGATTGGGGTGAGTTGAGAAGAAGGGGGATTGGCTCAGTGTGTGACCCCTTTGGCATGCAATCTAAAATAGTAAGGGATTTATGTGCAGTGAAAGACGAACAATGGCAAACCATCAGTAGTTTCAAAAGCACTTGGCCTGAAGTTCTAACTGCATGGAGGGGGGCACATTGCCACTCATCCTTCTGGTGCATTTTGACCTTTTGAACCTGGATCAATTTTCTATTTTAGAAACCCAGTGCAACACTTGCCAATTAGTAACTGAATTTGTACGAAAGACCAAGACTAGAGATAGGATTAGTGTTTGTACCTCTTCATATGATTTTGTGTGTAATTGCATGTGTTTGAAAAAGTACACATTTTAGAAAGCATTAGTGTCCCTTTAATTTAAAAAGAAGCACGAATCAGCTTCTCTCTCCTCATTGTGGTCGTGGCTAAAAAAAACTAAAACGTGTCTGTGGCTCACGACTGTGTGGCTCACCGTACTGTACGCGCACATAATACACCCCTCGCTCCTTCAGCCAATGACAGAGAAGGTCAAGACAAAGTCTCGGCACAAGAACAGGAAAGAAGATGACCGGCTGTGGCATTACCGCGTGCAGCTCCGCACTAAACAGCGCGGCGGCAGGTGCACGAGGACGCTCACAAGCCAAAGTGCGCGCGCACTGGACGCACAGACAGATAACGTTTGCGCTTACCGTGTGAACTCTCCTAGAACTTAGTTTTAACGGTAGACTATTTAAATAAATTGGTCTGGAATAACTTTTTTTATTATTTAATTTCTCCACGTGGATCTTGTATGTGGGAGTGGGGGTGACCTCAGGAAAAACGAGAAAGCAGAAAAGATTCAACCATGCCGCCTGGATTTCAGCAGCTTGGAGGACAGGTATTATTATTATTATTATTATTATTATTATTATTAGCAGTAGAAGTAGTAGCAGCAACAGTAGTAGTAGTCGTCGTCGTCGTAGTAGTAGTAGCGTTATTATGATTATTATTACTATTATTATTATTAGTAGTAGTAGTCGTAGTCGTAATAGTAGTAGCGTTATTATTATTATTATTATTATTATTATTATTATTATTATTATTGTAGGGGCTGATTAATGCGGTTGTAACTTAATAACAAAGTTGCACAATAATAATAAAGATTACCATATGTGCACGTATGCCGTATTGTGTACATCAATCATAAACTACGCGGTGTTATTATTAGTATTATTATTATTATTATTATTATTATTATTATTATTATTATTTGTCTTTGTTTAAATCACATATTCTGAAAAAAAAGTGGTATTTGTACTAAGCGTAATTAGCGTGTAGTAAGTTCTTCCACACATACAGAGCGCACAGCAAAAGCCCCGCCCACTAACACTGATAGTCACCTTTTGGAGATAACTCATCTGGCTTCTGAAAACCTCATTAATGAACCACTTTTTTGATACCTAAATTATTGCTTGGGTTTCACAAGAATCTTGCACTGCACTCTTAATGTGATTTGTACATGCCTAACTACTACTACTTTAAACATGTCAGGCCCTTACTTATATAAAGAAAGTGACCTTCACAAGGAGAGCAGGCTTGTAAGACTGGTCAGTGCTGTTCTGTTCGCAGAGTACGCAGAATTGTGTTTAAATGGGATATTTATTTATATAACCTTCTAGCATCAACAAGGAATGAGGTTAAGCACATGCTGTTGATTCTTTAAATCCCAACCATATAACAGTTATTCATCTTAAAGCATTTTTTTTTATTAAGGAACTGCTAGGAACTATTTTGTAACTACAGTGAAACTAAAAAGGAAATGTATGTGGTCTAATTCTGGACCTGTTTAACGAGTTAAAACTTACTGGTTAACAGCACATTTCTAGAAGTCAAATATGCTGGAGCTGTGAGCTTCAAGAGTTCGTTTGTACAGCGGTAAGAGACATGATTATACCCTCAATTTAGAGGGTGTTAATTAGACATGAACATAGTCACATGTGCTAAAGTCAAATGTTATTTAAACATGATATTTATCACACTTGACAGACAGCAACACAACTTTGGCAAATCTAAAGCACTAAAGATAAGCAGATGCTACATCAGATATACATACATGTATATAAAATGTTTCCTGTAGGTTGTTAAATCAGTTTGTATGGTCAAGTTCCAGAGGTGAAAAATGGAAATTATAACTGTCCAAGTAATAGGTCCTGATTTTATATGTCATTGCCTTTTTCTTGTTTAGACGTATGGTTCCAGCACTCAGCATATGACATCAAATCAAAGAAAGTGTACTTTCATATTCATTATTTTAACATTCATTAAATGGCCATTGTAATAAATTACTTCAGTGTGTAAAGATAAGAATTTTTACACCATATATGAGGCTATGGCGATAGATGATAAACATCATAATTGCAAAGGTCAGCCCCAGAGAGACTACAAAAGCAGTTGTGTTGCCAAAATAAAGTTGTCTAAAGCTGTAGTGCCTTGCTTAGCATAGAGCATCTCTTTTTGCACTGCTGTCACTCAGTAGTAGGACAGGTGTGGAAGATCCAGTGAACACACAACATCAAACTAAACAGCAGTGGTCTACTGAAAAACATTAAAGACTAATTAATACACCATTTTTTCCCTATTTCACTTACACTTTTATTATCTGTTACACAATGTTATACCTATACTGTCTACCTCTATTGGTTTACTATGATTTGATTAAATAATTTGTAGGAACAACAATATAATAATTGGTTTTATTTATATAAAACACTATTCTCAGACACAAAAAGTAAAAAAAAAATTTTTTATATTTGAATGCTTACCATACCCTTGCATGCAAAAAGAATATCATTAGTAAATGGCTAACGTCTCTCATTACATTACATTCATGGCATTCGGCAGACGCCCTCATCCTGAGCGACTTACATTTACCTCATTTATACAAGTGAGCAATTGAGTGTTAAGGGCCTTGCCCAAGGGCCCAACAGTGGTAGCTTGAACTCCTGACCTTCTGATCCGTAACCCAGAACCTTTAACCACTGAGCCACCACTGCCTCAGATATAGTTTATCAGATATAGTCTCTCAGATATAGTTTCAAATTATGTAAATAGTCAGTTTTCTACCACACCTCCACTTTCACACCTTTTCATTGAGAAACTCAAAAAGACTTTCTAAGTGCTTCTGTGCAAAATTTATTTCCATATATATGCGTTAGATTTGAACTATGTTTGTGATTCACGAAATAGGACTTGAACATATTGTGGCATGATATTAATTGAGGATGATGTGCTTAAACAGACACTTTCAGCTGCAGTGGCTGGCTAACGAACTTGGTTAGTGATAAAACTTTGGTTGTTAGGCCAATGCTATGTTTTGTTCAAGTTTGGCTACTGTTTTGAAATAGGTTGCATATAAAACAGTGCAAACTTAATTTCAGATACTGAAAATCCACTTGTGTTAAACTTACATATACAAAACAAAGCGAGCTAGTTTACTGGCTAGCATTTAACTAGCTGTCTGCTTGTGCTACACAGCTACAGTACCATACAGATATATTGATACATTGTAAACACTGTTGTTCCATGCTGATAAATCAAAAATTTTGGTGAACAAATGTCTCCATTTAGGACTCTGAGTCAGTCTGAGGTTCACACATACAAGGTGACATTTCTACAGTGTGTGATGTGTGTCCATATCAAATAGCATAACATAACCAGGAGAGTGGAGGAAGTGTTGGGGTTGTAATTTATATATGCATATTCACTGAGCCTTGCATTTTTATTAAAGTGAAAGTATAGGCATGTTCATATGCAATTTTAGGCGTTCTTTTTTTTTGTTGTTATTTTATTTATTTGTATTTTTGAACAGAACTATTAGAATGAGTAGTCTAAACAATATTATAGTGAGGTGTTAAAACAATACCATATTTGATATATAACATTTTTTAAAAACAATTTGTGCAATGTTTGTGATGTTTCTGCTCTATTGTTACAACTATATTAATTTTTATGTGTACTTCCACGATACAAATTGTTTTGTTGATTGATAACATCCTATGACAAAGTTATAACCTCTACTCAAGCGTGTGTGTGTGTGTGTGTGTGTGTGTGTGTGTGTGTGTGTGTGTGTTCTACAGAGAATAACTGGAACTCTTGCACTGTCAGTGTTCACAGCAGTTTTGGGCTCTCTTCAGTTTGGATACAATATCGGAGTCATCAATGCTCCTCAGAAGGTAATGTTTTGATGGATCAATTTGACTGATTTTGTAAAAGTTGGTAATCAAATAGGTATAACCACTGCTTCTACATGTTGCTACATGCCGCACGTTAATACATTTGTTATTAGAATGTCAGTAAATGCTATAATTCTTTTTGCTAAAGCAATATGACTGATTTTATACATGATAATAATCAAATAAAATCTTTAGCACTGTCTAGGACTTGTTAATGATTAGAATTTGGAAAGGGTCACACATCCCTTTTCATAAAAAAATCCTAATAACCACTAATCAGTATCAAATGGTTGGTTGGGCTAGGCCAGTGCTTACTCCTATAATAATTCCTCAGTCGCTGAATCTCCATTATTGATATTCTAGAGATAAAGTGTCATGTGTTAAGTTGAATATCTGTCTTGAAGGTCCACAGATTGGAAAAACTCATAGGCTTTTAGATGTTTTCTCAATCACACAAATACACAGAAACCAGCACAGGTGAAACTATGGAGATTTATGTAAACATAGTGCAAAGGGAACAGAACCATTGTATTGCTTTGGGGGTCTTCTAACTGTGTTTAGATGTCAGTGTCAGCTTTCTCGTCAGTACATTGGGCAGGGACGCCCAACTAGCCAGCATGATGACAACTCTGTCATCCAGCCATCACAACATCCATTAATTTTAGCTTGTATTTTTGGGATCACAGTTTTTTAAAATGCATATAGCTAGATAGAAATAAACAGCAGCCTTATATAATAATGCCATGGCAGTCTTAAAATATAAATGGAGATTAGGTCTAGGTTTAAAATATGTGTGATATGTTCGACATTGGTCACATTTACACATTTAGACTGACACATTACATATCACATTTACAAGATACAAGTAAAGGAATGAGTAATAAAATATATGTAATCACAATATAGAAAACAACGAAGAAACAGGAGCTTGTATTATCAACATTACACTGGATTTGTGTGGCGGTGTCTATTATGTGTTAAGAGACACCAAAAATATCTCCCCAATTGTCTACAACTCCACAGACAGACAGACATGCATGCAGCCCTCATGCTCAGGAGTCACATTCAGAAACATTCAGTCACAATGGTGTAATGGGGAAAACCTCTTGAACTCTTACAGGCAGGAGTAATGCATGCACTAAGACACTGAGATAACAAAGATCTTTATTGTTCAGCAAATATGAAGCAGAATTAATTACTGTATGTGAAGAACATTTATAATGTACTGTATTAGTTGTCTTCATATGGAGTCCTTGTGTGCTATCCTTCATAAGCGCCTGTCAATGAAGATTTTATTTTGATTATCACCATGAAAAGTGTTATACTGTAGATCAACTGATTATTCCAGTCTCCTTTCCATAGGTCATACGTATTCATGGCTCCCTTTGCATTTGTGATAAGTAACTGGCAAACTCATGCCATATTTACTTTACAACACCCTGGTATAAAATTAACATGTTTTAATATACATAGGATACCTATGATAATATTAATCCCAGCTGTTGTTACTATAATGTAAGGTATCAGTCTGGACTGTTAAGGCAAATGAAACTTTTTCATTTAATAATATATAAATTCTATGTTTTTATATATCAGGGCCAAAAGAACAATTGTGTGGTCCTCACCAACATCTATAAACACACTAATAACCTCAGGTGACAACAAATATCAAAACAGATTTCAATATGTAGTCATTTTTTTCCAAAATGTAAACCAACCAAGTAAGTACACCCTATAATTCAGTAACATGTAGAACTACATTTAGCAACAATAACTTGAAGTAAACGTTTTCTGTAGGAGTTTATTGGTCTCATTTTGGAGAAATTTTGGCCCACTCTTCTTTACAACATTGCTTCAGTTCATTGATGTTTGAGGGCATTTGTATATGTACAGCTCTCTTAAGATCCCACTACAGCATCTCAATGGGTTTGAGGTCTGGACTTTGACTTGGCCATACCAACACCTTGATTTTTTCTTCTTTAGCCATTCAGATGTCGATTTGCTGGTGTGTTTGGGATCATTGTCCTTTTACATGAACCAGTTTCGGCCCAGCTGCTGGACAGATGGCCTCACGATTGTCTCAAGAATATTCTGGAATAAAGTGGAGCTCATTGTTGTCTCAATGACTGAAAGTTTCCAGAATCCTGCAAAACAAGCCCAAATCATCACTTTTCCACCAACATGCTTAACATTGGTATGAGATGTTTGTGTGGTGATAGGCTGTGTTTGGTTATCGCCAGCTCCACCTTGATCTCTTCAGTCCAAAGGATATTATTTCAGAACATTTGTGGTTTGTTCAGATGCAATTTTGCAAACCTAAATCATGCTGTCATATTCTTTTTGGAGGGAAGAGGCTTTTTCCTAGCCACCCTTCGATGAAAGCTATAATTGTTCAGTCTTTTTCTGATTGTGCAGTCATGAACATAAGCATGTAATGTTCTTACAGCCTGTAGGTCAAATGATGTAGCTCTTGGGATTTTCTTTGTATTGCTGAGCATTAAATCTGACCTTGGACTGAATTTGCAGGGACACCCACTCTTCAGAAGATTTCAGCTGTCTTGAAGGCTCTCCATTTGTAAACAATCCTTCTGTAGAATGGTGAATTTCAAATTGTTTGGAGATGGCCTTATAAACCTCCACAGATTGATGAGCAGCAACAATTGCTTCTCTGAGGTCATGGCAGATGTCCTTTCTCCTTTGTATGATGTAGACAAACACCTGTGTGCTCCAGAACACCAAACACCAATTCTGCTTTTATAGAGGTTTTCACACTTCTTGATGATGATCTAATCTTGTGCATTTCATTAGTAACGCCTGCCAGCTAATTTCTCTCTTAATGATTGTGGAAGTAGGAAGGGTGTAAAAAAAATCCACCTGGTTTCTGAATGTTGTTTTACTTTTTTGGAAAAAATTGACTACATAAATATCTAATAATATATAGCTTAATGGTCTGCACTTATATAGCACTTTTTTAACCTTAGCGGTTCCAAAGCGCTTTACATTGTTTCTCTTTCACCCATTCACACACACTCTCACACACACACACACACTCACACACCAATGGTAGCCTTAATTCTATTATATATACATATATGAGATTTTTTAATATCGTGTAAATAAGTTCTCTTGAAAGAAATGGTATGTACACTTTGTATATAAACACACAACACACTGTTTGTGTGCAAAAGTCATAAAGCATGGAATTTTCTGTTAGGAAATATTCAAACTACAAACAGTACAATTTTGTCTAACAGAACATGTCTTCCTCCACTGGTGAGGCCACATCTAAATGAATACACCACTATGTAAATAAGGTACACTGTATTGTCAACACATATTTTTATAACTTTGAAGTACTATTAAAAGAATGCCTGGCTCATCCTGTTAATTAACAAGTAACTCAGCCATCACTTTTTCTTTCCCAACAAATGTTATTCTTGCTTTTATACTGCATATTTTATGTAATGTTCCTCCACATCTTCCTCTGTTCCTCCTCAGATTATTGAGAACGAGTATAATTCAACATGGGTACACCGTTACTCAAATCCCATTCCTGAGTCTACACTGACTTCTCTCTGGTCTCTCTCAGTGGCCATCTTCTCTATCGGAGGCATGCTCTCTTCTTTCTGCATGGGAATCATCTCAGAGTGGCTTGGCAGGTGAGAGGGCTTCATGTACGAGTCCATGTGAGCACATTAGAGTGCTGAATAATATTGATGGAGCATGTATTTCTGTTTCCATTTCTTTTTCTTTTGTTACCTTTTGTTACTATGTGTATTGTATATTGTGTTTTGTTGAGTATATGCAAATAGTGCCATTATTGCCCTCTTGTATTAGAGAAACAAGCAACACTGCACTATTATTAGTGCAGGATTAGCTACTCAAAGAGACAGAGGAACAGAAAACCAAAACGGATCAAACATTCAAAAAACAACTTTATTTATTCGTTCATTCATCTTCAGTAACTGCTTCAAACTCTTTATAGGAATGCAAAAGCTGTGCAATGTCATTTGGACCTTCAGCAGAACACCATTGTCAGCTAGTGAAGCCATCTATTGATAAATCATGAGCACTACACACTTATGTCAGATTTATTAAAGCCCATATTGCTCATGTTCTGTTTATATCCATAATACTCCTCTCATTTTCTGACTCATGTATTATTTTCATAAAATGCATAATTGTATTTCATTTTGAGTTAGTGGGTTGATTCTTATAATTCATTTTCACATTGCTAAATGTGTATTCTATAGCGATATAAATGCTATTTTAACATGCATTATTTACATTTTAAAGGCAGAAAGCCAAAGTCGTTTTGCATTCAGTAAGTAAGTTCAGGGGGAAACAACATCATTACACCAATATGTGTCATGTCACAGCAAACCAGTGACTACATTTCCCATCCTGCACTGCGGCCTACAAACATGGCCGCCATGGACTACACTTCCCACACACGTTCACCTTCTCTGGAATTCTGATCACACACACCTGTTCCCAATCTCACACACACTCACACCACAGTATATAAGAGACTGTTTAAACATTATGACTTAGTATTGAGTTTAACTCACTTACCAATTGGTTGTTCTCTGTTCTCTGTTCGTTTCATGGTCCCTGACCTCGTTTCTCGGCTCTTGGCTCTGATTATTGCCTCGCCCTATTTATGCCTGTTTGCAGATCACCTGACCTTTTACATGTTTTTGGACCACGCTTTGGATTACTGATTTGTATTTGTCTGCCTTTATCTCCTTTAATAAAACTGTTTAACTGCACTTGCATCCGTCCTAATCTCCGTTACGTGAGTAACGTGACAGAATCCTACGCCGTAACATGGATGCAGCAGGAAAGCGAGGAGAGCATCACGGCAGTGTACATGGGGATGTCTGGCCACCTTTTATGTGAGTCTAGTTTCCCCAGTGGACCGCTATAAACCTCCCGGAGGAGAATTGTGGATTGTGTGACTACCCGAGGCAGTTCTTGTTCCACAGCCAAATGTATTTCTGTAGTCTAGCGCACCCCAAGCCGGACAAGCGACAGTGGCTTGGGTTCATGGTGTCCCAGTTTTATGGTCCGGCCCGTGACTGGGTGGAGCATCTGGCCAGTACAGGGTCCAGTGCCCTCCATAATGTAACGCAGTTTGTGGAACTATTCTTAGAGGAGTTTGGGCATCCAGGGCAGAGCAAGGACCTGGATCAACTGTTGAGGGGAGTCAGTGTAACGAACAAGGCTGACCTGCCATTCCACACCTATTACGAGTGGATTGACAGGGCAGCCTCAACAGCTCAGCTTCAGGCTCCGGCCGACTGGGCAGTGGTGGAGGTGACACCGACCTGCAAGACCGAGGACTGCTGCAAAGAGGCCCAGCTACAGTGTCCCACATGCAAGAAACGTGGGATCCAGGGGTCATATTTCTGCTCTCAGGGATGCTTCAAGAGCAGCTGGTGTACTCACAAACAGCTCCACAAGAGAGCACCTGCAGAGCTCCAACCAGAGGTCAATGTGACGACCTCACCTCCAGAGCTCCAGCTTGAGACCTACGAGGTGGACTCACCTGCTGAGCTCCAGCCGGAGGTCAACGTGGTGACCTCGGCTCCAGTGCTCCAACCTGAGGCTCACGAGGAGGTCTCACCTGCCGAGCTCCAACCAGAGGTCAACGTGGTGTCCTCACCTCAAGAGCTCCAACCTGACACCCACAAGGTGGTCTCATCCCTAGAGCTCCAGCATTAGATCCATGAGGCGGTCTCATCCCCAGAGCTCCAGCATTAGATCCATGAGGCGGTCTCATCTCCAGAACTCCAGCAGAAAGTCAAGTTCCTGTCCGAGGTCGAAGAGGCGACCTCTCAAGCCAAGTCCCAGTCTGAGATTGATGTGACCTTCCACGCCAAGTTCCAGTCTGAAACCGACGTCACAACCAACCAGGTTATGCTCACGGCTAACATCGACGTCACAACCAACCAGGTTCTGCTCACGCCTGAAGCCATCGTCATGACCAACCAGGTTCTGCTCACGCCTGAAGCCATCATCACGACCAACCAGGTTCTGCTCACACCCGAGTCTGCTGACAAGGATGACCAAGTTGCAGACAAGAGCTCCATTTTGCTTCCCTACGCTGGTGTGGATGCCACTACACCAGGGTCCTTTGAGGACGCTGCTCTGCCTTCCTGTTCTGCTGAGGACGCTGCTCCGTCTCCTGGTTCATGTGAAGACATTTTGCCCAGAGGGCCAGGACCGCCAGGGGAGGGAGTGTATTTTGGCACTTCGGGGGTGGGGTTCTGTCATGTCACAGCAAACCAGTGACTACATTTCCTATCCTGCACTGCGGCCTACAAACATGGCCACCATGGACTACACTTCCCACACACACGTTCACCTTCTCCGGAATTCTAATCTCGCACACCTTTTTCCAATCTCGCACACACTCACACCACAGTATATAAGAGACTGTTTAAACACTATGACTTTGTGTAGTATTGAGTTTAACTCACTTACCAAGCGGTTGTTTGTTCTCATTTCGTTTCATGTTCTCTGACCTTGTTTCTCGTTTCTTGACTCTGATTATTGCCTCGCCCTATTTGTGCCTGTTTGCCGATCGCCTGACCTTTTGCGTGTTTTTGGACCACGCTTTGCATTACTGATTTGGATTTGTCTGTCTTTGTCTCCTTTTAATAAAACTGTTTAACTGCACTTGCATCTGTCCTAATCTCCATTACGTAACGTGACAATATGAAAAAAATCTATGTTTAAGTAATCTAAGTAGAAATCATTTTCATGAAAAATGTTGTCTGCAAAATAAATCTTTTTCACAATATAAGTTGTACAAGATATACAATAACTGAATAATAAAAAAAAATTTCAAGCTGTTGTTTTACTTGCTTGCATCCAATTGGGCTGCATTCACATCAATAAGGTAATTTTTGCGAATTATCTCATGTCTTAATGAGGCACAGAACCAAATAAACCTACTTGCTTGATCGTCAGTGTGACAGTGTCTAATGTTAAAATCCTTATGCAAATAAAACTTTAAATTCAGTTAAATATTTTCAGTTCTATACATCACCTATAACCAATGATATAACCAATTATATGCTATAACTATCACTATGCATTGTCTCTAATTTAATTCAGAAAGGGTCTGTATTTAGCTGATGAGTTCAAAAAGCAGATATTTCACTGAGTCGTTCAGTTTAACGTTCCTGTGAGGAATAAATACTGCAGGGGGAAGAGCACTGAGGAGCAAAGAGCAAGGAGCTCTTGCTTGATCTGATGCCAAACATCCCAGAATAGTTACTGTATGAAGTTGAACACATCTATAATATTGGATACTTAGAGAGGTTTATAGTTTACTGGATTTAATATGATTGTATATTGTGTGTTTTGATAGGAGGAAAGCCATGCTCATCAATAATCTCCTGGCCTTCATTGGTGGAGGTTTGATGGCACTGTCTAAACTCTGCAGATCATTTGAAATGATGATTTTAGGACGCTTTACGATTGGAGCTTACTGTGGTAAGTATTTTAGTAAAAATTAAACTGAATTGGTGGAAGAATTGCACAATTCTTGAATTTACTTACATGTATTGTTAATTTCAATATATAAGGTGACATCAAATCAGATTTTGCAAACTGCCAGTTATGTTTTCATGATTGACATTAACATAATTTTTCTACTTAGTATGGAACACACTACATTATATAT
>JANDJT010000206.1:13631700-13645342 GCA_024331685.1 Stegophilus panzeri | reverse complement strand
ACAGATCTTTATTGGAAAGGGTTTAAACAATGTTTTTCATGCTTGTTCAGTGAATCATAAACAATTATTGCACATGCACCTGTGGAACAGGCCTTAAGACACGAACAGTTTACAGGCAATTAAGGTCACAGTTACAATAAGTTAGAACACTAAAGGGAGATTTCTACTGACTCTGAAAAACACCAGAAGTAAGATGCTTAGGGTTCCTGCTCACCTGTGTGAACATGCCATAGGCCTGCTGCAGGGGGGCATGAGGACTGCAGATGAGGTCAGAGCAATAAACTGCAATGTCTGTAATGTGAGAGACCTAAGACAGTGCTACAGGGAGACAGGAAGGACAGCTGATCGTCCTTACAGTGGAAAATTACATGTAAACACGTGTCCCCCCAGACGTGATTGAAAACTTGCAAATGTCTTGGTGGAAGAGTGGAGTAACATCTCACAGCAAGAACTTTCAAATCTGGTCCACTCCATGAGGATGAGATGCACTGTAGTACTTAAAGCAGCTGGAGGACACCAGATACTGACTGTTACTTTTGATACTGACTCCACTTTGTTCAGGGACTCATTATTCCATTTCTGATTATCAAATGTCTGTGAAACTTGTTCAGTTGTTCACTTTTTATGTTAATACAAATATTTACACATGTAAAGAAATTTGCTGGAAATTAAAGCAGTTGAAGGTGAGATGACGTTTCTTTTTTTGCTGAGTATATATGCAAAAAAAAAAGTCAAGTCATTTCTATGATACATAATATGTATCGCAATACAGTCTATAGCTAACAAGTTGCCAGCAATACAGTTATAAATGTATTTTTTTAAAGGAATCAGTACAAAATGTTAAAATTTTTCTATTTTAAACATCTGGTGCAAAATCTTAGCATCTAATCAACTGCTTCTGATCAGAGTTTGTAACAGTTATAAATATCCTGATGATATCTGTGATAGCTCAGAAAAAAATTTTATAAGATAATTTTTCCTGATATTGTATAATCATATTTCCAAACACAAAAAGGATGAAAGTTTGCTAAATATTCTGTATATCTAGATCACGTTGATGTCTGGGATTATTACTAATAGACATTTACAACCTTTGGGACCAAAAAAAAATACTAATATAATGTTTTATCCCCAGATTTTCTACTATTCAACCAGCATATTCCAGAAGGCCGGAGTGGAGAGTCCAGTCTATGCCACCATCGGTGCTGGAGTCGTGAACTGTGCCTTCACTGTGGTCTCGGTATGAACAGAATACTCATATCCCATTACTCTTTAACATCTTATCTAAGAGCAAACAAGATAAGAGGGCAAAATGTCCACAGCTTTACTAGGTCATGGAATTTTAATCTCATTGGGTGTGATATAAACACAGGTAGCAAAGTATAATGATCTCCCTAAGTTTCCAAAAGTATTCAGACGCTACTAATGACTATGAAGTTTAATAATTTTACAGAATGAAACATACAGCCACATTTACACATTGTAACTGGTATACAGCTTGATGCTGAAATTGAAGTTCAAGGATATCATTTCAAGGATGAAGTCACCTGCGATAAGATTAAACAAAATCAGAATACCTGTAGACGTAAGCACTGATCTCAATATTTCACAGGACAAAATAGTAGCTTTTATAGTGTCCAAGCTTTTCAGTTAAGTCTGTACTGACATAATCACCATGTTGATCATTCCATGTGTTTACTCAGTGAACTTTCAACGCTTCAGACCATAGCATTGGCTAGGCTACTCAAACTCATTTTTAAAGACATTTATTCATATGTAGCTTTCCAGGATGGCTTTTCACATGTTTGGCCCATTGTCCAGCTGAGAAATGAATATTTTTAGTAGTTTTATGTCTAGTGGACTGGAACAGGGCTTCTTCAAATATTTGCTGGTATTCTCTTCATTGGTCCTTCATAAATGGTAAATAAATAAATGGCACACTTAGATAGCGCTTTACACTGTGTCTCTGTGTCACCCATTCACACACACGCTCACACACCAATGGTAGCAGAGCTGCCATGCAAGGTGCTAACTTGCCATCGGGAGCAACTTGGGGTTCAGTGTCTTGCCCAAGGACACTTCGACATGTGGAGTCATGCGGGCCGGGAATCAAACCGGCAACCCTATGATGAGTGGACAACCCGCTCTAGCACCTGAGCCACAGCCGCCCCATACACACACAGCCGTTCTTCATACGCAAAAAGCTTTCTCTTTCTGATGTACCTGTTGCCTGAAGCTACCACCACCATGACTTCTACTTCATCTCATTTTAACTCAGCAGCTTTTGCTCCACTTTTTCTGTAACATTCAGGTGCATTGTCGCTTTAAGGTGCTGATGTTTGAGCAATTATTTGCCTTTTGCTGCCCTGACATAGTCCTGTGAGAAGTGATGTGCTGTACATTTTCTCCAGTCTGTTGTCAAATTCATAGTAGAGAACCTTACCAGTTCCCTGTCATCTCTGTTTTATGTGGTAGTTTGATTTAGGCAGTGTTTGGATCACATGCTTATGTTTTTTGAACTATAGAGCACACACAGGGATGCTCAGATAATTTTATCCTTTCCATGATATATACTCATCAGTAACTTTATATATGACTTGCTTTGAATGCTTATTGTTCTTCATTGTTACTTCGTTAGATCTCAGCATATGTATAAAAACATTTAAATTTAAAATAGTTTTTATATTTTGTGGAGCAATAGGCTATTCAATTCAGTATATTCTATAGTGCAGAAGTCATGTGTACTGTAAAGGTCAGTTTGGTTAAGTGTCCTGATTTAGCTTTAAAGGTTTCTAATTGAAACACATGATTTGCATCTGAGTTTACCTTATTTAGGCAGGGTTTCTGCAGATGGCTTTGCTCTTCTTATGGAGTTGCTGTAAACTTACAGGCTATCATAAAAACTAGATCTTTAAAATAAATTCAAAATTACTTTGGTATTTTCAAACCCTTTGTCTACTGAACAGCTTTTCTTGGTGGAGAGGATGGGCCGACGGACGCTGCACATGCTAGGACTGGCTGGAATGTGTGTGTGCGCAATAGTCATGACAGTTGCCCTCAGTTTATTGGTTAGTACCTTTTATTCCAAGGCTTTGAAACATTTTCACAAAGTTTCTGTCCTCCAGTCATTACTCATAGTTTTTCCAGAACATTTTTTTAAACTAAAACTGGGTACTTTTCTTAACTTATGCAGTCATGCTGTTATCCTTTTCCAGGGCTTTTAAACTTTCTTTTAAATTTTTCCCATAAATTAACTGTTATCTGTTCATCAGGAAAGTGTGCCGTGGATGAGCTACATCAGCATGCTATCCATCTTCGGCTTTGTGGCCTTCTTTGAGGTGGGACCAGGACCCATTCCCTGGTTCTTTGTGGCTGAGCTGTTTTCTCAGGGGCCCAGACCTGCAGCCATGGCCGTGGCTGGATGTTCCAACTGGACAGCGAACTTCATCATTGGCATGGGATTCCAGTATCTTGCTGTACGTACAAATACTTACATACAAATAGAGTAACCAGAATAATTCCATTGAAGACAGCTGTATGATTATTACTTTTGAACATGAGATTGAATGTGATTGGTTCATTCTGAACACAGGCACATCCCCAATTATAAAAGGGTGTGCACACTTATGCAACTAGGTTATTCTAGGTTCATTTTTTTTTTCTTTATGAAAGTTTCTGATTGTTTTTCACTTTATTTGTATACTTTGCAATTTCACATTAAAGGTGGGAAAAGCTCTGACATGATTTATCTTAGTGTCATTGTTTTACTTCACAAAAACCTGCCATTTTAACAGGGGCATGTAGACTTTGTATATTCACTGTATGTATCAAATAACTTATGTAAATTAAGTACACCTTACATTGCATGTACTTAAATTCACTATACTCTTTTCTTTTTCTCTATACTGCAGAACCTCTGTGGTCCATATGTCTTCCTCATCTTTGCAGCACTGCTCCTGTTTTTCTTGCTGTTCACCTTCTTTCGGGTTCCTGAAACTCGAGGAAAGACCTTCGACCAGATTTCTGCAGCTTTCAGTCGCCATCCTGAAAGCATGCTGGACGTAGCACTGAACATGGAGCTAGTAAAGCCCAGTACAGAGTTGGACTATCTAGGGGCAGATAGTTTAGAGCAGTGAGGCCCAGCAGGTGGAGGGAGATCTGATGAGGGGATACATACTGGAACAAACACCTTAAGCACTGATGGTGTTTAAGGGGAGCTGAATGTTATATGCATGAAGGAAAGAAGACTTGTGATGCTGCTTGTTATGAGTTTTTAAGACATGTGTTTCAAGGAGACTTGGATTACTGCACTTTATCGGCACAAAAAAGGTTGACAAGAAATGCCAGTTTGATTTGTATAGTTATATTTACACTGACATGCTGTGCTAGTTTCCTTAATAATGACACATATTCAAGATTACTTCAAACATCTGTAAGATATTCAAAAGTTCAATGGAATACGTGACCTTTTATTCCATTCTAGCACATTACCTTACCTTTGAGGCACGGACAGACCAGGGTGAAAATAAACCTCAACCCCACTCAAACAGATTACATTTTGTATTTGTTGTTATTGGGGAGTCCCAATCAGAGGCTTTACTCCAACTTTTGTGCTTTTAGTGGCTGTTAAACAAAGACACTCATGATATTGGACTTGAGAAAAAATGAATGGTTATTAGTAGAATTAGACCAGAAAAACCTTAGGATTAATGTGTATAGAGTGATTTAACTTTTTTTTTTTTTTTTTTTTAATTGGTAAGAAAATGATTAGCAAAAGGTTTAAAAAGAAGTTCGCATGTTCGGTTTGCTGCTGCTAATTGATTTTATGCGAGTCAGACTTGGACAAGCTTTATATTGTGGTATTATGAAATGGGAGAAACAAAAGGACCTATAATTTTGGTATTTGACACCATGTTCATTATGTATGGTGTGCATCATGTAAATGAAATGTTAGTAATTCTATAATGGTGGCATTAATGTTATATTTGATAAGTTTGACAAGAGTAAGTGAGCGGTGTGTTCTGTTATACATGTTTGCAATAAAACAAATGACAATGAGCTGTTTAGCCAGCCCTTTTCCTGTCACATGCTGTGGGACTGATCAACTCAAGTCATGATGTAGGACTGCATATTTAAAAGACATTAACACTAATTGTGCCAATATGTTTAATTAAGAAGTTAAAAATACTCCTGCCAATTTTCTTATTCCAAGTAAGAGGAGTCTCTCCTTTTAGATGCTGCAGAGTAGCATTATTGCCCTTGTAAATGTGACTATGGTAGTATATTTGCACTTTCATAACCTACATTAATTAGGCAAACGAAGACAAGCTTATCTAACCAATTCCAGTTATACAAAGGACATTTTCTTTTTCAAAGCCTTCATTCTCACCAAAGAATGATAATTAGAAGACTTGACACAAAGAAATTAGAGAACCGTATTGTTCTGCATGGTTTGATAGATATCACTTTAATGACATTGCACATAATCCCTTCCAAAAAAAATAATAAAAATTAAAATTAACAAAAAACCAACCAACCAGTTTGTATCTTTTATGAATAGGCCTATTGCATTTCCCCCCACATGTAGCCACTGGTAAGGGAATGGAGGCATACTCTACACACAAACACTCACACATTCATAGTTCCCCCCAAACTTAAAGGGCCAAACTGGTTTTCATTTCAGCTGCTCACACCCATAAATCACTGAATTAAAAGGGAGACAAGGCAAATATGATGGGCTTTCTGAGCAAGTCTTTTTTTTTTTATCCCCCTAAAGACATTGAAGTCCAAAATATAGTCGTCACTCCTCTTCCCTCTCACTCACCAAACGAAAGGTCCACACTAAAGAGTTCAGGCAAGAGGTATGGAGGAGGGAAGGGTAGTGTGCACATCAGTTGTGGGTTTGCTGAAAGACCACGCCAGCTCATCCAGAGATCTAGACAAAACAAGATAAAGAATTAATGAAACTGCAATGAAAAGAAGGTGGTGGTGGGGTGTGTGTGTGTGTGCGGGGGGGGGGTTATTGTGGTCATGCATGCAATAGTCCTCATACAATTATGCCGTGGATGGCAATGTCTCACATCCCCATGGTAATGCTAAATTAAAATTAACATAATATTTGTCACCAAGTCTTCAGAGACTCATGAAGTCTATCTAACCAGTAAGCTGCTTGTTCAAATCATCAGCACTTTCTTTAGATGATATGAGAAGATGTAACCCAAATGTATGTGCACAGACTAATCCAATTTACACTAAAGTCTGGCCCTTGGTAACAAGCCCATCAACAGCTTTCCAAGAATGGACAATTTCAGAATTACATCAAATCAACAACCTAAAATCCAGCTAATCCAATGACAAGAACAGGACCCATGTAGGTAAAGAAAGGGAACCAAAAAGGGTATAGTTAAGAGGAGCACTAAAATCTGAAAGTAACCAATTCAAAATAAAGATGTGAAAAGCAGTTCTGTCTGACATTCAGTACTTGTATGGACATACTATTGGCACTGAGGTCGGCCAAATTCCATGGATATAATTTGTACAATAAGTATTCATTACAAAATGGGATCATCTTTGGGGTGTCTTAATTGTTCCTTTCCACTTCTCTACACATCAGCAGAAGCAATGCAATGCAATGCAATGCAATGCTTTTACTTTTATTAAACTCCAGCCTGGTGATTGAAAACCTACATTTTACTGTTTGGTGGTCCTTTTTAATAATACGGACTTCGTGATAATTTGATTGACAAAGTTCTTTTAATTATTTACACTTGTACACATTCCAATTTAGGCAACTAATAGTTTAAAAAGGAGGTCTAATTACAATTTGAAACAATTAGTTAAATAAATCATTACAATAAATCATAAGATTTGTTACTCTATTTCCTGGATATGGTAGACAGCCAACACAAGTTGAATAAACTGAACCAGACCAAGTAATTCATTTTAAACCACTGCATTTTAGCTGCAGTTGTATGAACATTGCAACTCTATACCTTTCGAAAATTATTGCCTCAGTTTAGCTCAGAGTCCTACCTCTTGCCAGGGTCATTAGATTTCTTCCAGGTCATTGAAGTCACGCCACAGGCATGGCATCAGGTGCCTGTGGGGCGGGGAGAGAGATGTTTCCAGAGTGTTGGAGAAGGCCACCAACCATGGGTAAGAAATAGGCAGATTTAAATGTGCTATTTAAACTTAACACTACTAATTAGCCATTATTATAACTTATCAATTCAAGCACCAATAAAAGCAGTCATAAATCATGTCAAATCAAGGCTACAAATTCCTTTTAATAAATATAGAGAAACAGGAGGTATTGCAGCATGCAATTGTGCATACTGATGCAAAATGATCCTGCACAACTCAAAGTAGCTGAGAACATGGTTATGTATGGCGAAAACTATACTTCTAAAAATGGTTTAATTTTTTTTTTTTAAATAATAAATAAATAAATAAATAAATAAATAAATAAGGATAAGAAACCATGCAGTCAAAACTAAGTCTCTACTAATCACCTCAGCTGCTTTTGGGGAAGATTTCTGGGATTGTTTCGGTGAGGTTTTTGGGGAGGCTTTGGCATCAACTGGCTTAGAACGCGTAGTAGGTGAGGCAGGCTCAGCTGCGTCTGATTTATCCGCACCATCCTGTCAAGAAATAGCCAGTCATGATGCATAGTGATGTAATGTCCAGTTTATTAAAATGAACAGCTACTCTAACTTACTTATTTAACCCAATAACTTTGAGCAATACATAAGTCACCAGATGGACACACAGAGACACACAGAGACACACAGAGACACACAGAGACACACAGAGACACACAGAGACACACAGAGACACACTTCAGGTGTTCAACTACACAAACAGACACACAAAAAAGAATCCACTATACAGCCCACTGACTTTCCCTTTTCCTAACCATCATTAACAGTGATACTTTACTTTAGAGGTTGTAGAGTCAGAATTCCTTTGTCTACGGCGGGTGAACTGTCGGCGTGATTTCTGAGTCTGCCCATCAGCCTGCTCTCCGTTGCTCGGACCTTCTTTGGGCGTTTCCTTTTGTCCCTCTGCAGGAGTGGCCGACTGAACCTCTTCAGGAGGTGGACGAGGACGGAACGGCCTGAGAAATGCCCAAAGCTCTTCAATAAGTCATTGCCTCAAAAAAATAAGTTCTAGGAAGTTAAACCGCTAAAGGCTTTATCACCTACTGAAGCATACCCTAATCATTGCACTGATTCCCAAAAAGATGGATTTAGTTCTTAGGATATTTCTTAAACAAATGAAGCCTCACCTGCGATATCGGGGTCTGAACCTGCGCAGTGCCGGTCTCTGCTGGCTACCATCTGCTACTTCCTTTTGCTCACCTGCAGATTCACCCTTTAAAATAATCATTTACAAAATCCAAGATGTGTACAATAACTGATATCCGTTACACTTCAAATTAAACTTTTTATTAATAAACACCCCACCCCAACCCATTTTGTGTACCATAACCCAACCAACATATGCTCAGTTGCAGCTTCTGAATGAATAACTAGTGAATCAACTCTCTAGGCACTATTAACCAGGACAATTTTACACTGACAATATAAAGAATGAGCACTTATCAGAATCATGGAAATACAGGTCCACTGAGCACTCACCTCAGTTTGTGACTGTATGTCTGGTTTCCTGCGCTGACGGCGACGCCGTGGCCCGGGTTGTGGGGCTCCATTCTGTCCCTCCCCCTCAGAAGTGGGACCAGCAGAGGAATCGCCAGTTTTCCCATCATCCTGTGCTGGCCGTACAGGACGGGGAAAGAAGCGCCTGCGGAATCTGCGCTTGTTTGGAGCGTAACGGCTGCCTTTAACCGGAACCCCACCTGGACCAGTCACATTAGCAGCTTCTGACCCCTAAGTTAGACAGACAGCAGACATCCAGGTTATTATATAATGCAAAACCAACAACATGCATTGTGTAGGCAAGAAAACATCTGGGGTAACGTTAACATTTAAATCTGAACATCACTTACCTTGACTGCCTCAACAACATCAAACTCCACAATCTCCCCATCTCCTACACTCCTGAGAAATTTTCTGGGGTTGTTTTTTTTAATGGCAGTCTGTTAAAAGTAGAGAAAGCAGAAGCACATCTGTTGCCATAGATAGGCATTATATTGCAAATATACTGGAAGTGGGAGCTGGGGTTCTCATGACAGATGTTATAGGGAAACATTCAACAAGGTGATGGTACGAAGTGACCTGATGTGCAGCAGAGTTACCGTTACGACAACAAAGTTGATTTTTTTTTTTTCCCCTATGACAGCACATCCCAAAATGTTTTATTCTTTATACTACAGCAATTCTCTAAATTGTGACTTTGTAAGTTATTATTAAAGAATATGATAACGTATTGGAATGAGAGTATAAACAAACCGGCGATTTGCCTTACAGCCACAACTAAAGGCTACCCCTTTAGGGGTAAAATATACAACCACAATTCCAAAAAAGTTGGGAACGCTGTGCAACATGTAAATAAAATTTAATAAAAACAGAATGCAATGATTAGCAAATCTCAAACCCATGTGTTATTCACTAAAGAACAGAAAACGTATCAAATATTTAAACTGCGGAAATGTACCATTTTTAGAAAAAAAATAAGGTAATTTTTAATTCAATGGCCACAACACGTCTCAAAAAAGTTCAGACAGGGGCAACAAACTGCTGGAAAAGTAAGTGTTACTAAAAGAAAAAGCTGGAGGAACATTTTGCAACTAATTAGGTTAGTAGGCAACAAGTCAGTAACATGATTGAGTATAAAAGGAGTATCTTAGAGCAGCAGAATCTCTCAGAAGTAAAGATGGGATGGAACCATATGTTGCTCTAAAACCAGTACATACCTTTCAGCATTGATGCCTTTCCAGATGTGCAAGCTGCCCATTCCATAGGCACTAATGCACCCCATAGCATCAGAGATGCAGGCTTTTGAACTGAGCACTGATAAAAAGCAGGATGGTCCCTCTCCTCTTTAGTTTAGAGGGCGCTGCATCCATAATTTCCAAGAAGAATTTCAAATTACAATTCGTCTGAACACAGAACAGTTTTCTACTTTGCCTCAGTCCATTTTAAATGAGCTTTGGCCCAGAGAAGACAGCGGCATTTCTGGATCATGTTCACATATGGCTTCTTCTTTGCACGATAGAGCTGTTACCAGTATTTGTGGATGGCACGGCAAACTGTTCACAGACAGACAATGAGTTCTGGAGGTGTTTGAGCCCATGCAGTGATTTCCATTACAGAATCATGCCCGTTTTTAATACAGGGCCACCTGAGGGCCCAAAGATCACGGGCATGCGATATTGATTTTCACCCTTGTCCCTTGCACACATTTCTCCAGAATCTCTGAAACTTTTGATGGTATTATGTACTGTAGATGATAGATTCATAGTCTTCACAATTTTACATTGAGGAACATTATTCTGAAATTGTTCCACAAATTATAGATGCAGTTTTTCGCAGAATGGTGAACCTCTGTCCATTTTTACTTCTGAGAGACTCTACCTCTCTAAGATACTCTTTTTATACCCAATCATGTTACTGACCTGTTGCCAATTAACCTTCAGCAGGTTCGTTTTACTAACACTTACATTTCCAGCCTTTTTTTGCCCACGTCCCAACTTTGAGACATGTTGCGGCCATCAAATTCAAAATGACCTTACATTTTTCTTAAAATGGTACATTTACATTATATAAAACATTATGTAAATGTCCTATTGTGAATAACATGGGTTTGAGATTTGCAAATCATTGCACACTCTTTAGTTACATTTTACAGTGTCCCAACTTTTTTGGAATTGGGGTTGTACTACAGCACTGTATCAAGGGTGATGGGCGGAATCGACAGGAAATTTATTCGCATACCTCATGCACCAGCTTAGATACGTCAATCACAGCCCAACTTTAGGTACGAAAGAAGTCAGACTACATGGTGAGACAGCCAATCGGGGGAGAGGAAGGGAGAGTGAGGATGTGAAATAGACAAAATAGTTAATGGGGAAAATATATCTATGTCTTTTTAAAAATCAATCTTCATTTTCCCCTTGCAGAACAGGCAATTTGTTCTATAAATTTAGTTTGTAGCTAGTGAATAATAGTCAGCTGACTTATCCTTGTTGGGAAATTTGCATCATAACCCAGTTGTGAGGTGTCTGTAGCCAACACAACCGGCTAGTGACTAACGACTGGTGATTCGTTCCATTTTTGCATTTCAAACTTTGTTATATTGGGTAAGCGCGAGTAATCAGGGGTGTTTGCGTAGTAGCTGTGGGAGTGTTCGTCACTGAGAACAGGGTTCGTCACTGAGAACAATGCTGAGCGCCATCATAGCTTCATGGTCCTCTGAGATATATGGAGCGATCGCCGAGCTGAAACTGCAGTAGAGCAAGTGAAGTTCTGCTCTTTCATCTGGTACTCAGTAACCAATGGTCACACTGATGCGTACGATAACGTTTATGCTACTAAAGTTCTCTAATATTTTTGAAAAGATTAGTTCCTCATAGCATAGGAAAATCCTGGTTTAGCAAAACCAGCATGATTTGGTAAAAATCTGTTCCCTGACTAAACGCTAGTAGATCCTTTTATTCATGAGGTTTGACGTAGCAACGGCTACGTGGCAGCAAAACACACTGAAGTGTCTCTTACCTGATGGACAAACACATCCTCTTTGGTGTCATTTCTACAAGGCAAATAAAATCGTTTAGTCTACACAGATTTGCACAGTATGAACTGAGAAATATGGACAAAATTCTCATTCACAGATGAGTGACTGACTAAAAGGGTCTTTGTGACACCGCCATGTACCTGTTGATGAAGCCATAACCATTGCGTACATTGAACCACTTCACAGTTCCTTGCACCAAAGTAGCTGTAACAGCACAAATGTAAGGCATACATGACTGACTCTTTTACAAAAAAAAGGAGTCGTGAAACACTTGCCAGCCACACTTTCAAAGCGTAAGGCATGTTTGACCAACCAGAGAGGTTTGGCCCTGAGTGTAAATAATTAACCACATGAGTTGAGAGCGTTGTAAAGGTTTTTTTTTTTTTTTAAATAAAAAGGCAGGACAGCGTTCACATGAAGTGGCCTAGTAAAAGAAATCTTAAAAGGATCCAAACAGGATTTGATCACTATGAGAAATGAATCATATGGCAGAAGTGATTTTAAAAGACGATCAAAAATGCTTCTTGAACAAAAATATGATCACGCAGAAAGAGCAGTCTTAACACAGGCGCAATAAAAAGCCCGTAAACAACGGACTAAAGGCCTAAAGAACATTCAGGTCACGTAGATAAGCACCAGGCTGCTCAGGAATAAAAAAAAGTTTCCCCCCCTAAATGTTGTCTACAGTAAACGCCATTATGGCTACACTTCAGCGTGTTTCAGCTGTTGCACCGTTTGATACATTGTCAACAGGACAATTTGGGAACTTATTATAATTTTTTAAAGAAGGGCAGCTTTCGCCTTTGAGCTACAGTACACATAACAAGCGTGGATGAACTCTCATTAAATAAAGAAGCGAAGTCAAAACAACGCAACAAGCAGCTCGCGCACTTCCCAGCGTTATTAAAGTCGCGCGGTAGATAAACACCGAGGCGAAGGGAAACGAGCAGCACGTGGAAGTGGGCTGAGTGCTCCTGAAATGTGGCTCACCAACAACGTTCAACTCAAACTGAAACTTAACAGGCCACGCTCAAAAACTCAAGTTAACACACTTACAGCGAAGTAAAAGTTCAAGTTAAAGCCAAGTAAAGCTTTAACACTAAAGCACGACGTGTTAAAAGTCCATAAATGTGTATGTTTTGGTGCGCGGATACGATTTTTAACCTGGGTGGTGGTTCGGTATATATAGGCTATATATATTTATTTTTTAACATGACGGTCTGTTGTTGATGCTGAATTGTTTGAGAAATTCCTACCAATCACTTTTCTCTCTGGCTGAGCTGGTTCGGTCGCCGGCGCTGACAGAGGAGCGTCTTGTACTTCTGTGTCGGTCATTTTGGCTCATTTGTCCCCCTCCTTCCTACTCAACAAAACTTCCTTACAGCCGCCACCTCAATCGCTTTATCCCGAGTCCACGACTGGAATGAGTGCGCGAGCCGCACCGCTATTGGTCCGCCGCTGACCAATCCGGGAGCAGCAGCTACGTCTTCAGTTCATTAATTTGGAGTGGGAAATAAACGATAAAGACCATTATGGGTACTTGGACTTTGTTAACTTTTGAGCAAGCTTCAGTCGGTAAATGTCTCTAAAATTATTGGCTGTAAATTATGGTTCAGTCTGTTGTATTCCAAAACCAGTTCAACCAGGAGTGCTGCCAGGTTTGTAATCTAATTCCAAACATTATCCATGTTAGATATATTATTATATATTATATAAATGAATTCGTGACAACAAAGTGATCTAGTGGTCTTCTCAAAGTTATACTTTATTTATGGAAATATAGATGATTGGATGAGATCCTGTACGGAAATGCCAACAATAACCAACTAACTAACTAACTAACTAACTAACAGTGTTGGGCAAATTACTAAAAAAAAAAAATATATATATATATATATATATATATATATATAATCCACTACATATTACTAATTTCTACTTTAAAATT
>JANDJT010000206.1:13600028-13613874 GCA_024331685.1 Stegophilus panzeri | reverse complement strand
CACATGAAAAGATATAATCAAATATTTACAAAAATGTGAGGGGTGTACTCACTTTTGTGAGATACTGTATAATTTATATATATATATATATATACACACACACACACACACACACACACACACACACACACAGTGAATAAAGGAAAATTAAATGACTAATGTGTACCAAAGGAAACATTATGTGGACAATGAGAAATAATTTTTTTTTAAAAAGTGAATTTAGGGTAAAGTATTAAATAAGGCCATAGGGCAAGAGTTCACTGAGACTTAAAGCACTGCTCAGTGAGCTCACCTTTGCGGTAGGAATTTGAACAGCCAGTGAAGGTGTAGGCAGCAGTCCTGCAGCACTTACATGTAGAGCCTGTGCATGCATGGGCCTCAGGGCACCCTGTAAAACACACAGAGACACACTTAAAATCATGTAGACAACATTTTCTCATCAAGCAGTGTATAATATGAATATGCAGAACCTATTGTGTTTGTTTTCATATTTCCCTTTAAACAGAATGAATGTCTCTAGTAGTCAAATACACCATGAATACACAAGATATATAACCAGAAGGCAAATGCATCACTTCATTGTAATTGCACATACAGTACATGCTACAGCTACAGAAAACAACTGGCTCAAAAACAACATCAAAAATGAAAACCAAATGCGCTCTGATGTTACGTTGGCTATAAAGCTTGTCAGACATTAGGCGGTGTTCATGAGGACTTTCTGGTATCTAACAAAAATGTCCATCGCTGATTCGGTGCAAACAATACATTAACAGAATGCACACCAATACATGCTGACGCATAAAAATGATTCAGGCTTCAGTAATTTAGGTCAGTGTTGAGCAGTATTCAGTTCACATCCAGGGCTGTATGAAACAGCACTAAAAAAATCTATAAAGGACAGCTTATGGCAGGCCTCGGCTTGCTATGTGAGCGTGCACAGGTTGGGTTAACAAAAACACATACAATGGGGGAAATAAGTATTGGACACGTCAACATTTTTTTTCAGTAAATATATTTCCAATAAGGTTATTCACATGTAATTTTCACCAGACATCAGTATTAACTCAAAAAACCTGGAAATATAAAGAATTCACAACATTAAAGTCTGTAAATGAAGTTGTGTAATAAAGTGGAATGACACAGGAAAAAAGTATTGAACACGCTAAGAAAAAGCAGTTTTCTAAGGCAAGGTAAGGCAAGGAACTAGCTGAAATCCGTAAGTAATTATACCCCCTATCTGTGCAAATTAATATCAGCTGGATTAGTAAATTGATGGTCTATAAAAAGGCTTTTTGTTACCAAGGTGTCACACAAGACACATCTCATGATGGGTAAAAGCAAAGAGCTCTCCTAAGACCTTCGCAACCTTATTGTTGCAAAACATATTGATGGAATCGGATACATACATATTTCAAAACTTCTGAATCTTCCAGTAAGCACCATTGGGCCATTATCCGCAAGTGGAAGCAACATCACTCCGTCATCAACCGGCCACACACAGGAGCTCCTCACAAGATTTCTGACCAGATAGCCAAAAGAATAGTCAGAAGAGTAGCTCAAGAGCCAAGGACCACTGGGAAAGAGCTCCAGAAACACTTGCAGGCAGCAGGTGCCATTGTCACAGAGAAAACAATAGGCAATGCACTCCACTGCTCATCCCGCAAGACTCCATTACTAAAGAAAAGGCATGTCGTTTAAAGTTTACTACAACTCATTTGGACAAGTCTATGAAATACAGGGAGAGTGTAGTCTGGTCAGATGAGAGCAAAATTTAACTACACACCATGTTTGGAGAAGAAATGGCACTGCACATCACCCTTAAAACACTATACCAACAGTGAATTTTGGAGGTTGGAAGCATCATGGTGTGGGGCTGTTTTTCATCACATGGTACTGGTAGACTTCATATAATTGAAGGTACGATGAATGGAGCCCTTTACCGGGAGGTTCTTGAGAAGAATCTGCTGATATCCACCAGGATTATTAAGATGAGATGTGTGTGGACCTACCAGCAGGACAACGATCCAAAGCATACAGCAAAGGAAACTCTCAATTGATTTCAGAGGAAAAAAAAAAAATCAAAGATTGCCAAGTCAATCACCTGACTTCAATCCAATTGAACAAGATTTAAAAACAATATGTTTAGAAGAATGGGCCAAAATCACACCTGAATACTGCAGCTGATTAATTTCTTCATACAGGAAGCGTCTTGAAGCTGTCATTACAAACAAAGGTTTCTCCACTAAGTATTAAATATATTTCAGTCAGCGTGTTCAATACTTTTTTCCTGTGTCATTCCACTTTATTACACAACTTCATTTATGGACTTTAACGTTGTGAATTCTTTATATTTCCCGATTTTTTGAGTTAATACCAAAGTCTGGTGAAAATTTCACGTTGGAAATCCTCATTGGAAATATTTTTACTGAAAAAAATGTTGATGTATCCAATACTTATTTCCCCCACTATATACACTATAACAAACCAGCAATGCACACTCTGTGTGTACTCTAGTGCCCATTCTGAGGGCTGCCAAAAACTGTGAATGTCACCTTAAGAAGAATCTTGCATGTAATATTTGTGCAGACCGAGTTATCTGAACAGGCAACACAAGCTTATACAATGGTTCCACCAGCAACACGCTCTCTGGTGTAAGTAGGTTTTTAAGAATGAAGTGAACCCAGAAATCAAATGGTTATACCGAGTCAGTGAAGCCAGACTGCTGATTGGCATGTTCCAGCTGCTTCTGAAGGGGTATACTGGCACTGGGGAGGAATCCTGTCATAGGCAACAAAAGAAAGTTAACAGTGAATGAAGCGTAGATGATCATTCATTACTTACTGATAACCAGAAAAACACCAGATTTTAACAGCTAGAAATACACACTCAGGTTATAATAACAAACTTGCGTCTACCTGGCTGGGAAGCAAAGTGGCTGTGGACAGCATAACCCTGTGGCTGATGGGGCAGGTAGGGCATGGTCTGGAAAGCTGAAGCACCTTTAGAGAAAGTAGTACAGAAACATCCAGTGAGCGGCAGTTCTGTGGGTTGAAACTCACTGTTGGTGAGAGAGGTCTGAGGAGAATGGCCAGACTAGTTCAAGCTGACAGGAATCTAAGGTAACTAAAATAGCTACTCTTTACAAATGTGCTCAGCAGAAAAGCATATCAGAAGATACAACATGTTGAACCTTGAGGCTTATGGGCTACAACAGCAAAAGTTCACACCGGGCAGTGACTCCAGGATTTTGCAATTTTGCGATTGCAGAAATGAATGCAATATCAAGCAAACTCTGCAATATTCGGAGGAGCTTGGAATTTTTTACAATTAACGCAGATTTTCCACAGATTTGTTATGTCACATGTCATGTCATCACAAAGCGCATTCAGCCAAAGCCCCTCTTCGATTCACGTGCGTCGAACATGAGTACAGCTAAAAACATCACTGCGAAAGACTGTGCAAAACAATTTCATGTCAGTACAATTTTGCCAATTCAAATAGTTTTCTGCAAAAAAAAACAACAAAACAAACATAAAAGAATTCACAAATTGTGAAGAAAAAAAAAGCCAGAACAATAATAATAATAATAATCTGTGAAATCCTGTACGGAATGACCAGGTGTCATTCCTGTCACCCTAGGACAGGAATCTAAGGCTTCAGTGGATTTAAGTTCACCAAAACAGGACAATTTAAGCTTTAAAAATAATTTAAAAAATGAATAAAAACACACTGAGGAATCTTGATTTCTGCTCTAACATGCAGATGGTAGGGTCAGAATTTGGCATCAACAGCATGAATCCATGGCCCTGTCATGTGTTAAAAGTTCAGGCTGGTGGTGGGGGTATAATGGTGTGGGGTATGTTTTCTTGGCACAACTGTGGCCCCTTAATACCAATCAAGCAGTGTTTGAATGCCTCAGCCTATCCGAATATTGTTGCTGACCACATTCATCCCACAATTCCATCTTGTAATGGCTATTTCCAATGCGATAACGCTTCATATAACAAAACACAAGTCTCGCCAGTCACCAGATCTGAATCCCCCATATTTGTGTCTGTAGTATATGTAAACACAAATGCAAACCCTATAGCTGAGCTAATGGAAGTAACAAGGGATAACAAACTGCATATTGTAGTTAACTATTGTACTACCATAACTATAGTGCTACCATAAAAACTAGTATGGATAAGAAAACAATTTGACATGAGAATCGTTACACACACAGCAGTAGAGTGCAAGAAAATCTGGTATGCGCTACTAAAATGCTAACCGCAACTCACAGCATTTAAAAATTGTCAGGTTGATATACATAAAAAGAAGCCATGTTATGTTATTAATGTCTTCACATTATATGCACGTGTGTGAGTATACGTGGAGTAATTCGCGAAGAACGGAAACACTTTATAACTGAAATGTGCGTTTAATAACTTCTACAGTTACAACATGACATATTGCTTGGTGCCGTTTGCTTTAGAAATCAAATGAACAGAGAAGCCAGATGGCCACATGGGGTGTCCAAAATGGTTGTGCCATTTCATTATTTCTTACAGTGTTACTGGAGATATTTTATTTCTATATGAATATACCTTCATGATCAAGCTGGTACACATCTTTATGAGCTCTCCATTGTCAATTATTTGCAGTAGGCCTACATCTTTACGAGCACAGAAGTTAGTTGGTGCACATCTGTTCTTTTTCAGCATGGCCACATTTACTACTACATAGCAGATATTTACATATAGTCCACAGGACACAACACTAACTGAATTTACACAAATGAACCAGTTCAAACATTTACATACGCTTCATTCTTAACACTGTGTGTTGTCACCTGGATGATCGACGACGATTTTTATGTTTTGTGTCGTTCATGAGTCCCTTGTTTGTCCTGTGTAGTTAAACTGCCCACTGTTCTTCAGAAAAATCCTCCAGGTCCTGCACATTCTTTACTTTTCCAGCATTCGACCCCTTTACAGCAGTGGTTATATGATTTTGAGGCTCATCTTTTCACACTGAGGACAACTGAGGGACTCGTACACGACTATTACAAAAGGTGCAAACACTCTCTGATGATCAAGAAGGCAACACAATACACCAAGAAACAGGGTGGTGTACAATTTTGAACAGGATGATCAATGTAAACTGTTATTATTTCATCTTATGGGAAACATGTACACATCTTATGTAACTTCTGAAGGGCAGTACTGAATGAAAAAGATCTTTAAATAAGATAATAATTTACACCGTTCATCCTGTTCGAACTTATAAACTCCTAAACGTTTCCTGGGCCTAAGTGTGAGGTGAAAAATAAATCCTTATTTCTTTTAAGTTTTTGCCAGTTCAAGACTAGAATTTTACTCTGAGTGGCTTTATACATACCAGCCCTAATCTGCGTTCCTGAGAAGCTGATGGGGACCGATGCAGCTGGGCCATAGGTGGAGGGGTGCTGAGTCTGGGTGACTGCGTACGCCTCATGAACTGCAGGGCTGGCTGAAAACTGAGCATGCTCAGTAGAGCCTGAAGTGAAAGCAGGCTGACCAGGGAAGTGACGGCCCTGATTAACACGAACAATGATCGGTTAGAGATTTACACATTGATAAAGACAAGCATACAGTATTAACCAGAACCATAATGTACAGCAGTTGGTCTTTGCTTTGGGAACAGTCTAAACAAATCAGACTCACAGGGATACCAGGTGTCTGAAACAACTGTTTACCACGTTCTGCCAACAAACCTCCAGGTCTACTGTGACTCACAGGACTGCCTGAAAGATAGATACATATACAAAACTTAAAGAATAAAATGATATGCCTCTATCAAGTGATCACAGTTTAAATTCTGATGATGCCAAAGCAATCCATAGTCAAGAACTCAGGAGAATGACCACCTCCAAAGACAGGTATATGACATCTTTAAAGTATGGAAGCCCTAAGAGGCCATGCATTATTATTTTTTTCTTTCTTGTTTTCTCGTGATCACGACTTCTTTTCTGTGTACTCAGCAATGTCTTTTTATGTTTCTTGGAGGCAGCATCATGAATGAACAAATTCGTTTTTACTTTGATCAGGGATGCACTCAAGTTGAAATAACTCTGTGTCTGTCAGTGACTGACGACTACACCCTACAACCACACCCTTCTCTCTTTATGTGGAGATAAAGTCCATCTCTACAGCAGGTAATTATTATAATTATGATGGCGAAGACGCCAATGCGCATGCATCACCAGTCTCATTCACAGGGCGTAAAACTTTGTTATAAAAGTTAGGTAGTGAGCAAACAACTTTCGCTATATTGAGATCACAAGAAAACAACAAAGAAAAAAAAACCAGAATCATTGGTCTCTTAGGGCTTCCATACGTTATCACAAGAAAACAACTATATTGTTATGTCAAGATCACGAGAAAAAAAAAAGAACAAATAAATAAATAAACAAATTTATATATATATATATATATATATACACACACACACACACACACACTATATAATATATTATATATATATATTTATTATTATGTGATATCACTCTTTAAAACCTTTCCATCCTCTAAAACCTCGAAACAAATGAAAGTGTCTTAAAACTCACCTTGCAAGCTGAGCAGGTGCTGTCCTGTGCAGTGCAAAGGAATACTGGATTGATAACTGGCTGAAGTCAGTGTTGTAATATCACTGTCGATTAGAACAGATGAAAAGGATGAAAATAGAGGAGCAGTGTAAATAAATACGGATTAGCCACTGGAGATCATCTCTGACTGGCAAATCTACACGGAAGCTTTCTCACACACCTTTGCTCCTTCCTCCGTCGCTTCTCCTCTTCGTGGAGGACTTTTTTAAGTTGCAGGAAGAGCTGGTGTTTCTCCTCCTGCAAACCCTGCAGTTTCTCCCCCATCTTCTGCACCTGAAACACAGCGCAGGGCCATTAGAACACATCCTCTTTACTATAGAAGCAACGTTTTGGCCATCAAACACGTGTCCTTTGCTTGAGCAATACTTTTGGGAACATCCATCACTTGACCGTATGACCGTACACTGAAATGTTTTTTTTGTTTTGTTTTTTTCTCCAACATTTCTCAAATGCAGCAACAATCAACAGAATATTCTCAGGAAAAAAGTGCTACAGTGTTTATATTCATAAAGCAGCTGCATTTTTATTGGCCCTTTATGAGAATTCTTTTCAGTCTATGAAAATAATTACTTAAAGCTGCTGGATGTAAGATTTTTCAACCTCTGGTTAAAAAAAAAAAAAAAGAAAAGAAAAAAAAAGAGAACATTTTGTAACGTGCGTAGTGCTGTACTCTTACTCTACTGCGAGCTGAGAGTTAGCTTGGCATGCCAAGGAACACATTCAGGGAGAATTCAAGTCTTGAAACACATAATGCACACTAAGTAGGATGCCTAAATATGAAACCAATGTTGTGGTGACATACTATTTAGTATGGTGGTATGCAGTTTGGGACGCAGCCCAAGTATTAAAGACTCGCAAGTGCTCAGTATTACAGAAGTATGAGTATTGTGAGAATAAACACATAAATGTGCACATCACTGTAACTGTCAGAGGGACTGAGGATCAGATGAAAGAGCAAAACCTCTCAAACAGAGCGTATCTTTGAGCTACCGTCAGCCTTATAGCACTCTGTGTTACTGTGCTACCGATTCTTGCTTTACCTGCTGATACTCAGAACATACTAGCAAACAATAAACCATTTTACTAACATGATTTCCACTGAGGTAGAATAATCAAATGCACTTCACTAATTTCATAAACTGGAAAGATATCCTTTCAGAATCTTAAAGAGGAGCACAAAAAATAAAAATAAAAATTAAAAAAATAAAACACTCCACGCATCCAACCCTTGGTTACTTGTAACTTTCTCACCTGCTCTTTTGTTTCCTCCAGTGACATTCTTTCCTCCATCTCTTTTGTCCTTTTTCTCTCTTCTTCCTCTTTCATCTTCTGCTCCATCATTTTGTCCACTTCTTCCTCCTCTGCAAGCAAGTTAAGGGGACAGAGTGCAAATCTGTGACTTCTGTATTCTCTATAGAAAGCTCTAATGAAAATTCCAGCAGTGGTAGCCGAACAGTTAAAGTGAGCTCAAATCTCAGAACTGTCAGAAGCAGGGTCACTAGGGTCTTTGTCAAAGGCCAAGTTGGACTAGTTTTCACACAAGATTGCAGGTGGGGGGAAAAAAAAAACATGTTTATTATTTGGATTTTTAGGGCTAGTTTAGAAATAATCTGTGCTCTTATTTTAAAGCAAATAATCTAATCAACTTCTGCAAGCAGGCTATGGCAAACAAGGGTAAAGTGTAGTAAAATTATAGTGGGAACTATACGGATATTTGAGATCTGAGATTTTAGTCAGACACTTTTGTATAGGTTGATGAGAGAACGCTAGTCTGAAATGAGAATCAAACATTGTAGATAGTTATGTTTGGTGTTTTTTTCCCCCAAATAAAGTAAGATGGGACATCAAGAGGACCCTATGGGAAATAAATAAAATAAAATAATTTTTTTTTTTTAAACCTCATGCTTTTTCATCCAGTGAATGAACATATTGTCACTACTCTGTCATATATCACCAACATTATTTTTGGGCTAGCTCCAGATCTTCTGCATGGGTTTGGAGATGTAGCAGGGTGGCAGGTTTTTCCTGAGACCTGGCAACCCTGCTCAGAGAGCAACTGAGATTTTGAGCATGGCCATTAATTCTGTATGGCCAGAAGCAAATCAATATAAATGTTCGAAGCTACTAGTGTAAGAGGATAAAATAACAATCCTGATCCTGCATGGTGTACCTTGTCTCTTGCGCTCTCTCTCCCTCATGATGTGTTTGTGTAAGGCTCTGGCCATGGCGTTGGACAGTTTCGGTCTCTCTAACAGAGCAGGCATGGTGACGGAGAGCGGAGGGGCCAGCTACAGACCAAACAAACACATCATTTACCCTCAACACCACAGTCACATACTCGACACATTCCAGAGTTTAAATTACTCTTACCATTGTTAATCACCAAACATTCAGAGAGACTTTTATGAAACAGAAAACAGAGCTAGCGAGCTAAAGGACAGTTATCTAACCCCATCTCAAATATATTCTTGGGATTTGGTTAAAAATAAAATAAATAAAGCACAGGAACTTACTTCCGGTTTCTCTTAAATCCCTAAAACAACTCTAAATATCCGTCCCCTTCTCCTTAAAAAGACGCGACTGACAATACAGATAATAGTGTATATGTATAGTATATAGCCTGCTGGGTGTAGCTTTGAGTTGTTGTGCAGCGGTATGCAACTACTTCCGATGTTACATTGAACTTGATTTCTTTTTCCGGTGCAATCTTGACAAAGTAAGAGACTGATACAAAACTTCATCTTACAGTTCAAATCGGGTTTTTTTTTTCTCATGAATAAAATCCTGAAAAATAAGGTCAAGTAAATGTCATAGCCGCATACTTCGTATTTTTTGTTGTTGTTTTTTTAATGTGACATTATGAAATACTACTTAAGTTGCACCATCTATTGGAGAATAGACAGTACTGCAAGACCACAGTCAAATTATTGCACCAGAGGCCACGTTTCAGTGACTACGTTTACATGGACAGCAATAATCTAATTACTGACCTTATTCTGAATAAGACAATATTGTGATTAAGGTGTTTACATGAGTCACATTTAGAATACTCCTTTCATGTTCCCGTTTTATGTGTTATAGAACATAGATCGATTAACAACACACGTCATTACGTCCCCACGCCACGCCGTCCGATGTTCCCTCCAGAGTTTCACGTATCAACATACAGTTCGTCCTCATTATGGTACCGTATACAGTTTTAGGTGTTTCATTTTAAATTTTACGAACACTTCAAGTGCAGTTAATTATTTGTCATGCTATACGTGCAAATAGACGACTGTTTGAAGCCATGGGCTGTGTCCCAAACCGCGTACTTACCCACTATATAGTAGTTGAAACACATGTATTTCAAATACTATATAGCACGTAAGTACGTGATTTCGGATGCAGCCGTGCTCTATTGTTAACCGTTAAACAGTTGAGCACTGCGCTGTGTGTACGTGTCCTGTCACAAAATGCGGTGAAAACTCCCACACGACTTTAATAGTGTGATTAAGGTGTGTACATGTCTGTAATGCACGTCGATAATGCAACTAAAATAGGAATGTCTTAATTCGATTTGTGTTTACTTCGAGTATGACTTTAATCGGATTAAGGTAATGAAAAATTGCCGTTTACATGGTAGCTTCTTAATCAGAGTATTGTCATAAACAAGTTAATATTGGATTAATGTTGTCCATGTAAACGTGCTGAGTGAGTGCCATATCAAGACAATCCTCCTTTGCCTGTTCCTGTACCCCATTACCTGTACTTGTTTTCTCTTCAAATGTACAAAGTATTTTTTTGGCTGACTGTTCACTGCAACATGAGCGCGAGTGAATTTGGGAGGGAAAAAAAATCCAACAGTACTAACCTATCAAAACAAGTCAAATATACACCGATCAATCATAGCATTAAAACCACCTGCCTAATATTGTGTAGGTCTCGCTTGTGCCACCAAAACAGCTCTGACCTCTGAAGGTGTGCTGTGGTCCACAATGTCCACAATCTGGCACCACAATGTTAGCAGCAAATTCTTTAAAGCGTCATGAAACACTAAACTACATTTTCTGAGATTTTAACAGAGGTGTTCGTATCGCACATCATAAAAGACAATCTTAGAATCCGTTAATTTTTAATTGTAGGAGAAAACTGGTTAATTTTGAGCTTTCTTCCTCTATTTTTGTCTTCCTGGTTTAAAATCTCATCCTGTCACACGTCACAGGCAGTGACTTGGCAATGTACTATAGTACTTCAATGACTTGTCATGGTTTCAATTATTCATGAGCTTGCGTGTTCTTATCCTATGAGAAGATGCTGTCTCTTAATTATTACTTTGCGTCTACACAACGATGCGGTACTCAGTCCCGAGGACTTTTCCATCCCTTCAAAAGAGGTATGTGTCTAATTTTTAACAATGACAGTTTTACTTGCCTTTTGAGCTAATTAAACCGCTTAAAGCTCCACAGGCCATCATGTGCAAAACTATATAACAAGACTCTGTGTTGAAGGGAAGAACCTTCGCCTTTTTATTCATGAAAAGCTCAAGCCTATTAGCTATCTACCATTCCAACACTCCTCCCATCTGTGTTGCCTCCAGCTCGAGGAAAACAATATAATAAAATATTATAAAAACTGTACATACAATATATAATATAATATCATATATATAATATTAAAGCTCCACGGGCCATTGCATGCAAAACTATACAACGAGAGTTCGTGTTGAAGGGAAGAGCCTTCGCTTTTTTATTTGTGAAAAGCTCGAGCCAATAACTAGCTACCATTCCAACATTTCTCCCATCCGCGTTGTCGCCGGTTTTATTTTATGTTTTCCTCCATAGTCACACCAGGGGCTAATGGTTCAAATAGATAGGGCAGAGGACCTGCACTGCTATCTACTGTGTCTCCATTTAGCCCTGGGGATTCAGGAGAGAAGTCCTCTGCCTCATCTGCAAACTTTTTGTCACTATCCATCTTTATTGTGAGTGTTTTGAAGGCTCGCCCCCGTCTTCCTCTCCTGCCTTTCCCTGCCATGCCCACTCCCCCTCCCTTCTTCGTACAGCCATCCACACCCATTTCAGTTGCATTTTTCAAAAACATTGAGAGGTAGACTTGAGCTGAAAGAGGGAGGTTTCATGACCCTTTAACTCCTGTAAGTTGCGAGGTGGGGCCTCCATGCGATCTGACTTGTCTAACCAGCACATCCAACAGATGCACGATCACATTGAGATGTGGGGAATTTGGAGGCCAAGTAAACACCTTGAACTCTTTGTCATGTTTCTCAAACCATTTCTGAACAATATTTGTAGTGTGGCAGGACGCATTATTATATTACAGTTGCCATGAAGGGGTGTACTTGGTCTGCGACAGTGTTTAGGTAGGTGGTATGTATCAAAGTAACTTCCACATGAATGCTAGGACCCAATGTTGCCCAACAGAACATTGCCCAGAGCATCACACTGGCTTGCCTCCCTGACCCTGTCACCGGTTTACCGGTTGTCTTTCCTTGGACCACTTTTGGTAGGTACTAAATACTGCATACCAGGAACATCTCATAAGGCCTGCTGTTTTGGAGATGCTCTGACCCGGTTGTCTAGCCATGACAATTTGGCCCTTGTGAAAGTTGCTCAGATCCTTACACTTGCCCATTTTTCCTGCTTTCACCACATCAACTTCAAAAACTGTTCACTTGCTGCATAATATTTCCCACCACTTGACCATTGTAATGAGATAAGCAATGTTATTCACTTCACCTGTCAGTGGTTTTAATGTTATGGCTGATTGGTAGATGTTTTATTTCAACTAATTTTTGCCTAAATTATTAAAATTAAAAAATCTAGCTCCATCAGGAAAAAAGCTACTCTGTATAATATGGAGGGGAAAAAAACTTAATCAGTCATGTGGTGAAATACTTGAAATATCTAGTAGTAAGTGTTAAAGATTGTAGTGCTATAGATGTTCACCTCACTTGTTCAGTGTCTTCATCAGTTCTGTTCTGATTTCATTCTTCATGTTCATGAATCCAATACCTTCTACAAAGAGCAAGAAAGATCTGGATTTGTTTGGAAAAAAACAAATCTTTTTGTAATTGTAAAGTTATGCACATGTATTTCATTTTTACGTTTCTATATAGGGTTCATGGTGCAGTTCTGTTTAGTAAACTATTTATTATATTATAGGGAAAACTGGTCTATGATTCCATGTATTTGAATCTTAAACACATTTGCATCTTCTCTGTTTCTCATTATTGCATATAATGATCTATCAAAGGTAGTGTGTGGTATCTGCACAAGCAAGGTTCACTAGATTACTAATCATTATTAACCATTATTACCAATAACATCTCACTTTTCTTTACCTACTTGATTAGTTTTAAGCCCCAGTAATTGAATACTGCAGTGCTGTCATTTGACCCAAAACCACACCCTAACATTGGCTTAAATTCTGTAAAATATTTATATCTAAATGCACTGCTGTAAACAGGTCAGTGATTTTCTCTGCAGTGTCTCTGAGCCACTAAAAGAAAGAGCACTAAGCTGTAACTGTATATAGAGCTTTTTGTGGTTATGACACAAAATAACTTTAGAAATGTGTTTAATACAGGAGACAAACCAGTTTTTCAGTTCGTGATCAACAGTTACACATCAACTTTTACATTTACATTTACGACATTTGGCAGACACCCTTATCCAGAGTGACTTACATTTATCTCATTTATACATCCAAGGAAAAATCTAAAAAGCAACTGATAACCAAGTGTCTAGATTACCAGTGATTAATAATATTCAAATCTTAACATTTTCACTTTTACTTGTCACTGTATCCTTCTCATTAATTCATAACCAAACACATGGGTTATGTACTACGATAGTTGACTAAACTTGTTATATCCTATTCATATTCATTGCCACACACTACTTTTTGGTGGATTTTTTTTTAAAATTCCTTCTCAATCCAAAATAACTGTCAGCCATACTGTCTTTTCAGTCTAACTGTGTGCCAGTCACTATACAAACTCTCCAAAACTACAATCTGAAGTCACCTATATCACCAAAAGTTGTTTGGAAGGGTTTGAAAAAAAAAAAGAAAAAAAAAAAGCATCTACTCTCATCCAAAAACAAACTCCAGCGTCTTCAGTTTGCCAGACACTACTGGAACCTCAAATGGGATCGGGTTCTATGGTCAGATGAAACCAAAATAGAGCTTTTTGGCAATAAACACCAGAGGTGGTTTTGG
>JANDJT010000206.1:13561670-13583154 GCA_024331685.1 Stegophilus panzeri | reverse complement strand
GGGTATTGTTTGTAGAATTTTGAGGAAAATAATGAATTTAATCCATTTTGGAATAAGGCTGTAACATAACAAAATGTTGAAAAAGTGAAGCGCTGTGAATACTTTCCGGATGCACTGTAACTGCCTTTAAACAGCAACACTTGCCTTTAAGCCAGAAGAAAAAAATCAGGGAATAGAATGAAGAATTAAGGGTTTTTTTGTTTGTTTGTTTGTTTGTTTGTTTTCAAATGTAATGTAATGTAAAATAAAAGCAAGAGAATTCAAAATTTAACAATAGAAAACACTAATATGAATATGAATATGAATATGAACATTTATATGAATGAGAAGATGGCAAGTCTTGCTATAGACATCTAATAGGCATCTGTTAAATTGTTGATATTGTGACATGAATAGTCCTAACTGTACTTCAAATTAATTGATTGTAATCAAATTAATCTCTTCATATTTCATTTCATTTAACAATATGGCGTCCATCCTCATTATTCTGCAGCTTATAAAAGAGTAGTTGACCCAGCACATAATATTATTTTATTACTCAAGGTAATGAAATCATAATGTGTGTATGTGATCTAATTTTTTCACACTTCTAATTCATTATTTTGAGTTGTTGAATTAATAAAATAATGCCAGCATTTTTGTTTAAGGGAATGATACTTATTCAATAATTAATAGTGTCATATTTATGTATATAATATTGGCCTCAAATTGCCATAGTTTGCTTGAGTGTATTTACAGACAGAATCATAAATGTCAGCATGACACGTTGTTGTTACATCAAACAAAGATTGGTACTGGGCTTAATACTGTTGTTTGTGCACACAAGAAGAATGGACTTAAGTCATAGGTCAGAATCGTGCATAACTGACACACCCCTCTGTTTTTGGCAAACTCTACCTCATGCATGTAATTCTCATGTAACTTTAATCTGTAGTTACATTTGTGGTCTGAATACCAGTGGTATTAAATCCTCAATATGTGTGCGTAACTCACCTCTGACATCTGCCCATTGTGAATTACAGAACTTCACTGATGCAGGATTTAAGAATACCTAGCTTGTAAAGAACAAATGCTGGCATGTAGATAATAGGATAATGTCTTAAGACATGAAGCCAAGACATCTCTGTTCTGGAAGCCAGACTGTTTGTTTGAGAAAATAAGTTTAACACTGGCAAAAGAAGTCTTTTTCAACAGAATTAGCCAGAGGTTCATGCATATGCGTGACTGCCATGTAAAGAGCCAGATAAAATGGTACAGTAACAGCAGCCTTAAGCACATGTATACACATCGTGTATTGGGAGTGTCAACACACAGCCAGGCAAAAAACACATCAACCATGAGATGAAAACAATGTCTGGTCTGTGTAAGTCTGAGTTATAGCCTGGTGCAGGAAATATAGTATATTCCAATAAATCCAATAAATATAGTATATTCCAGAATCCTAAAATACATTTTATAAAAAAAATAAAAGGTTGCAATGCTTGTAAACAAGTGCAAAATGTAGCTGAAGGGACAGCTAGTACATGTCAATATGTTAAAGTTCCACAGCTAGGTTCTGGTTGGCGTTTGCTATATAGTCAGTGAATTACTCATCTACACGGGCATGTGGGACAGAGCCCAATCATATATACATCAGCCATTCAACAAATGTTAATCTTCATTCACAACCCTATCCATTTTAAATTGTAGTTGAAATACTAATGGCCGCCACTGAGTGACAAACAAGTTTAAAGATATAAGCCAATGTTGCACTGCAGCGACATTATAGATGTTGTGCAAACATGGGGCAGCATGATAACTGTCATATCCATGTAGCTCAGTAGGGTTATTATTACACCTTGTGGTCAAAATGGGAACCTCAACAAATATGTGAGGCCCATTGGGGTAGGAATCACGCTGCCCCATTCTTGCTCTATTAATGGATTGTTTGTGGTTGGAAAAAGTAGCAAACAGATAATTTAATGATAATATAAACATTATATTAACAATGTAATAATGATATTAACAGTTAATATCAATTAATAACCTTAAAATCGTCCTCGGTAAGTCTCGTGAAGCTCCCTGCAAGATTTGGGCCACTCTTAATCCAGGTTTGTGCTGTGCAAGTTACTGATAATCACCAACAGCTGTAGTGGTTTGTCACTACAAAAACTGGCTCTCCTTTCCTCTCCTGAGAAAGCAGTTCTGCATATAACCTAAAGTGTGTGGAGGTTTTAGAGAAGCCTATTAGTTGCTCATTTAGTTTTATCAGATGAGTGTTTAGCAAAATAACAGTTGAAATTATAGAGGTACAATTTAAGCATAGTTCTAGACATAAAAGAATTTGAAAGTTAAACCAAAGTTGAGTAATATAGACAAAGACTAGACTTAATCTTTCTCTAGAATGCTGATCATTTATACAAAGGCATGAGATCATTTCATATTCCTGATATACCATGTTATCTCTAAATGTAGTAGTTCTCAGCAGAACTCATTTCTTTTTATATTATTCACTGTATATATCATCCTGATTTGAATATGCATTTAAAGATATTGCTAATACTAATAATCTCAGTTAACAGGAATGGAAAATTGCCTTTCAATCCATTTGCTTGATATGGAAACACTCAAAAGTTTTCTAAGAAAACTGGAGTGGCTACATATGATGGAAGCTGATGAGTCATTTCATTTACTGATGGAGGAAAAACAACCAGAGAACAAAACACTTCATTCTACACAGGTAGCGATCGCGGCCCAAATGAGTATGAGAATTAAAACACTCGAATGGGTTTAACCCACTTCGCTGGTCTTCAAGACATCATCACACCACTGCACTAAACCTCATCATTACCATATGCCCGAGTGGAGAAGGAAATGTAATTCATTCAGACATGCTGGTACAGTTATACAAACTTTTGTACACATATTGTTCATTATTATAAAAGGCCTATGATTGCTAGCTGGGTAGTTTTCTGATTGTTATACAGCATTGTTATACTTCACTAAAAGTCATTTTCAGGGAAAATTTGTCAGAAGTAAAATAATAATCATAATGAGTAAAAGAAAGAAAGAAATTTAAAAAAGAAAGAAAAGTCACTGTGTCAGAATTACTGATAAAAGGTGATTCATTTATATGTATATCTTCAAATCCATAATCACAAGACTGTACTTATCCTCAGTTCTAGAGGATAACTCCGTTTGTTTAACCTGGTTATTCTTCTTAAGGATTAAAATGACAGTGGACACTTAAAACACTGAGAGCTCTTTATTCTCAGGTTGCAATCTATAATAATGGACATATAAAAGGCCGTGGCTCATAGTTTTTACTATGGTGAAGCACTTTGAGGCCGAATTAAAGACATACAGCACAGAAATCAAAGACCCATGAATCAAGCAGCTTTGTTTATCATTCTTCTTCTTTACCAAGACAGAATGTTCTGTTTTTATCAGGATTTATAAGTATCCTTCACTCTTGACATGAGGTGAAAAGTAAATTTAGAACATTTAGAGCACTCTATAGTAGAAAAAAAGGCAAATGACCCTTGCAGTTGTCAGACATGCCCTGATATAGTAATTTAGAGGTTCCAGTGTATCCTCCTCCCTATCTCCATTCAGAAAGGTCAGCTGTGTTGCTTGTGTACCTCTTGGATATGCTTCATGCAGGAAAATACGTGTGACTCTGTTTTCTTACCAGGATCTTGTTCGTGCCATGTGACCTGTTGGATTCCATTACCCTTGGCTCTGTGCATGTGTGTGTGTGTGTGTGTGTGTGTGTGTGTGTGTGTGTGCGCGCGTCAGAGATATTAAGCCAACAGGGTCATATTGCATGGAGAAAAACAGGCACTGACAGCAGGGTATAATAAGCTTGTTTTGGTCCGTGCGGTTACTAAACACCTCCTGTAACTTCTGTGCTGGTTCAGTATAATTGTATCAGCAGTGTGCTGTATATGCATTTCCAACAATATGTTGGTTTACCTGCTGGCTACATCTCGCATGTCCTCATTCTGAGGTTTTGACCAGTGGACTACTGTCAGTCACTGAGAGCCACTGTATGAAGAACCACTTCATACACTGATAAACACATTATTTGCCTGTTTGCCTGACAAACATGAACTGAATACAAAATGCTTTAGGCTTCCATACAGTACAGTATTCATAATTTGTCTGTGATTACCATGTTAAGGAATACTATAAAATTCTTTCATTAAGCCCTAAATTCTTCCAGAATGTATTGTTAATAATAAACAATTGTATTTCTTAAAGCTGTTAGATTTAAAATTTTGGTATTTCACCCTCTCTGGTTTAAAAAAAAAATGCTATTACAAGCTACCTGCAGAAGAATTTCATAATGTGGGGTATGCTGGGTGCAGATTAATCTCATGGCTGCAGATGCCAAGAAATATGCATTCACCAAATCAGGGTTTTGTTCCAAACACTATAATGTGCACTAAGTAGTATGCCTAAATAGTAAAGTCAATCAAGGATATAAATAATCTGTTAGGTTACAGAAGTGCTGGTCACAGTTACTGAGTATTTGTAGGAGATTTTGCTCCTTCACCTATCAACAAGAGTTTATTTTAGCTACTGTCAGCTGATTACTCTTTGACTTTGATTGCCTGATTTAGCAGCAGACTGCCCCTGAATCGGCGACCTGCCATGATGTAACTGCTTTTCTGCAGTATAATATACAGCACATATTCTACAGATCAGGTCAATGGACGCAGGGCACAAGGCTGGGAGGCTACTCTGGACAGGGTGCCAACACATCCAACGCAGGGCACAGTTGCACACACACACACACACACACACACACACACACAATTTAGAGATGGCAATCAGCCTACAATACATGTATTTGAACTGAGGGAGGAAACCAGAGTACCTGTAGGAAACCCCTGGAGCATGGGGAGAACATGCAAGCTCTGCGCACACAGGGTGGAGGGGGGAATAAAACCCCCAAACAACCTGCAAGGCAACAGTGCTGAATTCATATATTGACTCTCTCACACTCTCACTATACTTTCTCTCGCCTGTTTTGTCGCCTTTCACTGTGTAACATTTGCGCCTAAACTTCTGACCAGACACCCCTGACGTAGTACTGACTGTGAATTTCTATACACAGTCAGTACTACCATAACTTTAAGGGTGATGACCCATTTTTTCTGCAAGTCTAAGTAATAGAGTGTACTATTTCTTATAGGTCAAATTTAAATGTTTAATCATAAGACTAATTATAATGTTTATGTGCAAACAAACAAACAAACAACATCTGAACTGTATGAAATCACTTCTCTGATCCAAATTTCAGTCAGTGGCTGTTCCTAAACAGACACTGGATTTGAGGAAAGGCAAAAAACAATGTTCAATGTACCTTGTAAATGTAACTAAAGATTACCCATTAAAACTGAATACAATACATTTACGATGTGACATGCATTTGTAATATATTTGTATATTTTTTTACTCCTTAGATGCAGTTCACCCCGCTAAAAAAAAAAAAAAAAAAAAAAAAAAAAAAAAAAAAGGCAGTTAAAAAACTTGACTGGTAACATTTTTAGTACAGCAAACTGTTTTGTATTAGAAGGAAAAAGGAGGAAAGTAGATCTACTGGAGGTATAGCAACAAGAAACGCTTTACAGCAATTGGTTAGTGGCGTGGACACTGGCCAATCAGATCACCCGACTTCGGCACGCGCTGGTTGGCTGGCCTAACTGCTGTCCCTGGAATTTGAAGCTCTGTTCTGATTGGTGGACTGATTGTGGTCGTTGTCCACGGAAACCCATAAATACTGGTAGACCCTTTCTGGGTGTTTATTTGATATGAATGTTTGAGGTTGTGTGTTTTTGGAGCGTGTATGCATGAGTGAAAGATTTATATGAAGACTTTCATGACTAATATATTTTAACTTATTTTATAACGGTAAGTGTTTATACCTGCTTTGTTATTTTGTTGTTGTTCTATAGCAATCTTTAATAAGCTACATAGGTAACGGTAGCCAGCTTTGTTTGCCTTTGGTTTGGGACTGGAAGTTTTTCCATGTTATTCAAACGGTTCAGAGATTAGATGAACAGATTTCTGTCATGACATGACATGATTTTAGTTTGCAGCCTCCTTTGGTAACTGCGTTTTATTCGTGTTTAAATTTCACTGATATTTAGCGGAATGTTTGGATTTTGGGAAATGTGGCTTCATTAAATGGATGCTTAATGGCTTTTTTTCAGCACTTTATAAGGCCAAGAAATGGTTTTCACAATGGTTGCAACAAGTACACAAAAGAATAAAAGCTCTGAATTCATCTCGGATTTTGTTGACGGAGGATACGATCAGTCATGCATCGACAACGGTAATGTATATATTTTTCGGATTTCACACATTTTCTGCAGTAGTATTGATATTTGGTGTAGAGATCAGGGCTATAGATCAGGTGCTAGCTGAAGTGCATGTTTATGTGGATGTGGAGCTGCAGGGCAGAGGCTGGCCGCAGTGACGTCACCAACCAGATGAGGTCATGCTGTTCAGGCAGCACAGCTCCTTTTGTCAGCCTCAGTGTACATCACCACGATAAAAGCTGCAGACATAAGTGTCAGCTCTCATAAAGGTGTGACGTAAAGCAAACTAAATGAGTGAGCGTTGTACCTATAAGTTATAGAGCTCCTTTTCATTACACTTCTATTCTCATTGTCTGAAAAGAGCGAGCAGGGCTTGTGTGAACATGTAATTTAGTCTGAATGTGCCTGATTTCTTGCCTAGAATAAACAAGCCCCAAGGAGTGATGCATATAAAACGCATTCCATTCGCAAATGGTTAATTGACCGGTGTAAATTTTATTACTTGTAAGCATTATGGAAGAGGAGATGATTGAATGGAGAGTAGATGAGTTTTTAAAAAAAACTGCAGTATGCTTTAGTAAATGCTAGTTTGATTAAAACGGCAGTAATTTCAAAATCACACCTGAGATTTGGATTAACCTGCAGTCAGGTACAGTGTCTTGTTCCTTATGATGGTCTCAACATGTCCTGATGTATTGTTTAGAACTGGACTTCTGGGAGCGCTGCCTGACTGAGCCGTACCTGAGCGCTGAGGCTTGTGAGGAGTGGGCATGCCAACAGCTGGTGCGTCTGCTTGAGGGCTGCTTGGCACGGGCGAAGACCAGCACTCTGCATTGCACAAGAGTGTTGGTGCCAGAGACTCTGACCCGGCGGGTGGCACGAGACGTTTTGAGGCTAGCAGCAGGTGAACCCTGTGGGTTACGTGGCTGTGTGCTAGATGTGCGCCTCGAACTGGAGGAGCAGCGTAAACAGCGGCGCTGTGCAAAGCTCGAACGGTTGGTTTGTGACTCCAGCATGGTGCCCACCTTTGAGCTGACACTAGTCTTCAAACAAGATGGCAGCAGCTGGATGAACTTGCGGGACTTCCTGCGTATTGGTACATGCTTTTCACGTCGCACGCTCAAGCTCGGCCCTGGCTTCCGGCTCGTTAAGAAGAAGCTCTACTCGTCAGCGGCTGGTACAGTAGTTGAGGAGTGTTGAGCCGCTGGGCTGGGGTTTAATGGTACAATGCACTTCAACACTTCAGGATGTGAATGTACAGGGCTGCCTTTTGAACGGCTCTTTTTATTAATTTTGTCCCCCCTGCACTTTTTATACTATTAATGTGAACTAGTTCAGTAGTTTCACTGTATGTTCTGTTTTGGGGGAGGTGGATTAACACAGTTAGCCATTTGAAATGTTTGAGTTTATGGTCTCTTGTCATAGGATGTTGTGCCCATAATTGTGCTGTCTGTGTTCATATTTCCTAGTGCACAAATGTTTGTGCCATAAATTCTTGCTGATTCTTACTAGTATGCAACCAACACCTTAAATATTAAAAGGGACTTGCACGGCTTCGTATCAAATATGTGGGAGAGGGGCATTTTTCTGAAAGTATTGTGCTTTCTGCAGAGTGTCTGTTTGTAAAAAAATAAAAAAAATGAATAAAAACTGCTGCTGATTGCAGTAAAGCTCAATGTAAGTGTAAAAAAATGTCTTCAATGTCCTACAATTGTTTAAAAGAATTTTTGGTTTTTCTAGGAAGCTTATCTGGTCAAATGCCTATTTAGCACTTGACCTAGGTCAGTCTCCCCGCCCCCCCCACACCCACACCCCTTTCTGACAGCTGGGTGTTTTTTTAAGGGGTTCCTATTACAGGAAGGGGAAAGTCTGACAAACTATTCTGAATGCATCTTATCTTTTCATTTCAAGTCTTCATACATTGACCTGCTTGGCTACCAGCACTGATGATCTGTTTCAAAAGTGCGATACAGTGTCATTGGGGAAATGAAACAAATGTTCTAGCAATTTGCATGTTTATCTTCAGCAGCATAAACTGATGCATACTGATGTGCCTTTTTTGCTGAACAGTGAATTCTTTTACCTACTGTTTAGTACAAAGTTATGAGAAATCAGAAGCGTGCCAACTCTGTAGAAATGGATATACCTTTTATGTATTTAAAATTACACCACTTGCACAAAAGCTAGGAAAGGCCACTGGGAAAGCTAAATCTCTACCACTGATTACTGCTTCTTGTATAGACATGAAACAAAAAAGCTATGCGTCGTGCTAGTCTATCTAAGGGTTTAACACCACGACTGTACCTGTTTGGTGCTCAAAAAAAAATTCATGTCTATACAAGGATATAAGTGAGGGTAAAAATAAAGAGCTAAAAAAAAAAAAAAAAAAAAAAATGCAATTTTTTTAAAATTTATTTTTTATTTTTTTCTTTTTTCTTTCTCTCCCCTGTCTTTGTGGCTTTTGGAAAGAATTTAATTTTCACCCCATCTCTTATAACCTACTCTGCTTACTCAAGATGTCATTTTAAAAGAAACACTGGAACCATTATGAATTTACTTATTTTACTTAAGCCTCCTATTATCTTTGGGGTCACTTTGACCCCATTCAATGTTTAATGTCTGTAAATACATGATTTTTTTTTTTTTTTTTTTGACAGATTTAATGGGGACAACTTTTGTAAAACATAAATGTAACACTTTCCATGTCATGTACACATTTTGTAGCATGGATTTTCTTTGGGGTCAATTTGACCCCAGGCACTTTTAGTTGTACAAAACATAGGAATCAACATTTTACACACATTTTGTTTTGGTTGTTTTACTGTGGTCACTGTAACATACTATAATTTTATACAGTTTCAATCAAAATTATTCAACCCCCCATTGAAATTCAGCTTTATTGTCAATTTACAGAATTTCAGCTGTTTGTGATGAACAAATCAAACAAAAGCAATTGAAATAGTTCAACACAACAAATGCTTCAAGAGGTTTCCCTAAATTCAACTGAAAATGCAACTTATGATTTCTCCAGTTTCAAAATTATTTAACCTCCTCAATAAAATCCCTCCCAACAGTGCAAATATGCAAAACAAGTGTTGTCTCAAGCATACCTGATGCAACTAATCAAGGGCTTCATTAGTTGGACCAGGTGTGCTTGAGCTGGAACACATGAAATACCTGAACTGACACAGGGGCAGAAAATGATTGAAATACCTTGCTAGGAGTAGAAAAAGGACGCTATCAATGGCTGCAACCAGATTTCTGATAAGGCAGGTGGTGAAAAACCAAGTGACTGCAAAAGACCTGTAGCAAGACTTGGTGGCAACAGGCACTGAGATTTCAGTGAGCACAGTAAGGCATATACTAAACGCAGAAGGCTTCCATGACAGAACTCCAAGACGTATACCACTACTGACCGAAAAGCACAAGAAATGTCGGCTTAAAAATCATATAAATTATCCACAGACATTTTGGGATTCTGTTCTGTGGAGCGATGAAACAAAACTGGAACTTTTCAGCATGATGGATCAGTGGTATGTCTAGAAAAAGAAGAATGAAGAAAGAACACTGTCCACAGTCAAGCATGGTGGTGGCTCTGTGATGTTCTGGGGCTTCCTTGCATCCTCTTGCACTGGAAACCTGCAGTGTTTGGAAGGCAAGATAGATTCATTGAAGTATCAGGAAATCCTAGGAGAAAACCTCATGCCGTCTGTGAGGAAGCTGAAGCTTGGGCGTCATTGGACCTTCCAATAGGACAATGTTCCCAAGCATCCCTCAAACTCCACCAAGGCTTGGTTGCAGAAGAAGTCCTGGAAGATTCTACAGGGTCATCACAGTCACCTGACTTGAACCCCACAGAAAATCTCTGGTGGGATTTGAAGAAGGCTGTTGCAGCACGCAAACCCAAGAATGTTACTGAACTGGAGGCCATTGCTCATGAGGAATGGGCAAGATTCCTCAGGAACGCTGCCAGAAGCTATGCATTTCATTTGCAGCAGGTCATAACAGCAGAAGGGTGCTCTACTTAATACTAAAGATGCTTGCCATGAAGGAGCTGAATCATTTTGAAACTGGAGAAATCATTATAAGTTGCATTTTCAGTTGAATTTGGGGCATTAAATTTGAAGCATTCATTGTTTTGAACTATTTCAACTGCTTTTGTTTGATTTGTTCATTGCAAACAGCTGAAAGATTTGCAATGGGGGTTGAATAATTTTGATTGCAACTGTAATATTCAAAAAAATCTAGGCCTCTATCCTGTTTGTTTTTCTTTATAATATTTCTTTATAATCTTTATAATTTGACCCCAAACATAATTCGTGTTACTATCCTTGATAAAAGAAATTGTTATTCTTTCCAAAGGTCCAAACATCTATTCTTAGAAATATTATAAAACAATTAAAACACCAAATATAAATAAATATATATATATATATATATATATATATTTATTTATATTTGGTGTTTTAATTGTTTTATAATATTTCTAAGAATAGATGTTTGGACCTTTGGAAAGAATAACAATTTCTTTTATCAAGGATAGTAACACGAATTATGTTTGGGGTCAAATTATAAAGATTATAAAGAAATATTATAAAGAAAAACAAACAGGATAGAGGCCTAGATTTTTTTGAATATTACAGTTGCAATCAAAATTATTCAACCCCCATTGCAAATCTTTCAGCTGTTTGCAATGAACAAATCAAACAAAAGCAGTTGAAATAGTTCAAAACAATGAATGCTTCAAATTTAATGCCCCAAATTCAACTGAAAATGCAACTTATAATGATTTCTCCAGTTTCAAAATGATTCAGCTCCTTCATGGCAAGCATCTTTAGTATTAAGTAGAGCACCCTTCTGCTGTTATGACCTGCTGCAAATGAAATGCATAGCTTCTGGCAGCGTTCCTGAGGAATCTTGCCCATTCCTCATGAGCAATGGCCTCCAGTTCAGTAACATTCTTGGGTTTGCGTGCTGCAACAGCCTTCTTCAAATCCCACCAGAGATTTTCTGTGGGGTTCAAGTCAGGTGACTGTGATGACCCTGTAGAATCTTCCAGGACTTCTTCTGCAACCAAGCCTTGGTGGAGTTTGAGGGATGCTTGGGAACATTGTCCTATTGGAAGGTCCAATGACGCCCAAGCTTCAGCTTCCTCACAGACGGCATGAGGTTTTCTCCTAGGATTTCCTGATACTTCAATGAATCTATCTTGCCTTCCAAACACTGCAGGTTTCCAGTGCAAGAGGATGCAAGGAAGCCCCAGAACATCACAGAGCCACCACCATGCTTGACTGTGGACAGTGTTCTTTCTTCATTCTTCTTTTTCTAGACATACCACTGATCCATCATGCTGAAAAGTTCCAGTTTTGTTTCATCGCTCCACAGAACAGAATCCCAAAATGTCTGTGGATAATTTATATGATTTTTAAGCCGACATTTCTTGTGCTTTTCGGTCAGTAGTGGTATACGTCTTGGAGTTCTGTCATGGAAGCCTTCTGCGTTTAGTATATGCCTTACTGTGCTCACTGAAATCTCAGTGCCTGTTGCCACCAAGTCTTGCTACAGGTCTTTTGCAGTCACTTGGTTTTTCACCACCTGCCTTATCAGAAATCTGGTTGCAGCCATTGATAGCGTCCTTTTTCTACTCCTAGCAAGGTATTTCAATCATTTTCTGCCCCTGTGTCAGTTCAGGTATTTCATGTGTTCCAGCTCAAGCACACCTGGTCCAACTAATGAAGCCCTTGATTAGTTGCATCAGGTATGCTTGAGACAACACTTGTTTTGCATATTTGCACTGTTGGGAGGGATTTTATTGAGGAGGTTAAATAATTTTGAAACTGGAGAAATCATAAGTTGCATTTTCAGTTGAATTTAGGGAAACCTCTTGAAGCATTTGTTGTGTTGAACTATTTCAATTGCTTTTGTTTGATTTGTTCATCACAAACAGCTGAAATTCTGTAAATTGACAATAAAGCTGAATTTCAATGGGGGGTTGAATAATTTTGATTGAAACTGTATAAAATTATAGTATGTTACAGTGACCACAGTAAAACAACCAAAACAAAATGTGTGTAAAATGTTGATTCCTATGTTTTGTACAACTAAAAGTGCCTGGGGTCAAATTGACCCCAAAGAAAATCCATGCTACAAAATGTGTACATGACATGGAAAGTGTTACATTTATGTTTTACAAAAGTTGTCCCCATTAAATCTGTCAAAAAAAAAAAAAAAAAAATCATGTATTTACAGACATTAAACATTGAATGGGGTCAAAGTGACCCCAAAGATAATAGGAGGCTTAAGTAAAATAAGTAAATTCATAATGGTTCCAGTGTTTCTTTTAAAATGACATCTTGAGTAAGCAGAGTAGGTTATAAGAGATGGGGTGAAAATTAAATTCTTTCCAAAAGCCACAAAGACAGGGGAGAGAAAGAAAAAAGAAAAAAATAAAAAATAAATTTTAAAAAAATTGCATTTTTTTTTTTTTTTTTTTTTTTAGCTCTTTATTTTTACCCTCACTTATATCCTTGTATAGACATGAATTTTTTTTTGAGCACCAAACAGGTACAGTCGTGGTGTTAAACCCTTAGATAGACTAGCACGACGCATAGCTTTTTTGTTTCATGTCTATACAAGAAGCAGTAATCAGTGGTAGAGATTTAGCTTTCCCAGTGGCCTTTCCTAGCTTTTGTGCAAGTGGTGTAATTTTAAATACATAAAAGGTATATCCATTTCTACAGAGTTGGCACGCTTCTGATTTCTCATAACTTTGTACTAAACAGTAGGTAAAAGAATTCACTGTTCAGCAAAAAAGGCACATCAGTATGCATCAGTTTATGCTGCTGAAGATAAACATGCAAATTGCTAGAACATTTGTTTCATTTCCCCAATGACACTGTATCGCACTTTTGAAACAGATCATCAGTGCTGGTAGCCAAGCAGGTCAATGTATGAAGACTTGAAATGAAAAGATAAGATGCATTCAGAATAGTTTGTCAGACTTTCCCCTTCCTGTAATAGGAACCCCTTAAAAAAACACCCAGCTGTCAGAAAGGGGTGTGGGTGTGGGGGGGGCGGGGAGACTGACCTAGGTCAAGTGCTAAATAGGCATTTGACCAGATAAGCTTCCTAGAAAAACCAAAAATTCTTTTAAACAATTGTAGGACATTGAAGACATTTTTTTACACTTACATTGAGCTTTACTGCAATCAGCAGCAGTTTTTATTCATTTTTTTTATTTTTTTACAAACAGACACTCTGCAGAAAGCACAATACTTTCAGAAAAATGCCCCTCTCCCACATATTTGATACGAAGCCGTGCAAGTCCCTTTTAATATTTAAGGTGTTGGTTGCATACTAGTAAGAATCAGCAAGAATTTATGGCACAAACATTTGTGCACTAGGAAATATGAACACAGACAGCACAATTATGGGCACAACATCCTATGACAAGAGACCATAAACTCAAACATTTCAAATGGCTAACTGTGTTAATCCACCTCCCCCAAAACAGAACATACAGTGAAACTACTGAACTAGTTCACATTAATAGTATAAAAAGTGCAGGGGGGACAAAATTAATAAAAAGAGCCGTTCAAAAGGCAGCCCTGTACATTCACATCCTGAAGTGTTGAAGTGCATTGTACCATTAAACCCCAGCCCAGCGGCTCAACACTCCTCAACTACTGTACCAGCCGCTGACGAGTAGAGCTTCTTCTTAACGAGCCGGAAGCCAGGGCCGAGCTTGAGCGTGCGACGTGAAAAGCATGTACCAATACGCAGGAAGTCCCGCAAGTTCATCCAGCTGCTGCCATCTTGTTTGAAGACTAGTGTCAGCTCAAAGGTGGGCACCATGCTGGAGTCACAAACCAACCGTTCGAGCTTTGCACAGCGCCGCTGTTTACGCTGCTCCTCCAGTTCGAGGCGCACATCTAGCACACAGCCACGTAACCCACAGGGTTCACCTGCTGCTAGCCTCAAAACGTCTCGTGCCACCCGCCGGGTCAGAGTCTCTGGCACCAACACTCTTGTGCAATGCAGAGTGCTGGTCTTCGCCCGTGCCAAGCAGCCCTCAAGCAGACGCACCAGCTGTTGGCATGCCCACTCCTCACAAGCCTCAGCGCTCAGGTACGGCTCAGTCAGGCAGCGCTCCCAGAAGTCCAGTTCTAAACAATACATCAGGACATGTTGAGACCATCATAAGGAACAAGACACTGTACCTGACTGCAGGTTAATCCAAATCTCAGGTGTGATTTTGAAATTACTGCCGTTTTAATCAAACTAGCATTTACTAAAGCATACTGCAGTTTTTTTTAAAAACTCATCTACTCTCCATTCAATCATCTCCTCTTCCATAATGCTTACAAGTAATAAAATTTACACCGGTCAATTAACCATTTGCGAATGGAATGCGTTTTATATGCATCACTCCTTGGGGCTTGTTTATTCTAGGCAAGAAATCAGGCACATTCAGACTAAATTACATGTTCACACAAGCCCTGCTCGCTCTTTTCAGACAATGAGAATAGAAGTGTAATGAAAAGGAGCTCTATAACTTATAGGTACAACGCTCACTCATTTAGTTTGCTTTACGTCACACCTTTATGAGAGCTGACACTTATGTCTGCAGCTTTTATCGTGGTGATGTACACTGAGGCTGACAAAAGGAGCTGTGCTGCCTGAACAGCATGACCTCATCTGGTTGGTGACGTCACTGCGGCCAGCCTCTGCCCTGCAGCTCCACATCCACATAAACATGCACTTCAGCTAGCACCTGATCTATAGCCCTGATCTCTACACCAAATATCAATACTACTGCAGAAAATGTGTGAAATCCGAAAAATATATACATTACCGTTGTCGATGCATGACTGATCGTATCCTCCGTCAACAAAATCCGAGATGAATTCAGAGCTTTTATTCTTTTGTGTACTTGTTGCAACCATTGTGAAAACCATTTCTTGGCCTTATAAAGTGCTGAAAAAAAGCCATTAAGCATCCATTTAATGAAGCCACATTTCCCAAAATCCAAACATTCCGCTAAATATCAGTGAAATTTAAACACGAATAAAACGCAGTTACCAAAGGAGGCTGCAAACTAAAATCATGTCATGTCATGACAGAAATCTGTTCATCTAATCTCTGAACCGTTTGAATAACATGGAAAAACTTCCAGTCCCAAACCAAAGGCAAACAAAGCTGGCTACCGTTACCTATGTAGCTTATTAAAGATTGCTATAGAACAACAACAAAATAACAAAGCAGGTATAAACACTTACCGTTATAAAATAAGTTAAAATATATTAGTCATGAAAGTCTTCATATAAATCTTTCACTCATGCATACACGCTCCAAAAACACACAACCTCAAACATTCATATCAAATAAACACCCAGAAAGGGTCTACCAGTATTTATGGGTTTCCGTGGACAACGACCACAATCAGTCCACCAATCAGAACAGAGCTTCAAATTCCAGGGACAGCAGTTAGGCCAGCCAACCAGCGCGTGCCGAAGTCGGGTGATCTGATTGGCCAGTGTCCACGCCACTAACCAATTGCTGTAAAGCGTTTCTTGTTGCTATACCTCCAGTAGATCTACTTTCCTCCTTTTTCCTTCTAATACAAAACAGTTTGCTGTACTAAAAATGTTACCAGTCAAGTTTTTTAACTGCCTTTTTTTTTTTTTTTTTTTTTTTTTTTTTTTTTTTTAGCGGGGTGAACTGCATCTAAGGAGTAAAAAAATATACAAATATATTACAAATGCATGTCACATCGTAAATGTATTGTATTCAGTTTTAATGGGTAATCTTTAGTTACATTTACAAGGTACATTGAACATTGTTTTTTGCCTTTCCTCAAATCCAGTGTCTGTTTAGGAACAGCCACTGACTGAAATTTGGATCAGAGAAGTGATTTCATACAGTTCAGATGTTGTTTGTTTGTTTGTTTGCACATAAACATTATAATTAGTCTTATGATTAAACATTTAAATTTGACCTATAAGAAATAGTACACTCTATTACTTAGACTTGCAGAAAAAATGGGTCATCACCCTTAAAGTTATGGTAGTACTGACTGTGTATAGAAATTCACAGTCAGTACTACGTCAGGGGTGTCTGGTCAGAAGTTTAGGCGCAAATGTTACACAGTGAAAGGCGACAAAACAGGCGAGAGAAAGTATAGTGAGAGTGTGAGAGAGTCAATATATGAATTCAGCACTGTTGCCTTGCAGGTTGTTTGGGGGTTTTATTCCCCCCTCCACCCTGTGTGCGCAGAGCTTGCATGTTCTCCCCATGCTCCAGGGGTTTCCTACAGGTACTCTGGTTTCCTCCCTCAGTTCAAATACATGTATTGTAGGCTGATTGCCATCTCTAAATTGTGTGTGTGTGTGTGTGTGTGTGTGTGTGTGTGCAACTGTGCCCTGCGTTGGATGTGTTGGCACCCTGTCCAGAGTAGCCTCCCAGCCTTGTGCCCTGCGTCCATTGACCTGATCTGTAGAATATGTGCTGTATATTATACTGCAGAAAAGCAGTTACATCATGGCAGGTCGCCGATTCAGGGGCAGTCTGCTGCTAAATCAGGCAATCAAAGTCAAAGAGTAATCAGCTGACAGTAGCTAAAATAAACTCTTGTTGATAGGTGAAGGAGCAAAATCTCCTACAAATACTCAGTAACTGTGACCAGCACTTCTGTAACCTAACAGATTATTTATATCCTTGATTGACTTTACTATTTAGGCATACTACTTAGTGCACATTATAGTGTTTGGAACAAAACCCTGATTTGGTGAATGCATATTTCTTGGCATCTGCAGCCATGAGATTAATCTGCACCCAGCATACCCCACATTATGAAATTCTTCTGCAGGTAGCTTGTAATAGCATTTTTTTTTTAAACCAGAGAGGGTGAAATACCAAAATTTTAAATCTAACAGCTTTAAGAAATACAATTGTTTATTATTAACAATACATTCTGGAAGAATTTAGGGCTTAATGAAAGAATTTTATAGTATTCCTTAACATGGTAATCACAGACAAATTATGAATACTGTACTGTATGGAAGCCTAAAGCATTTTGTATTCAGTTCATGTTTGTCAGGCAAACAGGCAAATAATGTGTTTATCAGTGTATGAAGTGGTTCTTCATACAGTGGCTCTCAGTGACTGACAGTAGTCCACTGGTCAAAACCTCAGAATGAGGACATGCGAGATGTAGCCAGCAGGTAAACCAACATATTGTTGGAAATGCATATACAGCACACTGCTGATACAATTATACTGAACCAGCACAGAAGTTACAGGAGGTGTTTAGTAACCGCACGGACCAAAACAAGCTTATTATACCCTGCTGTCAGTGCCTGTTTTTCTCCATGCAATATGACCCTGTTGGCTTAATATCTCTGACGCGCGCACACACACACACACACACACACACACACACACACACACATGCACAGAGCCAAGGGTAATGGAATCCAACAGGTCACATGGCACGAACAAGATCCTGGTAAGAAAACAGAGTCACACGTATTTTCCTGCATGAAGCATATCCAAGAGGTACACAAGCAACACAGCTGACCTTTCTGAATGGAGATAGGGAGGAGGATACACTGGAACCTCTAAATTACTATATCAGGGCATGTCTGACAACTGCAAGGGTCATTTGCCTTTTTTTCTACTATAGAGTGCTCTAAATGTTCTAAATTTACTTTTCACCTCATGTCAAGAGTGAAGGATACTTATAAATCCTGATAAAAACAGAACATTCTGTCTTGGTAAAGAAGAAGAATGATAAACAAAGCTGCTTGATTCATGGGTCTTTGATTTCTGTGCTGTATGTCTTTAATTCGGCCTCAAAGTGCTTCACCATAGTAAAAACTATGAGCCACGGCCTTTTATATGTCCATTATTATAGATTGCAACCTGAGAATAAAGAGCTCTCAGTGTTTTAAGTGTCCACTGTCATTTTAATCCTTAAGAAGAATAACCAGGTTAAACAAACGGAGTTATCCTCTAGAACTGAGGATAAGTACAGTCTTGTGATTATGGATTTGAAGATATACATATAAATGAATCACCTTTTATCAGTAATTCTGACACAGTGACTTTTCTTTCTTTTTTAAATTTCTTTCTTTCTTTTACTCATTATGATTATTATTTTACTTCTGACAAATTTTCCCTGAAAATGACTTTTAGTGAAGTATAACAATGCTGTATAACAATCAGAAAACTACCCAGCTAGCAATCATAGGCCTTTTATAATAATGAACAATATGTGTACAAAAGTTTGTATAACTGTACCAGCATGTCTGAATGAATTACATTTCCTTCTCCACTCGGGCATATGGTAATGATGAGGTTTAGTGCAGTGGTGTGATGATGTCTTGAAGACCAGCGAAGTGGGTTAAACCCATTCGAGTGTTTTAATTCTCATACTCATTTGGGCCGCGATCGCTACCTGTGTAGAATGAAGTGTTTTGTTCTCTGGTTGTTTTTCCTCCATCAGTAAATGAAATGACTCATCAGCTTCCATCATATGTAGCCACTCCAGTTTTCTTAGAAAACTTTTGAGTGTTTCCATATCAAGCAAATGGATTGAAAGGCAATTTTCCATTCCTGTTAACTGAGATTATTAGTATTAGCAATATCTTTAAATGCATATTCAAATCAGGATGATATATACAGTGAATAATATAAAAAGAAATGAGTTCTGCTGAGAACTACTACATTTAGAGATAACATGGTATATCAGGAATATGAAATGATCTCATGCCTTTGTATAAATGATCAGCATTCTAGAGAAAGATTAAGTCTAGTCTTTGTCTATATTACTCAACTTTGGTTTAACTTTCAAATTCTTTTATGTCTAGAACTATGCTTAAATTGTACCTCTATAATTTCAACTGTTATTTTGCTAAACACTCATCTGATAAAACTAAATGAGCAACTAATAGGCTTCTCTAAAACCTCCACACACTTTAGGTTATATGCAGAACTGCTTTCTCAGGAGAGGAAAGGAGAGCCAGTTTTTGTAGTGACAAACCACTACAGCTGTTGGTGATTATCAGTAACTTGCACAGCACAAACCTGGATTAAGAGTGGCCCAAATCTTGCAGGGAGCTTCACGAGACTTACCGAGGACGATTTTAAGGTTATTAATTGATATTAACTGTTAATATCATTATTACATTGTTAATATAATGTTTATATTATCATTAAATTATCTGTTTGCTACTTTTTCCAACCACAAACAATCCATTAATAGAGCAAGAATGGGGCAGCGTGATTCCTACCCCAATGGGCCTCACATATTTGTTGAGGTTCCCATTTTGACCACAAGGTGTAATAATAACCCTACTGAGCTACATGGATATGACAGTTATCATGCTGCCCCATGTTTGCACAACATCTATAATGTCGCTGCAGTGCAACATTGGCTTATATCTTTAAACTTGTTTGTCACTCAGTGGCGGCCATTAGTATTTCAACTACAATTTAAAATGGATAGGGTTGTGAATGAAGATTAACATTTGTTGAATGGCTGATGTATATATGATTGGGCTCTGTCCCACATGCCCGTGTAGATGAGTAATTCACTGACTATATAGCAAACGCCAACCAGAACCTAGCTGTGGAACTTTAACATATTGACATGTACTAGCTGTCCCTTCAGCTACATTTTGCACTTGTTTACAAGCATTGCAACCTTTTATTTTTTTTATAAAATGTATTTTAGGATTCTGGAATATACTATATTTATTGGATTTATTGGAATATACTATATTTCCTGCACCAGGCTATAACTCAGACTTACACAGACCAGACATTGTTTTCATCTCATGGTTGATGTGTTTTTTGCCTGGCTGTGTGTTGACACTCCCAATACACGATGTGTATACATGTGCTTAAGGCTGCTGTTACTGTACCATTTTATCTGGCTCTTTACATGGCAGTCACGCATATGCATGAACCTCTGGCTAATTCTGTTGAAAAAGACTTCTTTTGCCAGTGTTAAACTTATTTTCTCAAACAAACAGTCTGGCTTCCAGAACAGAGATGTCTTGGCTTCATGTCTTAAGACATTATCCTATTATCTACATGCCAGCATTTGTTCTTTACAAGCTAGGTATTCTTAAATCCTGCATCAGTGAAGTTCTGTAATTCACAATGGGCAGATGTCAGAGGTGAGTTACGCACACATATTGAGGATTTAATACCACTGGTATTCAGACCACAAATGTAACTACAGATTAAAGTTACATGAGAATTACATGCATGAGGTAGAGTTTGCCAAAAACAGAGGGGTGTGTCAGTTATGCACGATTCTGACCTATGACTTAAGTCCATTCTTCTTGTGTGCACAAACAACAGTATTAAGCCCAGTACCAATCTTTGTTTGATGTAACAACAACGTGTCATGCTGACATTTATGATTCTGTCTGTAAATACACTCAAGCAAACTATGGCAATTTGAGGCCAATATTATATACATAAATATGACACTATTAATTATTGAATAAGTATCATTCCCTTAAACAAAAATGCTGGCATTATTTTATTAATTCAACAACTCAAAATAATGAATTAGAAGTGTGAAAAAATTAGATCACATACACACATTATGATTTCATTACCTTGAGTAATAAAATAATATTATGTGCTGGGTCAACTACTCTTTTATAAGCTGCAGAATAATGAGGATGGACGCCATATTGTTAAATGAAATGAAATATGAAGAGATTAATTTGATTACAATCAATTAATTTGAAGTACAGTTAGGACTATTCATGTCACAATATCAACAATTTAACAGATGCCTATTAGATGTCTATAGCAAGACTTGCCATCTTCTCATTCATATAAATGTTCATATTCATATTCATATTCATATTAGTGTTTTCTATTGTTAAATTTTGAATTCTCTTGCTTTTATTTTACATTACATTACATTTGAAAACAAACAAACAAACAAACAAACAAAAAAACCCTTAATTCTTCATTCTATTCCCTGATTTTTTTCTTCTGGCTTAAAGGCAAGTGTTGCTGTTTAAAGGCAGTTACAGTGCATCCGGAAAGTATTCACAGCGCTTCACTTTTTCAACATTTTGTTATGTTACAGCCTTATTCCAAAATGGATTAAATTCATTATTTTCCTCAAAATTCTACAAACAATACCC
>JANDJT010000206.1:13542965-13555311 GCA_024331685.1 Stegophilus panzeri | reverse complement strand
TTGGCATTATTCATTATGCATGTAAGTAGCATCTTAAAAATATGCATTTCCTGGTCTTACATTTCTAAAACAACATTGCTTGTGGACATCCAAGTGGATTTGGATGAAATGGTATTCAGGATTAAAACACGCTACCAAAACACTTTTCTTTTGACTTTCTTTGAGCTCTGCTGGATGCATTATTCATAACTCATAACATTATTAACAGTAAATAACTTCATTAAACAACAATTTACATTATCCTAGTGCATACTCCAGTGCATTTCTGTACTGACACAGACACATAACTTCTATTTGATCAGTTTTGTTGTTTGATGAATGAGGGTTTGTAATGTTTGTTGTAACTTGTGTATCAGAGTTTGCAGTTGTCTGACCTGAGTGAAGGAATAAACATAGTTCCTCTACATGAGAGCCTTTTCTAGGCATAAGCGGACAAGGCGTTCACAACGCACCGCCCGACTCACCCACACACAAGAAAGAGAGAGTACAACATCTATTATTATAATTAATTAATTAATTAATTAATTAATTCGTTAGTTTAGTTTTATTTTCAATCATTAATCAGGTAATGCAAAAGTAAGTACACCCTTGGCCTCAGAAGCTAGTATTGCCCCCTTTAGCAGAAATAACTTCTTGTAGGTATTTTGCATAATTGTCCACCAGTCTCTGACATCAGCTTGCTGGAATTTTTGACCACTCTTCCATGCAATATTCTTTCAGTTGCAAGATGTTTGAAGGTTTTCTTGCAGGTACTGCCTGTTTCAAATCCCCCAACAACATTTCAATAGGATTCAAATCTAGGCTTTAACCCTCCATTTCTTCTTTTTGAGCCATTCCTTGGTGGATTTGCTAGTGTGCTTAGGATCATTATCCTGTTGAAATGTCCACTTTCTGTTCAACTTCAACTTTCAGACAGATGGCCTCACAATATTTTCAAGCACTCTTTGATATGATGCAGAATTCATAGTTGAATCCTCAGTCCCTGAGGCAGCAAAGCAACCCCAAACCATAACATTTCCACCACCGTGTATCACAGTTGGTATGAGGTGCTTCTCCTGAAAAGTTGTCTTTGTCACCGCCAAACATATCTGCTGTTATTGTGGCTAAACAACTCTATCTTTGATTTGTCTGTCCAGAGCACATTATTCAAAAAGGTCTTTGCCTATATGCTCATTGGCAAACCGAAGTCTTGCTTTAATGTTCTTTTTAGACAGCAAAGGTTTTTCCAGACACGCCTCCCATGCAGGACAAATTTGTGCAATCTCTTTCTGATTGTAGAAGCATGCACTTTGAAACCAACAGTTGCAAGACTTACTAGCAGATCCTGTGATGAAAATTTGTGGTTCTTTGAGACAAAATTGGCAGTTGTTTGAAATCTACGCCATTTGTAGATTATTTTATTTACAGTGGAATGATGTATTTCAAATAATCTGAAGATCTTTTTAAATCCCTTGCCAGACTAACAGGTATCCACAACCTTTTTTCTGAAGGCCTTACAGAACTCTTTAGATCTTGGCATGATGACACCTCACAACTCAATAGTATAGGGAAAACCAAACACTAGATATGAGAGGGGTATAAATAAGACAAGTTCCAGGTTCTAATCACTGGCACCAAATATTGAACACTTGATTAAAATTTTATAGATTTGAAGGTATGATAAATGTAGGGGTGTACTTACTTTGTATTTTTTGTTAATTTAAATTGTGAAAATTACTACAAAATGTTGATTTTATGTGTCATTTGAGAGCGTGTATAAATTTTATTAATAGGCATTGCTTCAAAGAGGATCAAATGTTTGCTTGTCCAAATATGTCAAAAAAGCCAACAATTTCCATGGGGTGTATTTTTAAAAAAATTTTTTTTCACATGACAGTATGCATATAAAGCTTGTTCTGGTCTTGCTCCACAGTACATTACTGACTTTCTTTACCCTTACTCTCCCACCAGAACACTAAGATCCTGTAATCAACTTCTTTTATCTGTCTCCCATTGTCGTACTAAGACAAAGGGTGATCGAGCCTTTTCTATGGTTGATCCCAAATTCTGGAACAGTCTCCCTTTTCACGTGAGGTCTGCTCCATTGCTTTTTTAAAATCTGTTCTTAAGACTTATTTTTATTCTTTGTCTTATCTTTTAGCTTTTATTGTGCTCCAGATCAGAATTCTGTTAACAAATCTCATTCATTTTTAACTACTGAAAAAATGGAAATAGTGCATCTTTAAGTACTAATAACTGACCATCATTGTACCAAAATGGAACAAAATCAGCAAATACAAATCAAATAGTGAGACACTGGCAGTCAGTCTGCTTTCTATATTTTATTATCAATAAAAGGATACACATTTACTTGAAAAAAGACAATTAAAAGGTTATTATAAGATTTTGAATACCCTTCGTTGGCGTAGACGTGGGTTAATAATGTGACGTATGTAACAAATGCGTCTCCGCTGGTCGTAGTAGTGATGCAGTAAATCTACACTTTGCTGGAGAAGCGTCAATAAACTCCAAATCTTGAGCAGCACAAACACAGTCCTGTAGTGTTGAATGTCTTGTGCGTTGTTTTGAAGTACTCGCATACATGCCTATAGACTGAACACGTAATACGCGTGTGCATGACGTCATCGTTTTCACAGATTCTCATTTTTGTATGTTTACACGGAGACGATAACGGCATCGTTTTCAAAAACTTGCACTTTGAAAGCCGGTTTCAAATGTTTGCGTTTCCAGGCCCCAAAATGCCGTCGTCGTGCAAACGAACAGCCAAACCGTATAAAACGTTTTCGGTTCTTAGTTTAAAACGTCGTGTAAACAGCCCCTGAAGCTATAAAGGACTTAACAAACTGCACATGGTATTCTCTCAGAACAGATGTATGGCAGTGGGATTATTAATAAACTGTCAAACAATACAATTAAACACATGTGCCTTAAAAATAGCTTATCTTCCTGAGCACTGACTCTGTAATCTGATGGGAAATGCTCTTGTCTTTCCTTTTTGACATTTACGTTGTATATATCTTTCACCTAGCACATTGGATGACATAGGATGACAGAAAGAGCAACATTCCCTCATCCTCCAGTGCAGACATCCTCTTTACATATGAGCAGACCTGTGAAAAGCTGCATCCTGTGTAACCCTGTTTCTCTCCCAGGACTCCCTTAGGAGGTTCCTGTTAATGCTTCCTGCCCTTGATGAATTCTTTTTCTGAGACCTTATTGTCTGGCCCAATGCGAATTCTAACTGTGTTTGATTTATGCTCTCCAACCTGAAAGCTGAAGCCTGAACCTGTATGTCTGGGAGAGACAGAATGGATCATAATTAACTATAAGTAACATATGAGGAGAAACAATTATGTCAGTGTCAGAATGTTGGAAGCATTGCGTTTACCCATAAATGCCCACAATGTAAATAGACCAATTATAGGTTATACAAATTCAAGACCAAATTACTGCTTTATCTCTTAATGAAAATTAAAGTGAGCTGCACAGGCTTCTATTATGGAAGGAAATAGTTAGCATAAAGTGATGATTATATTATAAAAAATGAAAAGTATTATTTATATAGTGTAGGCAGAATGATTTAGACTTCCTAGCCATTCTCAAGCCTCTGGGTGTTGACCAATTTCCTGGTTGTGTTGATTTACAACGGAAGCAGGTTTGCTGTAAATTTTTCCAAATGGAGGCTTTACATGCTGGCCAACGCTGCACTCCCCTGTGAGAAACAGGGCTGTCTGGTTCCCATCGATTATCATCACATTCAGTCTCATGTCCAACGACAGAACACCAGTTAATCCCCACCCTATACTGACATAGTGTAAACAAACATCTACAGATCTTGGACAGTCTACATTTTCCACATTTAAACTCTTAGCACCTTTGCTAAGGTACGCACACACTTAAGCCTGATCCTTACTGATTACATTCCTCTTATCATTTCATTAAAATAATGAAATATTTATGAAATAATTAAATAGCACCATTTTCCCTGTAAGCATTAATCAGGTCACATGCAGTTTATTGCATTAAAGAAACTGCTGTCGTTCCACCATATAAAAACCTACACTGTTTCATCATTTCTAATGAAAATACCTTTCATCCACAAAATGATGTTAATCATTTGAAGCACACTAATAAAAAAATGGAACTTACTTAGGAAGAAAAAATAACAGAAGATGAAGAGAGTGACTCTGGCAGCCATGATGACCTTCTTTTGTACGATGCACTGAATATGGTGGTTTCACCGGCAGCATCAGATAAGTGCAACAGGGCCAGTGCTCACTGGGACAACTTCACAAACAGCACCTCTGCTGCTTATTCTGTCACTTCCTTTGGTTAAAATAGAGGAAATACACCAGCCTCCATTTGGGTGGAGGACACGCGGACTGGACTGGAGGTGGAGTTGTTGGGCATGAATAAGCCAAAGAATTCCAAACTCTCTGAACAGGAACCTGGTGTCCGAGGCTGTGTTTGTGCTCTTTTGCACAAACATCTGTCTGTTAGCTTTTCCTTCCTGGCTAGCTTCTGCAAGTGTTTTGAAGAAACTCATGATGTACAGTATTGTCCATCAAACTCAGTGGAATGTCTTAGATGTATTCAGTAAACCACAACAGTCTTGGTTCTTTGTGTCAGACAGAACCATTCTGATTAAGTTTACACTTTTAAGAGAAACTTGCACATCTTCATCTTATTTCAAGGATGGTGACCAGTCCCCTTTATTTTTACTACAATAAAACATGATAGCCCCATTAAGTTATGTGAACATATTTCTTCTCTTTAACTCCACTTGCCATGACAATTTTTGGATATTGACGTTTTCAAAAATTAAATTGTCTTGACTAGTAAAACGTGTAAAACTAAACTTTTTTTGAGTTGAAACAAACGTTGAGTTTATCTCAAGTTGCGTTTACTCACGTTTTTAAGGCAGCAGATGAAATTTTCTAAGCTTCTAAGTTTCTCGTTTCTAAGTTTAACCAACTATAAATGTCTTACAGTGTAGGAAGCCCAGGTTTTAACTACATTTCTAGCTAGAATAGAAAGAAACTTGAGAATAATTTATACTATATACCACACTCCTACAGCCAGAACTTTTATATTACATAGTTTAAGAATGATCATTTTAAAATGAAATATCACTTGATGGTTAGAGGTAATTGAGCGGCATGGCGGAGTAACAGGAAACAGAGCTGGTAGGTGCTTCACAGCCTGAGGGTCCAGAGCTGATTCTGAACTCTTTACTGTTTGTGCATATTTTCACATTTTCTCCTCATGGAGTTCCTCTCATTTTCTGATTTCCCCCAACATTCCAAAAAACACATGTGAGATGTGCTGCATTTGATTGGTGACTGGTGTCCAATCCAGGGTGCGGCCCCACCTTGCATGCAGTTGCCTTTAATTACCAAAGCTATGTAGATATGCAGATTTGAGCGCAAGGAATGATGCACAAACAAATCCATGTCTGATTCATGAACAACATCAAAACCAGTAAGATGCTTTTGATAAGTCACTGGAGAATTTCTAGTCATTCTTCACTGTGCATCCATGAGTATACTGTAGGTAAAGTAAGTGATCAGTTATATTCACTGGCGTGCATGGACTGGTGGTCATATTCTCTATTTAGCCAGAACCATGAAATCAGTTGAGGAAAATTCAGTTTCAAGCTAATGTTCAGTGTTGTTTGTGTATGTGTCCAGGAGATCGAGTGGGTGTGGTTAATATGAATTAAAGCAGTACAGGAAGGACCACAGGTCAGATTTACAGAACTGCAGATTGAGCAGGTTTTTCTTCTAGGTGCATAAAAAAGCACCTACAGTACTTGGATGTACTGAGCCTTTCCCAGAGACTTTTTCATCAAAAACAGGATGCATATCTATTGTGTCATGCATGCACACTAGAAAAATGTTAGGGAGAAATGCAGTGATCCTGCAGGACTATGAAGGAGCCGCTAATGTTCTGTTTTTCCAAAAAAATCCCAAATTTCAGGAAACCAAAAGATGACAATCCTCGTAACATTTTTTTCCTGGGCAATAAATAAAGACTTATCTAATTTGCTTCACATCAGGGAATTAGATAAGAACCAGAAATCCTGTCTTTCAAAGCAATCACATGATAATATAGCATTCTAATTTTACTCTGTGTTTTACTTTGTGTCCACTGATTTATTCACATCATATTTTACACCCGTATGAGAGATTAGACACCAATCACTCAGGGAAATAGACTCCTCTTGAAGAGGAAAGCTCAATAACACCCCCTGCAAGTTGGTAGCTTCCCTGCGGCACAAGGATGTTCCTCTGGAAAGACGGATCTGACGGCACTGAAAGCTTGTTGTTCCCACAAAACCAACCAGATGATAATCAGTGAAAGTAGAACTGTACTGCCGAGCCTCAAAACAAATTCTGGACACTCTTGAGTCTTTCTTACTCTTCCAAATAGTCTGAGCTTGCAAGTAAAGGTCTAAGGCTCATAATTAATTTAATAACTTTCATCCTGCAACAGTAGCAGAGAGTGCTTATTTAAGTTACTTATTTTAGTGACTTCCTGTCAGCTCAGACCAGTCTGGTCAATCTCTTCTGATCTCTCTCTTCAACAAGGTGTTTCAGCCTGCAGACCCTCCACTCACCTGATGTTTTTCGTTTTTTACATCATTCTGTGTACACTCTAGAGACTGTTGTGCGTGAAATTCCCAGGAGATCAGCAGTTTATGAAATACTTAAACCAGCCCTTCTGTTACCAACATCCACGCCACGGTTAAAGTCACACAGATCACATGTTTCCCCATCCTGGTGTGTGATGTGAACATTACCGGAGCTCTTGACTTATCTGCATGATTTTATGCATTGTGCTGCTTCCACATGATTGGCTGATTAGATAACTGCGTGAATGTGCAGGCGTACAGGTGTTCTTGAAATACCTCAAATTCTGAATTTTGATGAAAAATTCTTGAGTTGTGATTAAGTTGCTGTTTTTTAACAGGCAGGCAGAGGATGCTATTGAGCACGTGCAGAGTGAATTTTGTGACTATAGTTTGTTGCTGGTTGAAGAGACTGTTAGTGTTAAAACCTCCCCCACTCTCCCCATGTGCTTATTGCAACTGTCCCCACTATCTCTATGTGAGTATTACAACTGTCCCCACTCGCCCCATGTTAGTATTACACCTGTTCCCACTCTCCCCATGTGATTATTTAATAGTCAGTACTGAAAATTAGGGACAACTTACCACATTTTTTTTTACCCGAATATTGTTTCATGTTTTTCATGTCTTTTAAGTATAATATTGTTATATTAAGTAGAAATTTTCAAGTGGTATTTGCTGTAATGTTGTTAAAATATGTGGTCTGTATGTTTGTACAGGATGAGTAGCACTAACTCCCATAAACATCCTTTCCAGCAATTCAGCAGAGATGTTTTCATAGCAGTGAACTAGTTCCACTTGTGTTCCCTGAATCCACCTCAACCCCCCATCTCCGCCCCTGCCAAAATTCATTATGCGCAACAAAGGAAAACTGTTTTTTTTGATGCTGCCAAATGGCCATTTTCCTATTTTGCATTATAATTGGACCAATCTTTATTTCACTGCAACGACTTAAGGAAAGAAACTGTCCTGAGAATCAGAGCCAATTTCACTGATGACTTTAGCACATGTTGAAATGCAATCAACAACTCTATGCTCAGAAGCAGTGAGGGGAAAATAAGTGATTGGAGGAGTTATAATCATGGAGGATTTTGAAATGTGAAATTGCGAGTACATCAGAGGCACCCACATAGACTTGGGTAGCTGAAGATGATTTGCCAACAGGAATGATCCTAAAATGGACCACAATGCTAATTACTTCTTACTGTAGACATCTCAAAACTGTAACTGCCAACAACAACAGCTTTGCAACAAAGCACTAGTGTTGATAGTTTGTGGTGTACGACTACTTTTTTCTCTCTCTATCAAGTTAATTTTTTAAATGCATCTTTGTTTATGCGGATGAAATCATACACACTTTTCTTTTTGTCCATATTGTCCATATTAAGTACATTAGGTGTGTACATTTGAAATGGATATATGCACTGGGAACGTATTAAATAACAAAAACAAAAGTGTCTGAATACTTCTTTCCCCTGACTGTATATGCAACATTAAAATTCCTGTTTCCACCAGGGAGGCTTGGGTTTCTCAACTACAGTACAGAGAAAAACCTTTTCATTGATTCATCTTCAGTAAATGCTTTATCCAACAGCCAATGCACCGACTAGAGAATCCAGAGAACACCCACACAGACACGGCAGAACATGGCAACCTTTACACAGACACTAACAAGAGCTCAGGATCAAAGCAGGGACCCTGGAGGCTTATCATGTTACCACTGTGCTTATGACACTAAGCTCTACCTGTTCTTCCCACCAGAGAATGCCTCAGACTCCGCATGCATTTTTATCTTGCCTTACAGACATCTCAGCCTCCACCTCCTACTCAATCGTTTAAACACAGAGCTTCTAGTCATCCTGCCTATCACCGGGTGGACAGTACTCAAGTAGCTGCACTTCATTACTATACTATTATTTAATATACAGTAGTAGTAATTAAATTTAATTACTTTTATCTCGGGGGCACGGTGACTTGGGAGTTCGAATCCCCCCCTGCCCTGTGTGCACGGAGCTTGACATGTTCTCCCAGTGTTTCGGGGGTTTCCTCCGGGTACTCTGGTCTCCTACGCCAGTCTAGAGATATGCGCTGTAGGCTGACTGGCATTTCCAAATTGTCCGTAGTGTGTGAATGGGTGTGTGATCGTGCCCTGGTGTGTGATTGTGTCCTTGCCTTGTGCTCCTAGTTCCCTGGGATAGGCTCCAGGCTGCCCCCACTTCCCCCCTACCGCCCCCGAAAACTGCACTAAGCAAAGACTCATATAAAAAATAGGTGTCTTCTTCGCCTCTCTAGAACTCTATCTAATTTGAAAAGGCATGTTGAGGTAGGTTTGACTAATTTGCTAATGTTAACTGGCTATATTTAACTAAGTTGGCCTGTAGTGTTTGTTAATGCCAGGTTAGACTAGCATCGATTCCAGTAGGTTACCTCATGGGCTAGCAAGCAAGTCAAACTGTAGTTAATGGTAAATACTGCAGGCAAATCGGTGTAGCTGATTTTAAACAAATAAGTAATAAGTTACTTTTCACATGAAAACCTGACATTCACTTAAATCCATCAGTTAAAACCTTTTCTTTTCTTTTTACTTTCACTTGAGTAATTTTTTTTGTTGGATACTTTTATCACTTTAACCGAGTAAGATTCTGACACAATGTCTACATTTTCACTCGAGTATAATTTCTCAGCCATGTTTCTCTTTCTGCCATGTTATTACCTTTAGCTGCTGCTCCCTCAATTCTTCCTATAACAGACTCACTCTTGCTTTTGATAAGACTTGTGTTCAGTCCTCAGTCAAATATTTGTGTTGTGTTCTGCCTCACTTATAAAACTGTCTGCCAAAAGATGTGTAAGCGTGTAACAGTGCAGGGGAGCGTGTCCGCAGGACTGGAGTTCGAGGTAGCGCGCTCTTTGTACTCTGTTACACCAGCGTTATACATCTTTGCTGGTCAAATGAACAAAGCCCATGGGACAAATGAGCTGAAATCTACTCCTCCTGAAAATGAAAACGGTCACAGATACAGACCCAAATACTGTTTGCTTGATTTTCACTCACTTATCTGTAGAGAACTGGCAAACCAAAGCTTGACATGTTTCCCCTCTGTAATTTCACTGACCTATCCATGAATTGTTACTAGAGTTTTACCAAACAGGAAGCATGAAAAACAGAGGAGTCATTAATACATTAACTTTTTGCAGGGGTTAAACTGCAATTTCCCAGTCCAAACAGAACTGGTGTGAAATCTCTCACTAGAGTAATATACAGTGAAAGCTTGTGAATTGCCTATATTTCTGCATAAATATGACCTAAAACACACACACACAAATGTATACTCTTGTTTTTTTTTTTTTTTTTTACACAAGTCCTAAAGGTAGAGAAAGAGAACCAAATTAAACAAAGGAGACAAAATTATTATACTTGGTCTTTTATTTATTGAGGAAAATGATCCAATATTACATATCTGTGGCAAAAGTATATGAAAGTCTAGGATTATCAGTTAATTTGAAGGTGAAATTAGAGCCAGGTGTTTTTAATCAGTGGGATGACAATCAGGTCTGAGTGAGCCCAGTTTTATTTATTTAAAGAACAGGGATTTATCAGAGTCTGATCTTCACAACGCATGTTTGTGGAAGTGTATCATGGCATGAACAAATGAGATTTCTGAGGACCTCAGAAAAAGAGTTGTCGATGGAAAAGATTGCAAAACCATCTCTAAAGAGTTTGGACTCCACCAATCCACAGTCAGACAGAGTGAGTACAAATGAAGGAAATGCAAGACCATTGTTAACTTCGCATGATTGGTCGACCAACAACGATCACTCCAAGAGCAATGGGCAAGCCAGGAGGCTATTGGAAAAAAAAATTTGTGGACAGATGAGACTAAAATAGAACATTTTGGTTTAAATGAGAAGTGTTATATTTGGAGAAAGGAAAATACTGCATTCCAGCAGAAGAACCTTATCCTATCTGTGAAACATAGTGGTGGTAGTATCATGGTTTGGGCCTGTTTTACTGCATCAGGGCCAGGACAGCTTCCCGTCATTGATGGAAGAATGAATTCTGAATTATTCCAGCGAATTCTAAAGGAAAATGTCAGGACATCTGTCCATGAACTGAATCACAAGAGAAAGTGAGTCATGCAGCAAGACGGCAGCCCTAAGCACACAAATCATTCTACAAAAGAATGGTTAAAGAAGAATAAAGTTTTGGAATGGCCAAGTCAAATACCTGACCTTAATCCAATAGAAATGTTATCGAAGTTGTTATTTTTAGTCTAAGTTCTTCAAAATATAAAAACAGAATTACATAAAAAATTTTTTTATCTGGACACATATTTTTATTTGAATACACAATTTTGCAAAGACAAAAAAACCCCAAGAAAGCATCCGAATATCTGCTGACAAAGTCTTATTGAAAAAAATCTATACATAATTAAATTCAACAATTTAAATTATGGTAACAAACTTTCAAGGATCTTTTATAGTAATTCTATTGTCAGACTGAACATCATTTCCTCAATATTATGTTGAACCAACTTAATAATAAAGACTAAAGGAATAAGAAGGCACACAAACACTACTACTCTCCACTCAATGAGCTATTGCTAATGCTTTCAAATTCCACTCAAACAATCAAATTCTTCATTTTATCTGTCTATTTTTTCCACAATCATTCTTTGTAGATTTAAAGTTTTGTCATTCAGCAACAAGTATGAAGAGCTAGTAAGCTTCAAAGTGAATACCATATCTGATTTACCTATCCATATCTTATTTACAGATAACTGTTTCCTCAAACTCATAACTGGTCTATGGGCCATGTCAGAGTTCATTTAATTCATCCATCTTTCTTAACTGATACGGTCTTAGTGCTCTTGCATAGGACACACACACACACACACACACACACACACACACACACACACACACACAAATCCAGGGTTTTATTTTCATGCACATTTTATTGAACAGTAATATAAAATACTCTTTAATAGTTGTGAGTGCATGCTGCATCAGCCAACAGTTTGGAAGTTAAATTACAAAAGCAAGTCTTAATGTTGTGTAGTGAATTACTTGGGCACTTAAGCATTTGTTTAAAAAACAAAACAAAAAACAAACAAACAAAAAAAAAAAACAATGGAGTATTTTATTTTCTTAAAGTATTGAGCAGTAACAAACCGGTAACTGATATACAAAGCATAGTTCCTAATAATAATAATAATAATAATAATAATAATAATAATAATAATAATAATATTACACTTTGTCTGTGGCACGTTTACAAAAAAAAAAAAAAAAAAAAAAAAAAAAAAAAAAAGTCTAACTGTCTTGTATGACATTAACAGCTGTCATGCATTTTGAGTTCCACATGTAACCACAAACTTATGTCACGATAACAGTTAAACATGCTAATTCGGACTACATGTGTACTTACAGGCGTAAAAACCTTGATTCCTCATCCAATGATAAATAGTTTGATGCTTTCATAACAAAAGGCCTGAAGCTGTATCCTGGCGTTAGAGTAAAGAATGGCGGTATACATTTCCAGTATATATCGACTAAGCAACACTACAGATCAAAACCGGCCTCTGCAGCCAAGGTAATTCATTCATATTTCCTTTGATAAATCTTATAAAACATGCATGGGACATGTTTTTTTTTATTGAGAGTGCCAGAAATGGAAAAGAAAAGAGTCATATGTGTTTAAAGTGGTGTTGTCTT
>JANDJT010000206.1:13500053-13542942 GCA_024331685.1 Stegophilus panzeri | reverse complement strand
ACATATATACACACACACACACACACACACTTTTTCACTTTTTTGTTTGTTCGCAATACTTAAAAAGAAAACTGAACACTCACAGAAGTTCCAGCAAGCCACAACAGAGCTATTCCCCATCTCGAATAAAACAAAACATACTTCTCAAATGATAGGTGCGAATTCCAGTTCTAAACTCCAAGAAAGCGGGTACTTGCTATCAAGCAAATTAGCCATTATACAGAAAATAGGATCAAAGCACACACACACCAAAGAAACCTGAGGTAAGCATAATCTGTACAAAACCATAAAACGTTCCATTTTTGGCATTTCAATGTTGCAACATTCTTTTAAGACTGCCTAATTTACTTTAGAGCTAGTTTATAAGAGTAGCAAAAAAGGTATCAATAAATAGTCCTTATTTAGTTTGTACACCCTTTCCATGTTAAAAACTTTATGCTCTGTCCATTTTAGTGCTGTTTTTTTGTAAACATACAATAATTAGTAAGAAGTTACACACACGAAGAAAAAAAAAAAAAATCTGTTAACCAGTAAATGAGTAAAGGCCTTTTCACATAAGATATCTGCCTGCTGCGCTGCTCAATCCACAACCGAGAGCACACTTCCCACACTTACTCATTCAGAAAAGAGTGAACCCGCAAGAACTTTTCATGGTTTTTACAAGCAAAATATTTTTAAAGGCATATCGAAAGACTAAGAGAGTGTCACTCTGAATCATGTTTGAAAACTCTGCTCTCCCCTTCACCTCCCTCTCCATCCTCACTTCCTCTGCTCCTACCCTCTGACTCGCGATGCCCGCCCCCCTGCACTCGTCTGTCCGACTGTAGCATGGAGAGAGAGAGGGAGGAGCCTGATGACAGCATGGGCTGGGTGTGGGCGGGGACAATCACTGGATGGCACTGCCGCTGCTGGCCTTGGCCTCGGTGCCGTTGCTTTCAGAGCACAGTGCTTTGTTGAGAGAGTTGAGGCTGGCGTCGCAAGGCAGCGCATCGCGCCGGGGTGGCATGCGCTCGTTAATGCGGTCCAGACCTTTAGCCTCTTCAAAGCTCGTGATCTTGTGCTGTGGCGAAAAGCCTTTGATGGCTGAAGTGGGGAGCAGGATGGAGGATAAATGTTAGAATAGGAATACTCTCATTTCTGGACATGGCAAAGATCTCACACACGCGCGCACACACGCGCGCGCACACACACACACTTCTAGGATTGTTTTATTTTGCTGGTCGATATGGTAATGTCTAGTTGTAGTAAGTCAAGGTGACTGGATTTGTGATATAATCTTAACAAATTAACCTAATTAACACACATTACACATAGGATACTGAAACAAAATAACATTTCCTGTGACCTTGACTTAAGGATGACTGAAAACCTTCACATCCATATTTCTGGCTGATCCAAAATATTGAAATCCCTATTTATTTATTTGTACTTTGTTTAGCACTCAAGAAGACTTTAACTGAATAAGATGAAACATTTTTGAAAACAAATTTGATACATCATGAGATTTGTAAATACACAATGCCTCATGAGTCCCTAAATGGTGTGAGTGTGGGGGTGGGGGGGAGAATCAGTTTTCTGGATCAATGTAATGTGTAAAAGGAAATACCAGGATATGCACACTAATTACCACTTTCTTTTCGATTACAGAATGGAGCAGTGCTAGGCTGTCTCAGTTCTGGAGGGCCATGAACACGAGTGGTTTCCACAAGGCCACTTCCCTTTAGGCTGATCAGACGCTGGCGTTATTTTTACACTGCCCAGTGGGAATCAACATAAAAAAACAAACAAAAAACAAGCCACCAAGAACTGAACTTCCCACCACACTCCATAAAAGCACTACAGAGGCTCGGGAAAGGTAACGTTAATGTAAAAGAATGTGAGAAATATAGTAAAATGTGTGCACAAAATAAAGGTGGAGCTAGATCAGTATATGGATACTGAGGGAAGTTGCTTGTTAACCACGTGATGCCTGTTTGAAGCATGCAGCAAACGGAAGAGACGTATTAAAACACTGCTGATTAACAATCTAAGTTGTTCCCTTTCTGACTCGGCCTGCCGTTTGGATCAGGGCTTTGTGCCATGTTGTACAATGGATACGTTTCACTGTTGCTGCATAGCACAGGGCAAACACAGGTTATTAGCAGTGAAGGAGAGAAACACAGACACAGCACAGCCACGGACTATCCACAGGGGGGGAAAAGCCAAATAAATGTATTTAAAAAATAGAAGAATAATAAAAGAAAAAAAAAAAAAAAAAAAACAGTTCTGGCACAGTGGGCACCTTTATGTCTAAGAACAATACTTAAGCATCAACAGTTATAACATAAATAGCAGCCAAAGCCACTATTTAGAGCACAGTTGAGGTTGTTCTTGCGGTATAGACTGTTGGTAAAACTCAGAATTTAGGCAAAAACAAAGCACAACTGCATCAGTACCATTGTTTTAAAGGGGATATAAAGACTGTACATTGGGTAACTGTAGTCTCATAATTTCTGTGTAGTATATTAAGTTATATACCAGTGGTTCTCAAAGAGGTTCCAGGGGTCCTCAAAGTATAGCCATGGTGGATTATTTGACTTTTTTTTTTTTTTTTTTGGGGTTTGTTACAGCACTGGAAATCACAACCTATCATTATTACTACAATTATTATAGTTATTAGCTGGTGTGACTGGTCACTCAAATTGAATGGGTTTAATCCAAACCTCGAAAACATGGAAACAAGTAGGGCTATAAATAATATCAACTTGGACCTGATGTGTTCTGTTGGTGGAATGTTCAGGAATAAAACGCTCTCCGAAAAATATCTAAAACATTATTGTAAACATTTAAATAATGAGCTTAATATCTGAATAGCTGGACTGGGTTCATAAATCAGGGCTAAGAGGGTCTGTAGAATTTATAGTACAGATAAACTGGTCCCTTACTGCAAAAAGTTTGAGAACCCCTGTTTTATACTGTGAAATTACATGACAATTACATGTCCAAACTACATGACATGTGGCTGCACTTGTAATCAAGTTCCCCTTTAAAGCAAGCATGGCCTGTTTCAGTATTTTCTTTTCTTATTTCTATTTTCGCTGAACACTAAAAGCACTCTGTTTGCCCAAACACCCAACACACTCTACACAAGCTACAGTAACAATAGATGAACCCATTAGAACACCTTTATCTGTTGCAGGCAGGCAACAGAAAGGGGAAAAGGGACTTTGGCCTATTTACCTTCATCGGCCTCTATAGCCTCAATAGTAGCTGAAGAAAAGAAGGGGAAGGAGGGGGTTACAAAACGAGTGAGAGAGATGAGCAGAGCAGGTTAAATTTATCTATTAACAAAGTCAACGAGCAGCAATAAGAGCCAAATGTACATGTAACAGCATTAACACACAGTGGGTAACTCTGAGGTGAGAACACAGAGATGCTACACGAGAAAGGCAACAAGGAACAAGAGAGGCTCAGAGGAATAGTGAAATGTGGAATGACGGACGTTTAGAATGGGATTCTCGTACCACGGATAATGGATGATTGGGGGAAATGGGACTGAGGCACACAGAAATCAGAGACGCTTGCTCAGAGCATGAATGTGTCTCATTGCTCTGTATTTTAACACGTTTTAATTGTTTAGCATGAAATGGTGATAAGTCACTGGATGCACATACAGAACGGCTGTTACAGGTTCAGCGCCTTATTGTGTCCAAACACATACTGGATAGTCAAGAATAATAATAGAATTTTTTTTTTTTTTAAAATGACTGAAATTATTATATCTGCCCCCACACACAAACACATTTTAATTTCTATTACGAGAAACTTGTTAGCACGTGTCATTGAAGAAAATCTCCATCTTTGATAGCACTGAGTAGGAGTTGCTACTTACCTTCAAGTAACTATCTTTGACAGTTAACATTATGCACAAGTTCATGTGCACGAACATGAACATGTTCAAAACAAGAATGGAAACTTGGCAAATGAAAGAAAGGCAAAATGTGACGATCTCTGGAAAATCTACAGAATAGGATCAAGAGAAAACACCATACACACAATCTGCTAAGATGACAGAGGTGCTGAGGGAATAGACAGCATTGCAGTAGAAGCACTCTGCTGTCTCAGTGGACAGAGAGCACGCAATTAGCTGTGTTTCTACTAATGCTGAGGCAGGAATTAGTCTTCACTCTGTCTCTGGCATGTCTCCATTTTCAAGCAAAACTATTAACTACTACTAGAGCCGTATTTACAAAGATCTTAAGGCTAAGAGCAGCTCCCAACTGGTCTACTTTTCCCTGGATTTAGATTTACATGGGGGTAAAGGAGTAACAGCCTTTCCCCACTCTGCACTTTTTATGCCTGTTCCCTGGTCTGGAAAGACTGCACCTTCTTTTACTCACTGTAATGGCTTGAAATAAGTTAATTTATATATAATGCAAACTGATAAATGTGCTTTTCAACGTTTTTCTTAATTATGCAGACACACTATGAGGTGTTTTTCATATTCTCTTCTGCCTAAACCAAGCTGAAACCAAGTACTGGCCAAGTTTAACAATACGATATACAAGATATATACAACATTTTAAAGGAGGTCCTCAGAGGATTGGAGGCTTTGGATAAGCTAGTGTACATGCACAATGTGCAAAGTGCTTACTAATTACCAGGCTCAATGTGGACACAAGCCCAACAACAAGCAGTTATTATACAAGAAAAAGCAATCAGTTTGCATTGAAGACAGGAGATGCGTCTTTGTAGGATTACGACGGTTTTAAATGCCGTAGCAACTAGAAATTCAAGACACTTTCTCCTAGTTCATAACATCCCTAGCTAAGAGAATATTCATTATTTCCTTCAGCACGGAAAACGAAAACAGATCAATAACAATCCAGCATATACTTCATGAAAATTCATTCAGCAAACTCTCTGCCGTTTAATGAATTACTTTTGGAGAACTCTAAGAGGTAAGGTAAGATTTTTTGTTAATACGGCTCCTGATGTTCAATGCACACTCAAAACCAGGACGGATGAGAAGTCAAAACTTCTATAGAGGAATGAAACTGAATAACCCTATTAACGTTCACTATATTAAACTTATACAACTTATACAAACTTCCCATTTAGTGCAAGTGATGGACATGAGATCATGCGAGTAAGAGAGTAAAGTTGATCTAATTCCTGCCTGTGGTTTGTGAAGAGATATCAGTTATGATGTTTTAAACACAGTTTCGTTGCAACGCTAATATGGTTAAATCTATAAATGTAATGGCAGAAGGCAACACAAGTTGGTGTATATATAAAAGGTTAGGAATGAATACTTATCCTTATTTTTGTTGTAATATAAAATGGACACTAAAATGCCTTTAGTGTATTTAGGTACACTATATGGTCAAAAGATTGTGGACACCTGACATCACACCCATATGTGGTTCTTTTCCCAAATTGTTGACACAAACTTGGAGGCACACAATTTCCATTTACTGGAACTAAAGAGCCCAAACATGTCCCAATGCTCTTGTGCACAAAGTGAGCTCCATGAAGACGTGGTTTGCAAAGGTTTGAGTGGAAGAACTGGAGTGTCCGGCACAGAACCCTGCTCCAAAATCGAGTGGAAAGACTTTACAAAAGAGTGGTGAATGTAACAGCAGCGAAGGGGGAAAAAAAACTCCAAATGAATGCTCATGGTTTCAGAATAGGATGTTCAACAATCACATATGGGTGTGATGGTCAGGTGTCCGCAAACTTTTGGTCATATAATATAATGTTGCCTGCTTTTTATTGTGTTCCGCATCATAATGTCAGCAACTCTGGAAATTACAAATGCGTCAAATCTGTGGTTCAGAAACTTCAAAAGTGCCGTCCACTTTACTATTCTCTGCCATTATGGCATCTTTATTAACGCTTTATAAGACCTGTTACGAGCCTTCTAACCACAAACTTCAAAAAGATGCAATTTCCACACAAGTGCTGTAACATTTTGATGAAGAAAAGTAGAGGTAGATGCTTTAATACAGCATGTGTTAAGTGCCATAATGAAGAAGGGATAACTATATGGAGTATTTCAGTGAATTCTGCATTTGTTTCATGTAAACGTGTGAAAGACACTTGCACAACACATTATACCTGCAGTTTCCAGGAAGAAAAAGAGAGAAGAAAAGACATTGTTGGAGAGATCAGTAGAAAGTACAGTGAGTGTGGGAAATTCAGAGAAAACCTCTTGTTCCAAACACCACAACAGAGAGTGTGTATCAGTGTGTAAACTGTACATATCCATGAATAAAAAACTAAAAAAAAAAAAAAAAAAAAAAAAAAACTAAATAAAAAAAAAAAAAAAAGACAGAGGGTAACTGAACATTTCTGAGTCCGCATATCAGGTAAAGGTGTGAATTAAAATGACTGCGCTTCCACTGCTGAGAAAGAAAATCTCAGTTGCCCCCTCTATCAGTTAAAGAACAAGCAGAATGTACGACCATGCCATCAAAGTAACTAAACTAACATCTGAGAAAGTAGCTAGTTTGTCGATAGTCATCATATTAATTGGAAGTCTACCTTTTCACTTTTTGGGTCAAATTACAGAACTTTCTTAAATATTGTCTCTACCTCATATTATTTCATAGCTATCATATGGATCTTTGTGCTATTTTTGCGTTTTGTTTTTTTTTCCAGGCGAAATTGTAATCAGCACAATTGGAAAATGGGTTTGAGGAAAGGTGGTAGGATTCAGCTATGGGAGGTGCTTCTTTTCTGTAGTTCCCAGGTTCTCCCTTTGAAAAGAACCTGATATGACCCGTTTTATGCTAGCACGTATTTCAGTGTTGAAATAATCTGTTATAGGCTGATGGGATGGTGGCTGAAATGATAAATCACAAATATTCAGCCAATTCAGGGACAAATAGGTATACTGGACTCCACTGCATTAAATTTACACTAAACATACTTTTCTATCACATTGTATATTATAAGGCTATATTCTGTAAAATGTATAGATCTTTGAAGCAGATTTCTTTTTAGTCATAATCCATTAAGTGAGTGGAGATTTATTTTATATGCAGCATATCACCTTAATTAGATTTTGAAAGCATGTAGATGAATGAACACTGACCAGACCCAACGTTAGCATGGTGTTAGGAAAAATACTTTAAAAATGCAACTATCTAAACTACAAGTTATTCTTTTTTTGTGCATGGAAGGCATTGCACCGTGCATATGTGTACTTAAATGTATTAATTCTGTGTACTTAATGTCCTGCACTCATCAGTTACTCACTGAGGGATCGATAAAGTACATCTATACATTCATCTATCCATCCGTTTATCCATCAATATATCCAAAAAGGCAGAGAGCTAGAAAAGAGCTATTAAAGGTAAACTAGGTTAGTTGGAACTGGTGATAAAGATCGGCTGACCTACACAACCTGGATTGGCAGTGGTGTTCATTCATTTCACAAAAAAAACAAACAAACAAACGAACAAAAAAAAAAACCACAGTAATTGCTGTTCTATACTAGATGTATTACTTATACTGAAGCTACTGCCATTTGCAAAGGGCAACTTCAGCAAAATTCACAAATACTACAATCAATAATGTTCATTTTCTGAGGAAGCAAAAAAAAACAAAAAAACAACAACAACAAAAAAACACCATCATAATACAAATATGATTAATTGTTAAGGCTTATTCTGAGGTGTCCACAAATAACAAAATGTTACACAGTACTGTGCAATAGTCTTAGGCCCATGCTAAGAAATGCTATACGAAAAAAGATGCCTTCAAACAGAATGAAATTAAATGTGTCTACATTAAAAAAAATACTATAAAGAGCAGTAAACAGAAATAAATGGAACAAAGTCAATATTTGGTTTGATGACCATTTGCTTTAAAAAAAAAAATGTATTAGTAGTCTCAAGTAGAATTAGTGCAGTTTTATAAGTAACTGAGCTGTAAGTGTTATTGAGCATCTTGCAGAACCAGACATGGTTCTTCTGGAGACTTGACTGTCGCACTTGCTTCTTATTTTTGCAGCAAAACCCAACAGCCTTCACTGCGTTTTTTTGTCTGAAAAGTGTCTTATATAACAGGGGTTCCCAAACTTTTCCAGGGCAAGGCCCCCCAAATGGCATTACCATTTGACCGAGGCCTCCCTATTGCAAGATGTCTTTAAAACACATTAAAAATACAGACTTCTGAATATATCCCCCTTTTTTTTAATTAATAATTACATCTTACATCTTTACATTACATTAGGAATCGATTGTGTGTGTGTGTGTTTGTCTGAGAGTGAGAATTTATTTTTTCACACCAAATTGTTGAGGCCCCCCAGGCGCCCCCTGGCGGCCCCCACTTTGAAAACCACTGTTATATAATATGCTGCTTTCTTTACTGACAAACAAACATTTTTCTATAACATTAGTTTTGTAGCTCAAAATTAAATGTTTGGAAATCTGACATGTTTTTGTACTGACTCGATAATGTAGAAGTCATAAAATAAAAATCTATAACAAAGTTTGTACTAAAAAAATAGGGTGCCTAAAACTTTCGCACAGTACTGTAAGTTCTATAAAGAGTGTGACAGTGGAATTACCCTCAACCAGAGGTATAATGTATAAGTGTGTGTATGTCTTACCATTCTGGAGTTTCTCTCTGCCTCCCGAGAGAACCCCGCTGGGTAGCATGCCAGTCGGAGTGAGACCTTTCAGAGTCAGAACACTCTCGCTCTCCTCTCTGAAATACATACACAACATTACACACATGTACACACGCACACATTCACATACATACACACACAAACCGTATCTTACCGTAGCACTGAGAACACTCTAGCCATCTTCCCAATGGCACGAATCTTATTTCGGATCACTTCTTTGCGTGCAGAGGCTGTAGCACCTACACACATGCACAAAAACACACAGAAAAGTCAATCTCCAGCAGCTTTTTTTTTTTTTTTTTTTGGCCAAACCATCTCATACTACAACCATGGAACTATCTCAACTATCTAAAACTGTTTAAAGATTTAATATGTTCACTTTTTCCCTAATGTCAAAAACAGCTGCATTAACTAAATCGAGTCCTAAGGTGCAACTACCCAAACCAATAAAAAGCTTCATTCAAGGCAGTGCGATTAATTTGCTGTCCTGGTAAAGGCAAGTCGGATCAATAAACTAGTCCCCTACAGCATCCTATGCTTCTAGACTTCAGAATATGAATGTGCTAAGCATTCGGTTAGCTTGCTATTGATTTCTGTAATCAGGGTTTCAGTGAAGCTACTCACAGCTTCAAACACACATTATTACTCACACTGTTTTAATCAAGATGCTAGCTTTAGGGGGAGCTGTGGAAAGGGTTGCTGTACACAACTTCTACAACTGTTGCTAAACCAGATATTTCATTAAACCCAAGCTTGTTAAAACCATTACTATATACACTATATGGCCAAAAGTTTGTAGACACCTGACCATCACACCCATATGTACTTGCTGAACTTCCCATTTCCAGATTTAGTCCCCCTTTGCTGTTATAATAACCTCCACTCTTCTGGGAAAGCTTTCCACAAGAGCATTAGTGAGGTCAGGCACTGATGTGAGGTGATGAGGTCTGGGGTGCAGTCAGCTTTCCAATTTATTCCAAAAGTGTTCAGTGGGATTGAGGTCAGGGCTCTGTGCAGGACACTCGAGTTCTTCCACACCAACAATGACAAACCATGTCTTCATGGAGCTCGCTTTGTGCACAGAGGCTGGAACAGGCCTCTTAGTTCCAGTGAAGGGAAAATGTAACATATTGTAACAGCATACAAAGACATCCTATGCAACTGTTTGCTTCCAACTTTGTGACAACAGTTTGGGGAAGAACCACATATGGGTGTGATGGTCAGGCATCCATATACTTTTGGCCATATAGTGCAAATACTTGGAACAGCCTTAGAAACTGTCAGGAGGTCATAACATGATTGAGGTTTGGTAGGAATATAGGATTTATGATATGCATAGTATTTACAAGATATTATTTGGTAACACTGCAGGGAGAAGGGTCCCATATTAGACATTAATTCCTAGTTAAGTGTGTAGCGAAGTAGTGAATACAGCAGTGAATAGGTAACATTAATAACTTATTACATGGCATCCTCATAGCTCTAGAGCCTCCAGTTTGATTCTGAGCTCGGGTTACTGAAAGTGCAGAGTTTTGCATGAATCCCATGTGGATTCTCTGGTTTTCTCCTAAACACATGAGGCTCCTCTAAATTGTCCTTAGGTGTGAATGTGTGTGCATGGTGCCCTGACATGGAGTGGCATCCCATCAAGGATGTGTTCCCTCCTTGTGGCCCAGTGTTCCCTGGTACCACGACCCTGACCAGGAGAGAGTGCTTATTCTGCGTTCAACTTGACTCAGAAGTGCGTTCTGTGTAAGAAGTTGTATGTTTGAGCTACACAGTGGGGGAAGAAACATGGGGATGTCTCCATGCTTGTCGTCTTTTGTTAGTAACAGTCTAGCAGATCAAATTTGATGACTGATGTATATTTACCTCCTCAAAACAGTGAACTGTATAGTCAATATTACAGATTTAACAACCTAATATATCTACTTTGTTTACTACTGATGTTGACTTGATGTCACTTGCTTCACTCTGTGTTGAGGAGACCTTCTCAAATTTCTGAGTAGGAATTCCACATTTATTTGGTTTTTCCTAGCAGGAGGTTGGAAATTCCGAGTCACAAGCTTCAGTGAAATGCTGCATTACTGAAGATGAATGAACCAATCGCCTATTTAGTTCTTTATTTAGAGTTATACTATACTATTATCCCATACTTTCCTTAATAACTGCTGTTTCTGGAAATGTATGCAAACATTAATCTACCAATGTTACCAATAATTGTAATTGTCTTGTGTTGAGACTGTGGAATAGAGTGTTAAAATGACTTTACTGACTATTTATTAGCCTGCACTTTTCAGAAACAGTCCTTATTAAGAAGAATCAGGTAACGCCTACAATATTAGACAAGAATATGGCAACACTACTTATATGCACTTCTTGGCTCAAAATTTTTGATGAATACTAATTTCAAAATCAACTGCATTATAATTATCCTACAAGCCCATCTACACCAACAATGTGAGCAATCACTGCAGGCAATCCACACACCAAACATTTTCATCTTTACATAATAATCTAAAGCAGGTAATGAGCTAATTTAAGTGGACATTAAAGATAATATTAGTATGAATCGCTATAATTATTAAAAAAAATAATAATAATAATAAAAAAAAAATAATAAAAAGCCTAAACTTGGTGTTATGCAAACCGTTAGCAAAAGGTACAAACAATAAGCAAGGCAGCACTGTGCACACGGCAAGGCATGTGGGAGGCTGTACCTTTCTTTGGGGCATATATTAGCTGTCCTTCTCAAGAACACCCCAGAAGACAACAGAAAAAGAACAGAAGAATGATCAGTGAATGGCTGCGGAATGCAAGCGGAAGAGAATGCGCGAGAGAGAGAGAGAGAGAGAGAGAGAGAGAGAGAGAGAGAAAGAGAGTGAGCAAGAGAAAGAGAGAAGCAAAGAGACTATAAGAGAGAAGTATAAAGATGGACAAGAGTGAGTGAGGAAGACAGCAAAAGAGTAAGGAAGAAAGAAAGAGTGAGAGAGAGAGAGAGAGAGAAAGAAAGAAAGGAAGATAGAGCAAGAGAAAGTGCGAGAGAAGAAAAGAGGGAGAGAAAGCCACAACTAAGGAGCAAAAGAAATGAAATGCCTGACCCAATGACTGGGGCAGGGGAAGAAAAGAAACTGGTTAGATAAAGCTGAAGGGGAAGTGGAGTCACCTACGAAAAAAGAATGTGAAACAGGAGGGTGCGAAAGGAGGATGAAAAAGCAAATGATTAAGAAAGAAGAACAAAGAGTATACCATTTGAGAGGAAGATATTCAAATCTTAAAGAAAAAAAGAATCTCAGAACTAGACTAATAAATATTAAGCCAAGTCTGACAGGAGGAGGAACAGTGAGCGAATGACGAGATGTTCGTGTAAAACGAGTGTGAACTCGATGGGGCTTAGCCTGCTTGCCTGAAAGCAAAGATATTCCTCTTTCTTTTCGATAAAATATAAATGTTCAGCTTTAGCAAGTTAATGTCTGTTATGCAAATCAAGCCCTGAGGCCTAGCATATTCCTCAGCGCTCATGACATTTTCCTTAACATGAAATGTGACTCGAGCAGTTCAGCGAACACAAATGTGATGCTGCTTGGGAGATGCTGAGGATTTTAGTGCAGGGAAATAACACATCTGGGCTGCTAGACATCCCATAGTGCAGAGAAGGTGCATTTTGTTTATCATTTCCTATTTCGAGGGGCAGAAGCAGCTGGTGCTTTAAATGTAGCTGGTTTATGACTCAACAGTGTGCATACATCCCATTAGTCGTCAACATGAATGCTTATATTTTGCAGTAAATCACAATGATGAAGCCAAACTACTAAGAGCTATGCATGAAGACCCTATATATATATCAGCCGCTTGCACTTTTCTATTATACGCTGCTTGTAAATCCCAAAACGTAAAAGGGCAGCTAAATAAACCTTAACTTTCTCTCATCCTCTAATCTGAAAATCTTAACGCGTTTACCTGCCTTCACATACTTGCAGATTTTAAGCCTAAATTGATTGTCGTCTTTTTGAGGAAATGGGGTTTTACTGGTTGTGCAAGATTCACAGGTCCACTATAAACACGCACGTGGAAAAGCTTTTGAACGGCTGCATTTTCTGGTTAAACTAACTCGGAGCAGCTGTCGATTGCATAGCAGCAGGGAAATGAAGTTAGCTTTACAGGACTTTTTATAACGCAGAGAGCTTTGCCCTACTACAGCATCCATATTCGCCGCAGTCTGTGTGCATGTGATCTTACAAGCTGAGACGCTTTGAACCACAGATAGGCTAAAACCCTCGCTTGGCTCTGTGGTTAACTCAGACCTGTTGTGTTAGAGATCTGAAAACAGCCACATGTACGGAATACTCAAGACTGCTGCTCTGGTCTAGTGGCATCTCCTGTTGGGAATCTGAGAAACTAAACACCAAGCCTTTTCTGTGTAAGTGCATGCGTGTGCATTCGCATGTGTCAGCTGTAACTTTCTTACCATCAATCTCCTCATCTGTAGTCAGTTCATCATTGGAGCAGATGCTCAGTACATTTACCAGCATCTCAGTGACTGGGGGCAGGAACACAGAAAGAAAGAGTGAGACACAGATCATGCCATTGCTGTTTTCTGGAACGTTCTACCATACAGCAGTGGGTGACATGATAAAAATAGTATACGATGATGCTTGAAGACATTCCATGATGCGCAGTATCATGCTGCACAGTTTTGATTACAATGTTATTGAATGTGAAATAAAAATAATTACCATTGAAAAGGAAGAATAAAACAATCCATACAAAAACAGATTTCTGACTTAAATCAGTCAGCAACAACACTGTCAGTGTTAGAAAAGTACTGACAACATCCGTAATTACATCGTTTATCCAAAAATAAAAACAAACAAACAAACAAACAAAAGATTCCCTACAACACAACTCATTACTGCATTAATGCATAAATGTGTGTGTATTCAGGGGAGTTCTATTCAAAACGTACCTTTCTCCCCAACGAAGGGCAAGGACCAGGTGAAGACATCCATGAAGTTGGGCAGCCAGTAGGGGTGAGGAGAACAGTTGAACTGCCGAATGTTCATGACGTTATTCTCGTATTTCAGCACAGCAGCTAAATGCATGGACAGCAAGAAAAGTGAGGGGAAGATTTGGACATTTAGACATTCAGCAGCTCTCACACTCTCTCTTACGGAGGAATACGCACACACAGTTATCTTTATAGACTTGACAAACACATGCAAAGCAATGTGTTGAGATTAACATTAGTTAATGCAGACAGTTGTTCTTCATTGAACAAACAAGCTACGCTCCAGAATTATTGGTACCCTTGGTAAATATGGTCAAAATCATTTTACAAAAATTTTTAAAAATGTAAAAAAAAATTAAATAAAAATAATTATATAAAAATGCATCTGACAAAGGTAATGCCTATGGGAATTACCCCCCCTTACTTCAATTAAAGGTAAGGATTTCAGTGTGAGATTAACCCAATAAACAAAGATGTTTTTTATAATTGTTTCTTTCTAACATCACTTAGAGATTATTAATGTTATTTAGTTAATTGCTTATAAATGTTGCAGGGAATATGAGTTAAGGCAACCTTAATGTAAAGCGTTACCCTTCAGAGTGTCCCACAGCCAGTATGATATCTGCTTTGAGCAATCAAGCCTTTAAATGAGTGGTGGACATGCAAATCACAACCATCTTTTTGAAATCTTATCTGTGTGGCTCAAGGTCACTTTCTGTGTGCTATCGGTATTAGAGTAAGTATGGTGACTCCTGCTTGTGTGCCTCACATACTGAAAGCGGACACTGCGCTTGAACTCGCAGAGAGGGACTTTCCCGGACCGGGGTCTCGCTCCCGAGTGAGAATAGCACGCTGTCATGTGGAGCAGAGAGCAGGCCAGCTGTCAACTGCAAGCCAGACTTAAAGACCCAAGAGCATGTCTCTACTTAACCTACTACTTTGTTTGAGTTGGGCAATGCATAAAATATTATGTTATACCTGTTACACCGCCTAATTCATAAATGATCATTTTTATAGGACAATCATTTACAATATGGTTTAGATCATGTCACAGATTAAGTAAAAATAGTTCAAATGTGACGATTTGAGTTGAGATGCATTTCCAGGCACAACCACAAGGTGGATCCTGTGTCCACTAATGTGCTTAAATTAAAGAACAATGCAATATTAGAGATTATACTTTAGGTATTATTGAGATTTGCATAGATATTATGAACATGTAGACAAATATTTAAAAAAAAATATTACAATGACTCATGGGAATAAAAAAAAGGTAATGTTAGTCTACTTTAATTATGAATAATGAAGAAATGAAATAAAAATAAATACAGATGAAAAACATGTAAATATGTTTTGACAAGCTAAATACTAAATCATCTAGCCTGTTTTTATTAAAGTTATCATAATTCATAGCTGTGAACTCTCAAATATCCAAGTTATTACATTCCAAGTCACACTGAGAACATTGCTATCCTTCAAATAACAGTAAACGCAATAAACTTGGAGTCAAAGCTAAACAGCATGGGAGTGTAAAGGAGAAACAGAGCACTGTGGCCATGGAGAGAATCTGTTGTGCTCTCTCTCTTTCTCTCTGTCTCTCCCCCCTCCCTCATTCCAGGACACAGAGTCATCATAAGTGACGTGGCCATTCCAAAACCTTCCACTCGAGAACGCCAGTCTGTACAGGAACCACAGGATGACCCCAAGACCTGCTACGCTGCAGGTAAACACACTGTGCTTCAGGAGGTAACATGGCTCCTGCTGGAATGATGTGGGGTACGTGCGAAGAAATCAGGGAATCAGAAATGAACCAATTAACCACTATTATAGAAAAACGTAATTAGGAACCCCTCCATTATTCCTCCATAAACAGATTCCTAAGAAGAGGACGAGCCACCGTTCCTAAATCATCTAACCCCGCCTGTGCATTCGTGCTGCTCAAGGCAAAGCCTGACTGCGGATCAGTATTCCAGGCATGTCTTATCTGGAATCCCCAACTGTTGTGCCACTGACAGATGGAGGAACCCTCAGTGCTTTAATCAATGCTTGGAACGAGCTCAGCATGCTGGCAGAGACTGTGGCCATTACCCCTGCTGAGTCCTGCTACACTCTCCTTCGCTCGGAGAATAAAACACTGGTTAGGCATTCATTAGCTACATAAGACTAACCAGCACTACCGCTCTTTGTCTTTGTCGTTGGATTTCCTGTGCTTTGTCACGGGTTGCCTTATTGACTCGTTTCACGCAGATGGAGCTACAGCCTGACGGACAGCTGGAGAGTCAGTCTGGAAACCCAGGAGAGTGATGAATAGTGCGGGCACACCTTCCCACTCTCACTGTTGGATTTACAGCAGCGCTCTGTGGCTATCAATCTTGACACAGGCCATGACTCTGACTTCACTGTGAGCAGAGAGGATCAATCTTCCATGCCTCCGTCTACCCCCTGCCCACTGTCTGCTTGATCCAGCTTTAAAAGAATGTGCGGAAGTCGTTATGGTGCATGGTGTTGTGCGTAAAGGGAGAATAGCTCGGTGAAATCGTTGCTGCATTGCTGACACACGACGCACCTCTGGTCTCAACTGCTTAATAATGGCAGCTCATTTTTGAGTCTTTGGGCTGTTGGTCCACAAAAACAAACACCTCCCTGCTATAGTGTGCTAATGTAGCTATAATGTAAATTAAACACATTGCAGCAACAAGTTATCGTTAAGAGCTAGACAGATGCAAAATCAGGGATGGCTATGGTGCTGGAAGAAAAACTGAGGTGTACTATGCATGCGTAAAGTGCACACACTGCTTCTTGCCACCATAGTTCTACTGTGACAAAAAAAAAAAAAAAAAACACCGGCTAGACGTACTCAACAAAACGTGAGGTTTAGGTGAGTTAATTTCACATTTTTAATTTATATTGAATTAGAATTATATTTACACTAGATAACAATGCCATTCCTTCAATGAATTCAGAGCAATTTGGTCAGACCCTTTGTAATTTAAACTATATTTCTGAAGATACACTATATGACCAAAGTATGTGGACACCTGACCATTACACCCATATGTGAGCCTTACCCACACAATTGTCTAGAAGTTTTTATTTTGTCACATTTATATTACAGTGCAGTCGCAGTGAAATTCGCTTCTTCACATTTCCCAGCTTGTTAAGAAGTTGGGGTCAGAGTGCAGGGTCAACCATGATACAGCACCACTGGAGCAGAGAGGGTTAAGGGCCTTGCTCAAGGGCCCAACAGTGGCAGCTTGGCTTGAACCTCCGACCTTCTGATCAGTAACCAAGAGCCTTAACTGTTGAGCCACCACTGCCCTAGAAAGTCTAGAATGTCTGTGTATTTCCCTTCACTGGAACCAAGAGGCCTGTTCCAGCATGATGATGCCTCTGTGCACAAAGCGAGCTCCATGAAGACATGGTTTGTCAATGTTGGTGTGGAAGAACTCGAGAGTCCTGCACAGAGCCCTGACCTCAATCCCGCTGAACACCTTTGGGATATATTGGAAAGCTGACTGCACCCCAGACCTCATCACCTCACATCAGTGCCTGACCTCACTAATGCTCTTGTGGATGAATAAACAAATCCCCATAACCACTCTCCAAAATCTATAGTGGAAAGCTTTCCCAGAAGGTTATAATAACAGCAAAGGTGGGTTAAATCTGGAAATGGGAGGTTCAGCAAGCACATATGGGTGTGATCTGTCAGGTGTCCACATACATTTGGCCATATAGCACATTCCCACCAGAGTCCATCTAGTACAGTACAGACTGTTCCTCTGAGATTAGCTTGTCTAGCAATGCATAAAGCAATTCACTTAACCAACAAAGACTGTCAAACACTCTATAGTGCCGTAGCATTACAGCGGTCACTTCAATTCATGATGAAATTCAATTACTCACATCCAGCTACTAAACCTGGAGGTAATAATTGCTTTCTTTCCTCTCTGCAATGCAAAGCACAAATATTTTAAGCTCATTACCTTTGCCATGGCAAAGCTCGGATTAAATATTAAGGCTCGAGAAAGATTAGTGAGCAGCAAGGCAAATAAGTACAGAAGCTAAGAATAACCAGGCACATTTAAAGGTCTTCGCTCCATGAAAAAACAAGTTCTGTGCAGTTCACTAGCAGTTTACTGTTTACCTGTGAGTCTAATATGACAGGTTTCCTTCAATGTTAGTAGAAAAACTAAACACACAACCTGAAATCAGCGATGAATAGCTCTCTCTCTTACACACACACACATACACGCACGCAGCCCTGCAAACACTGAACACAATTACAGTAGTTACATTAGCTGTGTGTGTGGGGGGGTGGGGGTTGTGTGAACTCAGCAATGATTGATCCATCCTCACGTTTTCATTTGCCAGAAGAAGAAGAAAAAAAAATGCAGCATGGGTAAAATGACCAAACACCCACTCACTTTCTTTTCTATTTAATATAAAAGTGCTGACTAACTGAATGGGGTCTGTCCATCTTGCAGCTCAGCAGGACCACAGCATGCCAACTGTAGACTAGCGCCAACACACACACGCGTGCACACACACACACGTCTGTTGTCCACAACACTTACCTTTATTATTGTAGACATCTAAGTAGTTGGGGGCTGAGAAGATGGTGATGAGCGAGGGGAAGCCTGTAGTCTGGCTCTTTCTATACATGCGATACCTGACAAAGACGAAAGCTCTCGAGTCATTATCATCATTCTGGTTACAGAAGCCATAACCGTTAATCAACACCACTTCAGTTGTGAATTACGGCTTCTTCTATATTCTCAACAGGTCTTGCTGGATTCAGCCGGTGGGGTTTCGTTTACTGTTCGACTCCCCACTGCTCTAATCTTTTAGACTGCGCGACTAAGAGGAGTCCAAACTACTCAGACAATAACTCTACAATAATCAATAAAACACCTGCTGTACAAAGAGCTCAAATTAACTGACTAAAGCACAAGCAGGGCAGTTTCATTCAAGTTGCAGTGAGTAAGCAAAATTTCTGACGGTGACTGAGTTCATTTAAAATTTAGTGGGAGTAAATTGTATGCACTTATTCACAAGTCATCCAACTGAAATATATTTTACCAAAACACAGCTTGCATTTAAATTGCTAGTCAGTCTCTCTTTTTATTCAATAGTACTGCAATATCACAAATAACAATCTTTGCGATATACAGCACAGCAAGAACATTATGAACAAAAACTGATCGTTACTTCAAGTGTGAAATACACTGAAACTTAGGAAAGTCTGAGGTGATTCAGATGAGATATTACCCAGCGTCCTGTGCTTCGTGGGCCCGGATGACGGACAATAAGTTGTTGTGTTGTAGGAAATCGCACACGGCAGGATAACTATAGAAGAAGAAAATTTTTTAATCAAGAACATCATTGAATTGGGTTTCAGCAATACAAAAATATTGGAGCAGTTCAACACGGTACATACTCAACTGTCTCATAGTGACCATCAAGGAAGGAAATTTTGCATTAAAACAGTATGTGTTTGTTTTTGAGAGCAACGGGGGGAAAACCTCAAAACTCCTGAGATCAATGCTGGAGACTGGAAGCCAAAGCAAACTCGGTCATCCATCCTGAAAGGCTAGATGTGAGTTTTTGGACTTTTCCATACCGCAGCCATCATCGAACTAGAAAAGGGCACGCTGGAACTTTCCCATGTTTACAACTGGCTTTGGTGATGAATCTACCCTGTGGCACTCTGCAACCACTGAATGAGCTGACAGAACTAAAACAACATCTTACACAAACACAAAATGGAGCTCGGTGCCTGCGCAAATACACTCTGAAAACTCAGTGTTGAGGGAATGAGTTGCCTGGCTATACAAGGTAAAATGCTGGAAGCCATGAAAAAGGTTTAACGCTACCTGAACGTTTGGTGAAATTTAAACTCATTAAAGAATAATGCCGAGCCAAGAGGAAAAACAAATACTAACTGGCAGTGCAGTATGAAAACTGCACTATGTGCGCCTCTACGTTTGTGAACTAAAAAACTCCGGATAGAAATATATATATGCTTTTGGGTATCTCTTCACACTTCGAAAGCTACATGTCATCTAATTTGAGTTTATTTTGCTTATTTGGAATTTCATTAGACAAATAAAGAAAACATTACACGGATCATTTCTCACAGTAGCTGTAGATGAACAGGGGTAAATGAGTTAAGGCTAGAAGAGAAAAAGCATCCATGATGTGCTGCTATTGAACCTCTCTGCAGTCAATTCCAAACCCGGAAATTGTGTACATTTTTTACCAAGGCAACCCAATAACCAGACGTCTCCATGAACATGTTTTATTCTACTTAGTGAATGCTAGGTAGATTTATTTTTAACCATGTTTCCACCACTCATCACAGGGTCGGAGATCAGTTACATCGTTAGTAATGGCCAAAGATGTATAGAACAGTACAGCTGAAAATATGATGTCCCTTCAGTTTCACAAGAATCATAGTTATTACCATATTGTTGTTTTTCTTTGGTTGCCTCCTGGACAAATAACAAAACCAAACTGAACTTAATATTTACACTGCACTATTATAATCCAATTTATTGCAGAATATGCTGAAAAAGTATTAAAAACAACATTAAATGTAGGTTTGCTGTTCAGCAGTGCAGTATGAAATGAACAGTGTCATTAGTGGTTAAGGATAAATAGCTAGTTTTAATTTTATATAAATAAAATACAAACATTTTGTGTTGTTTGTTGTTTGTGATGGCCACACATACTGCGAGTGAACAAAGTCTATTTTTTTTTAAAGCTAATGTTTTAAATATGGGGTGGGGGTGGGGGGACGGGACGACGGGACAAAACGCCTGAGCCAATCACAACATGGTGGCTCCAACATTGAGCATGTTGTTGCTCCAGTGTTTTCCTATTTATTAATGAATAAATCCATTAATACCATAAAAACCATGCATTTTTATTGCAATCCATATTGTTTATAATAATATATTTACATTGGTTATTTGGTTGATTTTCACCCCGGTATGTTCTAATACCTGGTGATGAGTGATAGTAGAAATGATTATACCACAGTACGGTTGAATTCTCAAATCTGATTGGTCAGAAGGTGTCGATTATTTTTCTAGAACAGCGGTTATCACAGTAGTTCCAACTAAAAGGCAAATCAGTGTTCATGATAACATGACCCTTTTTTTGGTCTTATTTTAAACTTCAAGAGAGAAAACAGAGGCTGATGAGGGGCCTGACTATTTATTGCTTCTATAATGTAATAGAAACTAACTTGTTTTGAGAACTTTCTACAACATTAAATGTAACTATGAATGAAGGTGTTCTACTTTAAGCAATTAAAACTGTAATAACTATCAAACTGTTGTGGTATAAGAGGAATAAAACACTTCAGGATGTGCTGTATTATACGAAAATCATCAAGCTTCTGTAAATCCACTTTGCATCAGGCTGCATCACACCACCCCGTCACTGATTAGTTTCCTAGAACAGCATACCGTTGTTTTATTCCTTACATAGCTTTCCACATTAATACGGAAACGTTTTGATGATGTTTTTCCCATGAATCTGATTGCTGTCTGAGCAATGGAGGTGAGAGTAGACAAATGAAGAGTCGTGAAAATGGAGACAACGCAAGGGCTTTCCAGGTGATGAAGGATGTTGTGTTCTGTTCATTGTCAAATACAACCAGAGTGGATCCTGCAACAGAAAAGCGCTCTCTATTTTTTGTTTTTCATGTTGTTTAGCCGAAAGACATTGCATGGTGTGTTGATTAAATGTGAGAATTTGTCTTCTCATGTAAAAGTGGACTAGTTCATTCTGGTATAATCGTTTAGACAAAACCCACACCTTAAGAAAAATACCGACCAGATCAACAGCCAACCCTCCCTGTACTACACGTCAGGTGCAAATTTGAGTAGTGAGTAATTACATGGCTGGTTATGTGTGAAAAAGTTACGAGGACTCGTAGTGGGATGAGACAGGATGTTTGTCCCTGGGAGTGTTGAGAGGAGTCAGAACAGGCCTACTGCTCTGGTGTGGACTCGTAAAGCTACAGCTACGCTGTATGCTTTCAATTACATCCTACTGCCTGAGAAAAAGGCAAAGAGGCAGTGTGTGTGTGAGAGAGATATATAGATACACTAAGACAATATATGTGTGTGTGTGTGTGTGTGTGTGTGTGTGTGTGTGTGTGTGTGTGTGTGAGAGAGAGAGAGAGAGAGAGCGAGCGAGAGATGCAAATGCAGCAGCTGCTTAGGACTACAAATTGAAATGCAGTACTTTCCTGTTATACTCCACCTGTCTGAGGATTCATCTGTATTGATGGATTTTCCACCTGCATTCACTTGCTTTTCCTTTGCAATTTCATAGGGATTTAAAACATATTACAAGCTTGTCCTTCAGTGGTGCATACTACACGTTACATACTTTATCATAAAGAGAAGTCGTCATTGCTGGGGCTCACGTGGCCTTCTGGCATGGTTTTCTGATAACCAATTTAACAATGCCAATCTAATTCGATTTTCCAGCAAGCAGGCATATGACATTTTCAAGTCAAAGCCAAAACAGCATAAATCATACATCAGGTCATCGATGCCACCAATCAGGGCTTACTGATGGAAAAAAAATAATTAATGCAATTCATATATTTGTTCCCTTTGTGAAAATTTAAGAATATGCAACTTCTACGGTAACGAAGGGAAATTTTTAACATGCATGCACTATGAAAAATCAATGCATATAACAAAAATATCCCCAAGCTCAGAGCTCGATCCTAAACAGACTATATATAAAAACAGCTTGTGTTTCTGCAGCAGCCGAACTCATGCGGTGTGTAATACTTCCAGCTTTTCCCAAGTTCTGCCACAGTTTTATTGCTGTTATAAGATCCTGTTGTTCTAATGATATCTAGAGGTAGCTTGTGGGGGTTAGGATGGTATATGGTTGGGGATAGACAAATGAAACGGCTGTTTTGCTTCGATATTGTGGTGTAGGAATTTGTAGGTCATGTGAAAGGATGAAGGGAAATGTGAAAGAGTGATTCTGATGGTGTTTTATACTTATAACTACCTGTAGAAGTAAGAGCAGCCTCGCACTGTGTTGTGTGTGAAGTGTTCTTGGGTCTTCTCATTGCCAAAGTCCTCCAGCGGGTCGGACCACAGCAGGTCACACATTGGTCCGTAAGCGGGAGGCTCCTTGAATCTGTCTAACTGGAGATGGTGAACACGTGCTCAGCTTATAGATGCCCTGGATTTGAGGGCATCCTGATAGACACCCAGAACTGAAAGACTTACAATTTTTCTAAAACATATACACAGACATAAACATAAACGGCTCAAATACCAGCCAGAAGTCATCTATTAATAAGTCCTGGGGTGGATAGTACAACTGGAGAATCCATGCACTTTTATTAAAGTTGAGGGAACTGCCGGATTATTAAGCGTCATTATTCTGGTACTTGCTCTGTGTGCGTCACATTACAGACGTGAGAAGAGGGAAAGGCCACTGTAAGCTGTAATATTACAGCACTGGCACGGCTTAATAAGTCTTCAATTTATTCAATGATGAAAATGACTAAAGATGAATAAAAATGAATAATGTAGAATAAGAAACTTTCCAGATAAACTCACTTTAACTCATCACGCAGATGTGTTCTCAGTTCTGCCTGGTGAAAGCTGTGTTTGGAAGGATTTATGTATATCTACAGCAATAAACCTGGTTGGAGCTTCACTTTAGAATAGGGACGCATTGCGAGCAATGTTTTTTTGCAAGTCCGAGTATGCGTACAAGTACATGCTTTCTGCTAGTCACCTATACAGATACTAAAATAAGTAACCTTCTTTGCAATAAGCAACCAGGGACATCATGGAACATTTTACTTTTACAGCACCGTTTATGTTGTTGCTGTGTGCTTCTAGCAATGGACTCCTTGTGCTTAGTTTTATTCTTAAGATATGCAATGTGTGGGAGCAGTACATGTGTAGACTACCCTAATGTATCTCGTTAGAACTGAAGTGCTCTCTCACGTGTGACAGTTCCTCATGAATATTTGTGCGCGCAAAATTCATGGAACCATTTTTGCACTCATCATGTGCTCATTTTTAATCACCGTACTCACCGATACTGCTCTGCTCACTCAGGTCCTCATGCTCTTATTCAATGCTACTGTTTAAAATACGATGTGAGGTTTGGTCACGTTATTTTGTGCTATACAAGGATGCTGTCGTTCCTCGTCTTGATTCACAGAGCATCATATGGTATCACATGTTTGATGAATACAAGTAAATGAGCACTGTATCAGACTCATATCCCTCTTTTTGACTGGTGTCAAGTGTCAAAATTCAATTCAATTAGATTCAATTCACAGCATAATTGCTTTGAAAGTGGCAAAGATGGCCTTTCTCTTTTCTTATCTGATGATCAGAGCAAAGCTAGTCAATCATGGATTTTTGTCAGCCCACATATACTCTCCAAGCTGTCCACTGACGCTGCACGAGTAGCAATTTTCGATGATGTGAACTATCCCAGGTTAGTACCGTCATCCATTAGGCTGATTTAGCTTGTGAGTGGGAATGTAAGATGACTAAAAAAAAACCTTCTTTCAAACATGAGAGATGGCATTCACTAAAACTCAACAGTTCACTGATATTAAGTGATTAAGATTAAGGGTCTGAATTAAATTACACACAAAGCTTTCATAACATATAACATTATTGTCTCTAAATAACCACTTTTTGCCCAAGTATGAAGTTGTGTTCAGTGTTGTTTACATTACGTATTTAGAAGCAAACCACTCCTTACCTTTGAACTGCTCACATTTCATTTTGACAAGCACTGCATTAAACCCTACATATTGACCACATCTGAGCAATATCCTTTAAAGCTGCAGGATGAGTGAATGTGATGGCTTCAGTGCGGCATACATACTTTTCTGATGTCGTCGAGGTTTGTTATTTCAGGGGACAGGCCTCCGTGCACACACAGGAACTGCTGATTCATGAGCGCGGCCAGCGGAAGGCAGTCAAAGGCATCCATACATGCGTCATACACTCGCTCCGAATACTTAATTTTACCTGTGAGGGATGGAAAAGAGGGCCAAGTCGAGATGGTGCGAAGGAAACACAAAGTGAACATTGACATGCACTAACACACTGTACTAGTGTGCTGGCCGGAGCGGGAACTGTTATAGAAGCAATCACTTCCAAAAAACTGGGAGAAAAAGTATGAGTCTCACAATGCCAGGTGTTTTTTTTTTTTTTTTTTTTTTTTTTTTTTTTTTTAAATAAAGACGTTCAATCCAAAAGCAATAAGTCTGAAGTTTAACCATCAAAGTGAGCAAGCAGAGAATATGACTTCATGGGGCTGAACAGGAAACACTTTAATTTCTCTCTTTAGACTTTAAAGAAAGAAAAGCTACTGCAATGTGTGCATATTAGTTTAGTGCCTTCTTGTGTTTTTCAATTTTTATTTCTTCCACATAGCACAATTAACACGAGCTCAATAACTGGCGAAGTAGAACATACAAGTGTTTGATGTGTCTGGCTAAAGTGGTAGGTAATGTGGCTGGTAGCTATACTTACATTCCTGCTTAAAGGTGAAATACTCTGTTAAATGTCTACATTCGTGGTTCCCACGCAGCAAAAACAGTGTTTTGGGGTAAAGAATTTTTAAGGCCCATAAGTACAGCACACACTGAAAAGGAGAAAAAAAAAACAAACAAACATTAGGAAGTGATGGTGCTAATGATGAATCTTCAGATACACCGAAAACATCTTTACTTCAGCGAATAAACAGAATCCTTAAAACCTTCAAAATTAACTCCACCCCCGACCCCAATTTAGTCATCTGCCCGTTCACACCCAGCAGCTAGCTACCTCCCATCATACACATCTGCATCTTGTCAAACTGTAGCTCATGCTGTGTCACAGAGTGAGCAGCGGAACACAGAGGAAAGCACTATCTGCCCTCTTCCACATTACATGAGCTCACAGACCCCAATGATTGGCTAGTGTTGTTGTGACTGACAGGGGAAAGAGAGTGTGCCATCCCTCAAACCCAGAGCACGCACAAGCAAGTGTGCTCCCTTGACTCCTGGCCACAGACTGTCAGGATTCAAACTTGGGATCTCCTGCAGATAAGGTGAATTTAATTAAGAAACATTTAAGTAAGCACATAACTTGATAAATGCCCAAAAAAAGGTTTATCTAGGAAAAAGAAATGGCAGAAAACAAAACCTGCCATGTGTGAAAGCAGATAAACTGACCGTGCTTAATCTAACCCGTAACACCCTTGTGTTCTGTTGGCTACTTAGCAATGGATGTACTGTTCAGAGGTCACACTGACTTTGGGAGGCTGATATAGAAAAGATTTGACCGACCTTGAATACAACTATGGTTTTTTGAAACAGTAAAGACACACAAAAGCACTTCTTATACTTGAGGATGTTCGATCGGTGTCACGATTTCCCCTCGCGCAAGCTTGGAGCACGCAGCTCGCTCTGAAAGCCGAAGCGAAGCTCGCAGTGCAAGTGTGCGCTTCCGGGTTTTGGTTGGTTCACGTATGTGTCATCAGTAATCTCAGTTGTTTTGCTTTCACCCTTAATTATGTTTGTTATTTAAACCCCTCGTGTCTCATTGTACTTTGTTCATAGTTTCATGTCTCATAGTTTTGATCCTGTTCTCGACCTCGTTGTTGGATTCTTGTTTAGCCTAGCTTATGCCCGTTTGCCTGACCTTGCCTGTGTTTCACGATTTGGATTTGTCTGGCTCTCTCGTCGAATAAAGCTCTATACTGCACTTGCATCCGTCCTAACCTACTTTTCGTGACAATCAGCAGGTGTGTGCAAATCAGGTGCAAATAACTGAACACAGTGAATAACTTTATTCCTTATGAAAAGCAGTTTGTGTCCATTAATATTTCCCCAATTTGGGTAATCTAGTATATTCAACGCAAAATGACCCGAACATAACCTGTACCACGTGGCAGGTATACTAAAAGTAAATTTGCTCAACAGCGAAAATGCCAGTTTCACACTGAAGGAGAAAAAAAAAAAAACAAAAACAAAAAACAACCCATACTTTTCAGTATTATTCCCCTTTTAACAAAATGATAAATGATAAATTCATTCTGACCCAGACAGAACATAAGCTTTAAAGAACAGACCTTCATATAACAGTTACTGTGTTCGGACAGGACTGATCTTTATGCTTTGAAATTAGGTAGAACTGCAACATGAAACATACTTCAATACTGAAATATCCTCTGTCCACATAGTCGCCGAGGAAAAGGTAGCGTGTGCTGGCTGGAGATCCTCCCACCTCAAACAGCTTCATCAAATCAAAGAATTGGCCATGGATGTCTCCACATACTGGAAAAAAGAATCAGAGACAGAAAAAGTCAGAAATACAATACTTGCACCGACGCACCATTTATAACGCAACTCTAGTAAACATCAATCCAAGCAACCTTTTCCTTAAATCTAAACGCACATACGCAAGTAAAACATGTGACCCTCTTTTATCTATGCGTGACACACTAGCTCACACTAATGCACATATTTCCATGCAGAATGGACATCGGGGCTTTGAAGTAGCACAGTGACAGAGCTTTTCCTTCCATCTTATTAACAAACAATGGTGCCTGAAGCTTTTCATACGTATAAAGAGTGTCACCTGGCCTCTTGTTTAATGAATAATACATGTACCAGTGCTGCTGGCTGAAATGCGCCTTTGTGCATTAAACAATGCGCACTGAGTAAAAGACTCACTTCTACCCAGCATCCCGCTGATTGACGGCTACTGCGATGCCCTTATATAGTGATAGTGTAAATACGCGTTCAGACGTTTTTGTCCTGTAATAAACTGAGTAAATACACTGCCTGAACGGATCGAAATGGAGGAGTTCAGCTCTAAGGCTTTTAATTTCCATTAGAACGGTGTGTTATGAAATGTTCAAAAGGTGCATAATTATAACAGCAAGCGTGCATTAAGCACCAGGAGACTGCGTTAATGTGGATTGCTCATACTCAAGTATTCCTAGTTAATGTTTGTGTTTAAGGGCAAAAGCGGCAATCCAATGGCATTTAACAGAAGTCAACTCGTATACAATCATCTGTCTTTACAACTTTTATAAAAAAAAAAAAAAAAAAAAAAAAAGGCAGAAAAGGCTGTTGGGTGACCTTTTCTGTCACGTATCATGCACGTTCCACATCCCACGCTCCAGAACGTCTACTTAGTGTATGAATAAACAAAACCCTGACAATATATAAACTGTAGACATATTTAATTCTAAAGGACTTGCATAAGAATATGCATTCATTCATTCATCTTCAATAACTGCTTTAGCCTGCTCACCATCACCATTGCACAAGAATAATTTCATTTATGAATGTGAAACCCTGTTGAACAATGTACACATGAAAGGCAGCAGTAGTGGTGGTGGTGGTGGTGGTGGTGAAAGAGGCATGATGTAACAGAGCATTAGGATTTGAGAATTGTGCTGCTATTTTTTGTCATATCATCCACCCCTATACAAAAGCCTGCTAATCCTGCTTTTATTAGATACTAATATGCCTTCCTTTAAAAAAACAAATGCTGCGAATCAGTTTCATGCCATTTTTAATTGTTGCTTTTATCACCAACAACCATAGAATCATTAACAGAGACCAGATGCTGGGGAAAAAAAAGTGAGCACGTCGTACAATGCAGCACAAGACGATGAGTGACGTTCTCATAAGATGCACATTTCCATGGTTACTGTGCTCTGCAAGCGCTATTACAGCGTCCGTTTGAAATGCAAATGCTATTTAGTGGACACTTTTCCTGTCAAACGTGCGTGCAATAAATTAGCCGGGCTCAACTCGGACGTACGGGAGCTTTAATAAACGCAGCGGTGTCACTGCTGATTGCACTGGTGGTAATGTTTACGTCGTTTTGTTTGTGTGTCAATCTGGACACCGTATTAGTTATTTGCTGGTTATTTCTTATTCATGGAGGCAGAATGAGTTCTAGAAATAGAGCTTCCTCTGTTCAACTGCTATTTGCTCAAACTTAAGTCACGATTCATTCAACAACTTTACTGGCTAACACGGCTCTCGTGGCGACTAGAAGATCTTATATCCCCATTCTGATTTGTCAGAAGTTACTGAATAGTTTTTTCCACAGCTCAGACAACTCTACGGCAAATCACAGGTTTATATTAGTGTGTTCATTCTAATAACATCACAGGTTGCCAACCCTGGTCCTGAAGAACCCCTGCACTCAGTATTTTTGTCTTCTCCCTGCTCTAACACACCCACTTCAACTCAGGAAGCGCTGATGACCTCTAGTGAGTGTGTTAGAGCAGGGTAAGCACTAAACTATGTAAGACATGAGGTACTCCAGGACCAGGGTTGGGAACCGGTGTAAATACATTGTTGTTTCTGCAGTAACAACTTACACAGGGACTTGTTTGGCAGACGCTCCATATAAACAGACTTTTTACAAAAATGCTGTGAGAGCAGTCAGAGGTAAAGCTGTTCCTTTAAGTTTTTCAGACAAGGGAAAGTCTTCAGGACAGAAGTTTTTGTGGTTTCTTGGTAACATGATAAGCTTCATTTCTATCTTATTAACTTCGAGAGAGAGAGAAGAGAGGGAATGACTGTTATAGCTGTTAACTATATAACCTTTAGTTTTATAACTATATGACTAAAGCAATAACACAAACTAACTTGTTTCACAGATGTACCACAGCATTAAACTATGGACATAATGGGCATCCCATTGGGCCATATCATGCCAACCTAGCACTGATTATTTTCCTATATCAGCACACACTCATGCTATGTTTTATCCCTTACATAATATAAACTATATGGTCAAAGGTATATATTATGTAAGGGATAAAACACCTGACCAATCAAATCCATACGTGCTGTTTGAAAATCCCAATCCAGAGTTGGTCCCCTTTTGCAGTTATAATAACCTCCACTCTTCTGGGAAAGCTTTCCACAAGATTTGAGTGTGACTGTGGGGATTTGTTCATTCAGACACAATTAGACAAGAGCATTAGTGAGGTCAGGCAGAGATGTCAGATGAAGAGGCCTGGGGTGCAGTCAGTGTTCCAGTTCATCCTAAAGGTGTTCAGAGGAGTGCTGAGGTTGACTTCTTGACTTGAATTCTTTCATACCAACCTTGGTAGAGCATGTCTTCATGGAGCTCGCTTTTTGCAGCATCATGCTGGAGCAGGTTTGGGCCTCTTCATTCCAGTGAAGGGAAATTGGAAATGCTACAGCATACAAAGGCATCTTATACAACTGTGTGCTTCCAACATTGTGGCAGCAGTTTGGGAAAGAACCACATATGGGTGTGATGGTCAGGTGTCCAAAAACCTTTGGTTATAATATCATCATATTCATTTACATTCATATTCTTCCTGTCAGTATGGAGGTCTTTAAAGCTGGACATTCTTCAAATGCTGAAAAAAAACAAAACAAAACAAAAAAAAAAAACGAAAGGAAAAACACACTTGGTGGTTGGTGTACTTCTTTCTCAACACTATGCACCACTGCTCGGAGCACAGAATGCTTTTGAGGGAGCTGTGAGCAGAGATGATGCTTGAGTTCACGTTACTGCCAGGTCTGAGGACAACTTTTGAAGTGCTGCCTGCTGGTTTATGGAGCATGTTATTTGCATACCCCTTGTTTAGATTCTCAACATTCTCTCCGTATAAATACTGTATATGTATATTACCTGTATAAATGTTGTGCACTCATTGTCTAAGACTACCATCAAGATAAGACCCTGCAGCAGAGTACAAACAGAGAGAATAGCGTCAATAACAGGACCGGGGGGGGGATGGTAATTTCATCACCTGGGTGCTCATATAGATAGTCTTGATAGTTTTCCTTGTATCTTGAGAAACAATGAGTCATGCTGAGCTGGGTTTAGTGTCTTGAAGGAAACATTGTGCAGAACAAGGGTTAGATAAATGATGCTACATATCTGGCAATCTGGTCATATACCACAGAGGTAAAGAACAAAGAAGGTAGTGGGGAAATAGACACGAATACGGCAGAGAAATGAGAGAAATGTGTAACAAAGAAAAATAACATAAGAGACGGGGAAGGAGGTTGTATGATTGAGTATGTATGATTGAATGTTCTCTGCCTGCTTAATCTACAAACGCAAAAAGGAATCAGAAATCAACCTGTCACTCTGCTCAGTGATGAAAGCAACCAGGTGATCCGTCCATCCATTTTCTGTACCGCTTATCCTACACAGAGAGCCTGGAGCCTATCCCAGGGGACTCTGAACATGAAGCAGGGGCAACCAGGTGATATTCAGACCAATCAGACAAGGGGAGGGTTCTGAACAAAAGACGTGGAGGTCAGAAACATACTGCAGTAGATAAACTGAAACCAGTGTTTTTAACTCAGACGATGTGCCTGAATGTGATTGTTGAGTGGAAGTATACTGCCAGCTTAAGTCAAACAAACTTTAACAGAGAAAACAGAAATGGGTAAGCTGGAGAAGTGCACAGATTAGCACCTTTCCTACTCTACCACATCGGATTCAACACACAATCTCCAAGAGTCTAGGTCTGACTTTCCAATTTTCTCACCGACTAAACAGGCAGACCACTTTCATATTCATCCGTTTACTAAACGTTGTGCTGCAGCTTGACTTGCAGGATAGCTTGTAGCAAAAAACATTATGTACAATTATATCACACAGTTTAGCAGAAGCTGTAATTAAGAGAGAGACAGAGACAGACAGACAGACAGACAGACAGAGAGAGAGATCGAGACAGACAGACGGAGAGAGAGAGATCGAGACAGACAGACGGAGAGAGAGAGATTGAGACAGACAGAGAGAGAGATTGAGACAGACAGACAGACAGACAGAGAGAGAGAGAGAGAGAGAGACAGAGAGGATGGCTGCTGCCACTCTGAATAATAACTCTTTATTTGGATAGGAACTTGTTTGGAAAAGCTTTACAAACTTGTAAATGTATTTATCTGCACGTGTCTGTGCAACAGCAGAGTCAAAATGTCTTTTGGAACTGTCCAATTAGCATCTGTTAGACAGGCTGCAGTGGGAAGCAATTAAACTGAGCTCCAAGTCTCTGGAAAAACACACACACACACACACACACACCCCCAAAGCTGCTTTCTTCAGATATGCAGTAGGCATACACTTTATAAAGTATTATTATTGGAACCTGAACATTCTGCACGCACACTAAAGGTGCGCGCGTGTGTGTGTGTGTGTGTGTGTGTGCGCGTGTCTGTGTATATGTATTTGTTAGTGTAGTTCAGTACCATTTTACAGCCTGTATTACTTTCCCGATATGCCTTTTCAAACTAACTATCTTCATTAACGTTGTGGTACACGGGTTACTGTCTGCCACACATGCAGAAGATATCTTTCACATCATGGTCAACGTAACGCCCGTACCAAAATGCTGACCGTACTTACATCTAGAGATTTCCGAGCTTATTAAATGAATGTTCAAGTACAACACTACTGTGTTCACCTGCGATTACACTAGCGGCTACCATCACTATGGAAACCGCACTTATTGGCATGGAAACAGCCCTGTGATGAGCTCCTCATTCGCTGCACTGTAAGTCCATTCCCACAGGGGATTTAATGCTTTCTTAAAGCATATTTAATAAATACAGGATTAGCAACAATTAAATGATATTGTACATGACATTCCCATTGTGTGTGTGCATGGTGTGTACAAGTACAGCACGAGAGAGCGCGAACACACTCCGAGTTTATAGAACAAGTTTAACAAACACAGACTGAGGCCGTTGGCACGTGTGCATGTGCCACTGTGTGTGTGTGCTATGAACTGTAAATGTTCTGACAGTCAACATTGCACTTCAGATGAGGAAACAAACCCAACATGAAGCGAGTGTGTTTGTGTGGAGCTGCTCCAGCGGGGCGCAATGTTACACTGTGAAACACACAGTACTGTGCACAGACAGAGAAAGTGGCAGCGTTTAAGAGCTGTTACACATAACAGGCCTGAATAATCACTCGAATTTGTACGTGCCTGCACTTTTCCCCCTTTTCGCTACAGATATCAGAGCTCTGCGTATTGTCCCATGCTCGATGTTGAGACCATAACTCGTGTCATATCCTGATGTGCTATACTCATGAACAATACAGATGAGGTCACGTGTTCACGGCATAAAATACACTAATTGGCCACTTTAACGCCTGTAGAAACACCTGTTAGCCTGCTCATTCGTGTGATTATCCAATCAGCCAATCACGTGGTAGCAGTGCAATGTAGATACAGGGCAAGCCCTTCAGCCAATGTTCATATAAAACATCAGAAGAAGGGCAAAATGTGACTTTGACAGTGGTGTGGTTGTTAGTGCCAGATGGGCTGGATCGAGTATTTCAGAAACTGTTGATCTCCTGGTGTTTTCACGCAACAACAGTCTCTAGAGTTTACACCGAACGGTGCGAAAAGCAAAAAAAAAAAAAACAACAAACATTGTGTGAGCGACAGTTCTGTGGGTGATGAGAGGTCAGAGGAAAATGGCCAGATCGGTTCCAGCTCCTAGGAAGGATACAGTCACTCGTATAATCACTCTTTACAACCATGGTGAGCAGAAAGGCATCTCAGAATGCACATCACGTTGAACCTTGAGGTTGATGTACTACAACAGCAGAAGACAGAAATCGGGCTGCTCTCCTGTCAGAAAAGAACAGGAATCTGAAGCTACAGTGGGCACAGACTCACTGAAACTGAACAGCTGAAGACTGGAAAGAAAATCACATACTGTGACGGTACCTACTGCGTTCGTTTCAGTACCTACCGCTCGGCCGTTGATACAGAACGTACTGATCAGTATAAGTGAATACAATCCGGACGTACTATTCTGACAGTTCCTCCGTGTCAGTCCTGTTGCCTTATGGGATAGCGCAGTATACACCGAGTCCAGTGGTTCCATTCTGCAGAATCGAGGAGGAAATAGTAGGTAATCCGGGGATTTCTCGCCTACTGTTTACGAATACTGAGAATTAGGACATGCTACTCCTTCGGCGTACTGATTTTCGCCTACTGTATAGTAGGGTAGAAGGGATATTCGGATGCAGCCGATGCAGCCCCCATATGATCTCTGCCTGATCAGATCGATTAGGGAAAAGTCCATATTTTTGAATATGTATATTGCGAGTGCTTAAAAAAAAAAAAAAAAAAAAACCACAACAACCCAGTAACAGTAAATTTGGCATTTATGAGTGCTATTGTGATGACATGGAGGCAGAAAAATTGAAACACATGCCGTTTATTAACAATCCAAATCAGAAAACAAACTAGTGGTCCAACACAGGCAGGGATTGAACACAAGGCAGATAGAACAATGCAGGGAAATCAAAACCATGAAGGGCAGAAACAAAAATCAGCAATAATGAACACAGAAAAAAATATTCAGAAATGCACACTGCAATGGCGAAACCTTGCAAAGACAGGTGTTGAAGGAATTGGTATAAATGCACAGAAGTAACATGGAAGTACAGAGTTATTGTCTGGACTGAAATGCATTGTGGACTCACGATGGCTTCTGGATTGGCGAGGAATTCAGATTCGCAATTTTGAATAGTGATTACAAGAGCTGAGTGCCGCTCACAGTTGTGGGAAAGTGTGCCATCAGAGAGGAAGTGTGTGGCGGAGGAGTGTTATGAGCGCTGTCATCAAGATGTGCTCACCATAAATTAGCGGAAAGCTGTTCAAAAGTATTTTTCCCCAGAAACAGCAAAAACATCTCTTCTTTTTTTTTTTTTTGTTTTTGTTTTTATTTGTGCCCATCACCATTTCCCTCTTCAGAAACGCACTGAGACTTTGTTTTGTGATATTACATACTACACAAGTCCATGAGGTCTCAGACACGAGACACAGAGGAAAAAAAAGAGACAAAAAGAAACACAACTAATATTAACAGTAATAACAATAAACTACAACAAAAACATTTGGCATGTTGTTGAGGCCAAATGTCTACACAAGAATGTCTGAGCATTCTGACCTTGTGGGAACATTTGGCTGCTACTCTTATTTTAAAACCTCAAGGTTTCATTTTAGTTACTGAGGTTAGTGTTATATTTAAGTTTAGGCATAGCATTAATAATGATGTCAATGGAAGGTCCTCTCAAGGATAGGGTGTGTGTGTGTGTGTGTGTGTGTGTGTGTGTGTGTGTGTGTCTCTGTCTGTCTGTCTGTAGGGATCTAATCTTGCCGTGATTGGTTGTGATCGGTGGGTCGCTGATGTAAGTAAATGACTAGTGGTGTCCAGACAGAAGCAAATTAAGGACTTATGTTTTTAATCGAGGCAGATATTGGGGGGCAGTTACTGGTTACTGACCGGAAGGTCGGGGTTTCAAGCCCCGGCGCTGCCACTGTTGGGCCCTTGAGCAAGGCCCTTAATTCTTTCTGCTCCAGGGGCGCTGTATCATGGCTGACCCTGTACTCTGACCCCAACTTCCTGGCATGCTGGGGTATGCGAAGAGAAGAATTTCACTGCGCTTTGACCAATAAAGACTCATTATCATGATCATTAAATTGATTGATTATGAACTATTTCTATTGAGTGAGACTGATGGTATTCTTTATTCCGAATTTCCCCAGCAAGTGTTGTGAGATATGTTCTGATGCTTTTCTTGATATCCATTTCTAATGGGTCTCCAAACAGACAGCCTGAGGGGGATGGAGGGATTGGATGCTTCAGCAGGAGGGATAATTGATGAGTGACTTGTTGCCAAAAATGTTGAATGTGCATGTGCCGTACCATATGGCATGTATGTAGTTGTCTGGAGTATTTTGTGTGCAGAGTCTGTGAAGCCCATTTGTGAACATATTTTGCCTTCTAGTTTATTCTCATGAGGCTGTAGACTGGTGTTATTAGTCAGGAACAAAGTCAGCTCTGAAAGTAACTCAGACGTCTTCCTCTAATTTTTCGACTGTATGAAGTCTGCAGGATTGGTTTCGGACATTACCGTATACATTTAGGACATGAGTTGATTTGGAGAGGAACTGAAAAGGAGTTGCAGGAATGGAAGAAACTGATTATTCCCAATGCCATGACTGTCGGTCATATGTGATTAGAGTGGTCATGGTGTAAAATTTTCATGGTATGATAACCTAGTCTAAAAATGTCACACCGTCTCTATACTAAATAAACCGTTTAACCAGTTAGCATTACACACAAGCTGCTGGTGAAAACGACGCGAAGCGGAGTGCATTAAAATCATGTAGCGCACACCTAGCCGTGGATTATCCCACTTATACCATAGTCACTCGCCAGCACTGACAGGCTGATGACAAGCTGTTGTTGATATTTGCAGTGCAAAATTTAACTGAAAGGATAATTAAAAAAAACAACAACAAAAAAAAAAAAAACGGTTAATTACCGTTAGTTATCTTATATACGGGTCGTTAGATCTAGAATTCTGCCTGCTTTAAATCATACACAGAGATAAAGTAGTGCGATAAGATTACATTTTTTTCAATTAATTATAATAAATAGTTATTAGAGAGAGAGAGAAAGAGAGAGATTGTGCATGTGTGAACTACCTGCGTCTGTGCCGCATCTCTACTAATAACGACGCTAGAATTACTGTATGTAACTGAAACCGTACATGTTACTATGGTAAGAGACATTAGAACAGTGATCAAACTGACTGGAACTACCTGTGCATTGTACGGTTCGAACGCACACCTTCCAGCCAATCACAATCGAGTATTCAGACAGACCACGGAATAACCAACAAAAGGAAACAAAGATCAAATCCCATAACTGTTCTCTTCTATAAAATCTCTTCAACATTCATCAAGTTGTCCTTAGAAGCTGAAAGAGTGCGCAGCGCTGCTTAGTTAAAAAGCCAAACACCTAAGCAGTTAAGCATGCCGCAAGTAACTCACTGTTTCACATGGACGTAAAAGTCTATTTAAATGTGGAACGTTTTAGATGCTAGTGCACGTTAAGTAACATACTAAGCATGCATGCACACACTGCAGCGATTAAAGCCATAATGTCCTGCAGCACACGACACTGTCTGTGCATGTGCAGGTGCCACTTCGAATATTTCAATATTAGTTGGCAATTTTGAATAGTGATGTTGCTTGTAATGCTCATCTTTAATACAAATCCAGCATTTCAACTCCAACTCGTCCCCATCACAGAAACAAAGACATTAGTGGAAGAATTGCTACTTCTCATAGAGAGGAAATGCACATGACAAAAATACGATGCAATCAAACAGAAAAGTCACTTTCAAGGACAACATCCTCTCGCGCTCGCACACATACACACACAAGGACAGACACAGAGAGAGAGAGAGAGAGATAGAGAGAGAGGCAGTCACGATCAGGTTCTCGATTAGTGAGTGAGTGGGAGCGCACAGTGTTGAGTGAGTGGTGGAGTGATCTCTGCGACTGCACCTCCATCAGCAGGCCAGTGTGTAGGCGATGCACATTATACAACACCACTCACTGGCCTACACAGTGCTCGCACACGCACACACACACACACACGCACACACACACACACGCACACACACACACACACACTTACATGCCTAGACCATAGGGGAGGGAATCTTGAGGGATTGCCCATTTCGGTGTGAACACACAGGGTACAGTAACTGGACATGATTACAAAGCAATTTTTTATGCATACTGATTTTGAGATTTATTTATTTATTTTTTACAGCAGATGTTTTTTTTTTTTTTTCGTAATTATCCATCTGCTGCTTTTAAAGCCTGATATTTTCAACCATCAGGAAAACACTAATCTTAATGTATTTCTATTACGGTAGTCGGAACAAATGTCACTCAAATGTGCATATTATTTTTGTATTACTCAACAGTTAGTTCCGGTCCACTAGTCTGATTGACAGAGCAGCGGTCCATGAGTGTCTGTATTTCCTAGAACTGCGCCGGGATGTTTCGCTGTGTGTATCGTGCCGCTCGTTTGTGTCCGTTACATCTAGTTCCACTTCCTAATTTGAGCCGGAGTTAGCGATATCATTGGACGTGGCAGGAATATAACTATTGGCTTAAAATATGAAAGCTCACCAACTGAAGATGAAAAGTAAGGAGGAACTCCAGATTTTACCAGATATACCTTTAAAGGGAACGTACAAGTCAATGTGAGCTAGCTAAACAGATAGCCGATGCTCTATAAAGTGTGGGCTCGTGTCTACGGCGAATCACAGCCATGCTGATATTAGCACGTACGATATTTCTTAAGGAAACAAATCCAAAATTGAACATCCTATGTATTGCTTTTAGATAATGCACAGCCATCAAGTCTATCTGTTTTTTGTTTGACTTTTTAAGCTGACCATCACTTGTGTAACGACATGTATAAAAAGATTTCCAAATAAATGTCCGTCATTTATGTCGTAATCTATTGTAACATTTTTTATTTAATTTATTTAAACATCGATTTTCAGAAAAAAAAAAGAAAAAGCAGCTCAATGTACAGTAAGCAGCTCAATTTCTAACTTATCAAAGTTTATTGGTGTTCAATTGGACACAGATAAAGAGTGCGCTGTAAGATCCTAAACCATTATGTTATACCCAATGTAGTGAACATTATAAATGTAAAATGAAGCTACTTAATATACTCCTACTAATATTTGAATATGCATGAGAATTAATATTCAAATACAGCCATTCAAACATGGAACATAAAAGACTTTAAAAGAATTTAAAGAAATATTAACAAAAGTAAACATTAGTGATTAAGTAATAAATGTAAACGATTAGTTTGCCATCAATGCCAAATCTTGTGATGCATCTAAGAAAAGATTGTCCCATGTCTACTAACCCATACACCCATGAGCGCGCAACACCGCCTCATCAGTCCTCCACAGCCCTGAGCATACAAGTGTAACTGTGCTTAGTTCTAACAGACAGGAACAGACAGGAAGTGCCTCTAGGTCTTCCTCGCAGGCAACATTAACACAAACACCCAGTCAAGTCATTTCCACTGGAGACACGTCATTAATTATCGGAGACATCATTTAACAGTGTCGTTTAGTGTCCCTGCTATAGAAGGCTCGTCTGATGAGGCTGCCTTTCTATTTAATGACATTACAAGAACCTGGACTTTCCAGATAAAACAATTAAGGCAATTGAGTCGTGCTTGGAAGAACAGCCGCAGCCTACGAGTTGAACTGTCTATTCAGCCAATTAGCGAAAGATGGAGGAGACACTTGGCACTGATTACTGCTGAGTCACTTAGTGGATGCTAGGCCTTCTGTTCTAACGGCAGGACTGCTACACAGCCCTGGATATGAGCAAAAGCTGACTGTCTAGTGTGCAATTTAGTGCATATGTGCTACTACGTATGAAATCATCTTTGTAGTCAAGATGATCATGTTATCAGGTAACCCCAAGTATAGGCCTTCCGTATTTTTGGCATTGGAGCTGCACGCTATGTTGCGAGTGGCTCTCGTGCTGGTCTTTCATGATTAAAAACAATGATTAAAATTACAGAGCTGGGTTGTAGTTCGATTCGCTTTTGGCATTTGTTCAATAGGGAACCAAAAGAACAACAGGAAGATCGGTCATCAAACATGGTCCTTGTAGGTATATAATAATGTAGAAAGGACTGACAGAGGACCACTGCTGACCCGGTGTGAGTGGGCATGGTGAACACACACGAGTGCCATGTGAATAGAGGTGGGTGTTGGGAATCAACATCGCTGAAGTGGGTATCTTTTAGTTTCTTGCAGGAGGGCAGATGTAGAGCTTTACTGCTTCAATGAACTCATCAACACTAACTGCTTTATCCTGGTCAAAATCACAGTCCTTTAAAATTATACATTTGCTTATATTTTGAAGAAATGAAAATACTGCTGTTAGGTGCAAACAATAAGAACTGCAGGAGTGGACAAGACTAGTCAAACCTTCTGCAGGAGCGGGAAGAAAGACCTGGTGAGAACTGAATTTGAAAAGAACATTCCCACTCACAGTTCTACACGGGATCGGGGGTGGGGGGGAGTGAAGTGAGCTAGTGTGTCTTTTAGACCAAGCAAACAGTATCTGGTCAGTCCTATGGTGATCTATTAACACGGACATACAGTGTGGAGAGTGGGTGATGAATTTGTATCTACAAAGTGAGTAGGTGCGGAGAATAAAAAGGCTGCAGGGTGTAGGTATAGGGCAACACAGTGCTGCTGTAATCAATATGTTTACTGGAAGACTTTTCAGCAATTTGAAAGTCGTCGCTCCAATTGAAGATTCCGAATGAACTGTTTATGTGCATTCCTAAACTGGGCAGTCTGTAGACAGACAGACAGACAGACAGACAGACAATCTCGATTTATACACGTTACCCAAATCCAATCCAAAGTTATGGGCACGCAGAGGGTTTTACTGGCAACGTTTCCATTATTCAGATAGGATTCTCTCTACTGTGTGCATGCATATTACAAAAATGTTGCAATGTTTTAAAACGTAATGGACATGTGGTTTATTCAGTCTAAATTATAAGAGGATAAACTTTTTTTTATTTTTTAAGTCTAACAGTAAATAGACTGATATTTCTTCCATGGTTTGGATGCCCTCAGAGGAAAGGGTCACTGCAAATCTCAACCTAACTGAACGCCTATGGGAGCTAACACCATCTCCGACATCATCAAATCACCAACTGAGAGAATATCCTTCAGAAGTATGATGTTCATTGCTCCTGTAGAGTTCCAGTAGGCTGTAGAATCCATTCCAAGGTGCGTTTAAGCTTTTTAATTTGTGACCCGTCTGGTACGGCATTAATCATTTTAGCTGATTCTCATAGTAACAGTGCTCCTGAGAGCTTGCCTACATAATTCATGTACTAGATTACAGAAAGAGTAGATCACCACAAAGCTATTAAAGAATAGAAGAATCATTTGGAGAAGAAAAAATATACATCATTGGTTATACTATATAGCAGTTAACATGTGCTGTGTGTTGGTGAAATGAACTTCTTTTTAAAATGTTAATGAAACTTTAGGAATTGCTCGCTTCCATACTTTTGGCATGTAGTGCATGTATATATACACACACATAATCCATAGTGTAATTACTGGCTGCTAATGGTGTGTGTGTGTGTGTGTGTGTACCAAACACTTCTATGATATCAACCCACCTCCCACTCACTGGCACACTGAACCCTTTGGCGAGTGTTATGTGAGAAGAAAGGTACGTTTATACAAGAGAGAGAGAGACAGAGAGAGAGAGAGAGACACAGACAGACAGACAGACTAACGTTATGGGAAGGAGAGAGTGTGTGTGTGTGTGTGTGTGTGTGTGTGTGTGTGTGTGTGCGCGCGCACCAACAGGATGGGGATTAGCTGGGTGGGAGTGATTGATGGCTCTGTTCCAGCCATACTGTGTACCTCTGCATATCTCGATGAAGGCATGTGTGTAGATGAGAGCTGTTCTCACCCCTGCTCTCTCTCTACTTCTCCCTCTCATTCTCTCTCTCAGGGTAGTATGGTGGTTCCATAAACACCAGCAGACCAGAGCTTAACACACAAACACGATGCAGTATACACTGTAAACATACCCTCACACAGTCTTGACACACTGATGGCTCACGTTTAGTGGAAATGTAAGTCACTTTTAAGAATTGTGACAATCAAAAAAAAGAAGGAAGGAGACCCCCCCCAAAAAACAAAAAACAAAAAAAAACAGTTGCTTTCTGTATCAAAAATGGTTACTGTTCAATTTTTCTTATCATCTGCAACTGGAGATCAACCATGAACCTATAAAGTAACTAGGAAAACCTCAAACACACAACATAATGTTTGGGTGTGGTTGCTGGATTATAATATCAGTGTATATATGATGACTAGACTGACTCGCACTCAGAGGCTAGCTGTTACACCGGCTACGACGACACAAACACCCTCTCAGTCTTGGTGTGCTTATGGACCTGCAGGTTTGGTGCAACATGTGTTACCGTGATCCCTGACGCACACAAGCACATGAGCAAACGCACATCTGTGCCGAGTGACGCTGCAGTCCATTGTGAAGTGACGAACCCTACACAGGGCGCTTTTGATGGGAGACACGAGCGCGGCAGCCATTTTTAGCTTCGCTCCAAACTGAACTGCTGATAAACGTTTACTTTAAATGGCTGTTCAGAAACCTCATTTTTGAAAGCAACAGTCGATGGACACTTTGCGCTGCTTTTACACGGAATGAAAAACTGGCTGCGGTAAGCGTAGTTCAAGTACAATAAGAAACATGTTTGGTAAAATGAATACAACGGCTGCAAATCAGATGTAGATTTCATGATTGTAATCGTTACCGCAGGTGAACGCCCACAGAGCGTGCATTTGTACTCACTTGCCTCTGCAAATTTACTAAATCAGAGCAGAAGCTCCTCAATCAAACTGGTGGTGGCGTGGAGAAATGCTGGTTGCTTGTTCTATTTCCTCAGTATATTAGACTGATATACTTGTTCTTGTTTACATACGTTTCAGTGAGGTGGGAATAAAACACTGGCTTCGGCTTTACAACATTGTGCACGTGTCCGCTCCAAATGTCCGTTCGAGTCCCCATGAAATAAAAACTGTTTTGTGGCTTTTAGTATGAATATGTTAGCCTTAAGGTTATCTATAAGCTAGTGTGCTCCAAAACAATGACAACGTTTACATTTAGAAGATTTACAGTGTCTCTTCCACCTGTATGGATCAAATAGTCACAGCACTCTAAGTATACATGTATACACATGTGCGCACATATCGCACATCCTCTCAAAGGAAAAGCTGATTGTTCTTGATAACTTAAGGGGCTGGTGGACACACACACACCCCGATATCAAGCTTAACCCTGGCCTCAGTAACCACAAGGAAACCTTTTGCCTTATTTATTTATTTATTTATTTATTTATTTTTCAATAAAAACGTGCAGGTTTTGAAAAAAAAAAAAAAAAAAAAAAAAAAAAGGAGGGGGGCGGGGTGACAAGTCAAAAGTCAAACTATCAGATATTCTCATCTTTATAGGGACACATGGTCCCCACCAAGACAAACAATTATAAACACACACACAGCTTATTTAGTATGTCGGTATAAGGATTCTTTCTTCCTCAGTCATTTCCACAGCTTTTTAAATAATAATAATAATATCATAACCCTTATTAAGTTTTGAGGTCAAGCATAGAGCCTCACTATTATACATCCTCAAACAGCCAAAAGGTGTTCAAGGCGCATGGCCTCTCAGAAAACTGCTTGTACTTAGTACAAATACACACACACACACACACACACACACACACACACACATATATATATATA
>JANDJT010000206.1:13480167-13492119 GCA_024331685.1 Stegophilus panzeri | reverse complement strand
CAAATTTACACTGTTATACAAGCTGTACACTCACTACTTTACATTGTAGCAAAGTGTCATTTCTTCAGTGTTGTCACTTCACACACTGAAACACATCTCACACGTCTGTGAAGTTGAGAAAATCTTAGCAAGGTCTTGAAAAAGAAACCTTTTAAAAGCTACTCATTAAAACATTTTTTGCGATTTCTAATAGTAGCATTGTTGAGACATCTGTATACTATTGTGAATCTTTACATTTATATTTAACCAAGAAGTGTTTTTTTTTTTTCTCTTCAAAAAATGAATGAATGATGATATTGTTATTAAATCTTCGCAGTGCACTGGATAATTAACATTTGGGACAGGATTGGTACAGCTCTTTTAACAATGGACGTTGTCTCAAAGCAGCTTTACACAAATATATAAATACAGGATATAGATTTTAAATGTGTGAATTTATCCCTATCGAGTAAGCCGGTGGCGACGGTGGCGAGGAAAAACTCCCCAAGATGTATATGAGGAAGAAACCTTGAGAGGACCCAGATTCAGAAGGGAACCCGTCCTCATCTGGGTAACAACGGATAGTGTGAAAGTAAAAGAAAGTTCATTATGGTTTTAACATGAGGTCTATAAGTTTATCTTTTGAATGGCATTATCATTTGAACATGGTGGATTACGCAGCACGAGCACATGCGTCGTGGGTTTCAGACGCCTCTGCACTTGAGAGGGACTAATAAGCACGCTTGTGTTTTAGTGATGTGTATTGTGGACTGTGCAGTATAAAACACACAAGGCAGCAGCTCTCCATTAAACTCCCCACCGCGCTGGTTTCGCTGTTACATAAACGAAAACGGTTTCTATAGATGAGCAAACATTAACCAGCCCTAAATCCAAACTCAGCTGCTGTTTCTCACTAGTCACAGGTGTTTTTTTCCCCAAGGAGCTTTGCTGAAATGATTATGGTTTCTGCTAAGAACACTGGTAGAAATAAGAATGAAACAAAACAAACATGCTAGCTAAAAAATTACAGCTAAAAAAAAGTAAACGTAATAAAATCAGAAAATAACATTTTGAAAAATATAATTATCATGCAGGGCATCCCTCATGACCGTTCCAAATGTTCTTCTCCATAAAAAGAATGTGTATGAAACCCTTTTTTCAAGGTTGATTTCCTCTAAACAGAGGATCCAGGACACATGTCTTTTTCTGCAGTACTCGCAGCTAGATGCTTGGACTCAATGAATAAAATGCAAGCGTGCAGCGTGAAGTGTTTGTCACGCTGACTCGAACTCTTCCGCTTCTCGGACCCTGTTCCATGCAGACAACTTTGTCTCGTTTTAGTTCTTTCCACTTCGTCTGTCCAAAGCAGCTTCCTGCTGAGGAAGCCACATCAAAGCGCCCGTTCGCCTGTAAAAAAAAAAAAACACGTTCACTGACCGTTCCCGGCTGCCGTGACCAAACAGCTTTCGAGACATCCCCTATAAACGCTAAACACTGTGTAGCGTCAGAGCATTTATCCTAGCTACTTAACCAAAGGGAAAATAACGCCTGGTAACGTGTTTTGTGAGAACACAGCAGGCAATAATACACTCAGCAATTTGTCTTCGGTGATGGGACACAAAGTGTTTTGACATTTGAAGCAGCCTTTCCAGTGGCATATATGGAAAAGTCAATGAGGCAGCTCGAGCAGAGCTGGAGCAGAAGGAGAGCAGATGAAAAATCTGCATAACGAGAGACATTTAAAGGGAAAACGCAGCCCCGCCTCCGTCCCATATCAGCCAATTACCATGCATAATGCAAGCACATCTTGTTTCCAGCTCAGCAGGACAATCACAGGCTCATGCATAATTCCACGCACCCCCTGGGACCACAACTAATTTCTCCAGCTGATAAGGAATGGGATATAATAATGCTCTGGTTCTGCCAAACACTATCGGTCACGGCTCAGGTCAGAAGTTCCGATCGAGACGTGGAATAAATCATTTTCCATCAGGCACAGAAAGCACGCTGGATTTCACTGGTGATCATGTTGCTGGGACACATTTTCAGAGTGCATTTTATACACATGAGCTCATTAACTCAGCTAAATGAATTACACAAATGTATTTGGACCTCTAGATATTTGCTCTCTTCAACAAACAAGTATTACGTTTCCTGACCACACGCCAAAAGGGCTAACTTTTGGCAGCATTATGATAGTAATGTTTGGTTCTAGATCAAAATATTCTTTAACCCAGACCTCAACTGCTTCCTTGAAATTGGAAAGAATAAGGGACATGTCAGGATCACATTCTGTTGCACTCACTTTACAGTGCTGCTTGGAACTCAATTACCGCACAGCCTTCCTTTAATGTTTCTGAAGAGGTTACGTTTCCCTCGAGACCCCTTCCTCATCTGAAAGATCCATTAACTGCCCTGTGTGTGTGTGTGTGTGTCTCTCTCTGTGTGTGCCTGATGGCAGAGCATGCGCCTGGTTAAAGAGTCGCAGACCCGTCTGCGCCATTTTCTCAACACGGCTCGTGTCAGAGGGGCATGAACTGAGCTCAATGCGCGAAGTCTTGCTTAACAATATTATAAAACAGGCCTGCCAGAATCTACTGAAAAAGCAGCATTTGGCCAAAAGTAGCTAAAATACAGAATGAGTGCATTATTATTATTTTATTTTTTGTTATTACTGAATTGAGTTTGACTGGCTTCAGGTTTGCTTTCTTAAAAAAAAAATAATAATAATTTAACATAAGAAAAATTTCCTGGGCATTATCACCACCTTCTGGAACGTCATTTGATGAATATTTGATGACGTGAAATTTTAACTGAGGAATTCTTTGAATAATAATCGAGTAGTCGAATACAACAGAGTAATAATGACAGCCATAATAACCACCGCCACACTTCTGGGAATGCCTTCCAGTAGATTTAGGAGCATAGCTGTGGGGATTTGCCCATTTGGCCACAAGAGCATTAGTGGGGTCACCCAGTGATGTCAGGTGAGGAGGCCTGGGTCCTGTAGTTCCAGTGAAAAAGGAACTCTTAATGCTACAGCATACAAAGACAATTGTGTGCTTCCAAATTTGTGTCAGCAGTTTGGGGAAGAACCACATATGGCTGTGACAGTCAGGTGTCCACATACATTGGGCCATACAGTGTAGACAGAGCGTCAACTCCCAGGATGTTTTGAGAGACTCTATACTTCATGGGCAGCTTCCTTCTCTTGACATATTTATCAAAATATCAACTGTCTGTTTTTAGGGAGAGACTGTATGTATAAGGGCCCTTCCTTATGCCAACATTTACTGTGTGTGTGTGTGTGTGTGTGTGTGTGTGTGTGTGTGTTCACCATATGTGCATATCCAAAGTAAATATTACTGATGCTACAGTTTATATGAGCAGACTGGTATTACTTTCGAATGAGCTTCATTTATCAGATTGGATACAAATAAATTGAATACACATGCATGAATACACATCAAAAGTGTTTGTGTAAATTTAAGGATAAAGGCACCCATTTATAATCATATGATTATGATAGGGATTAAATCATATAACTGGCATAAATTACTGCAGATTAGTTTATCAGGTTATGCTAAAGATTTAAAAAATAGTTTTGGTTTTAAAAGTGTTTGTTTAAGTCAACTATGCCCATAAATTTAATAAAACTTTTGCGACAATCAATTTTCATATTAATGACTTGAAAGAAAGCAATCCAAAAAGATAGATAAACTAACATTAGAACAAAAGAAATGGCACCTTATAAAGGGAGTCAGAGTTAGTGTGTGTGTGTGTGTGTGTTCTGTTTGCACTAAGTTTACATGTGCACACAACTTTACTAAAAGATTGATAAACGAGGCCCAGTATTGGTCAGTAGGCATTACAATCATGGACTGAAAAAAACAAAACAAAACAAAACAAAAAAGGACAAGACTTTCATCCATATGAAGCAAAACTGTTGTGTCTTTTCCATTAAACACAAAGTTGTCTGTAATGGTTTTTAGCAGCGACTCAAACAGACATGTCACATTTGGGATTTTTCGATGTTCGGCTGTCAATCATACCTCCCCGTAAGCGTTAGTGTTCTCAGCACGTCAAACACGAGCCAGCGTTCTAATTGATGTGGCTGTTTATCAGCATGAGAATCGGCTGCTACAGGAACATATGGACTAATTAGTGAGAAAGGAATCAAATAAAGCATATGTAGTGATTCTGGTTGTGATGTAAGGTTGCCTGTGGTCTGTTCTGGAGGAATATAGCTGTGCGCAGCATCTCTGTGGTGTCACTGAAAGTGCTGAGGTGGTACAAACTGCTCCGAGCCCCTGGGGGCTGCTGAGAGTGAGACAGTGGCGGTCTGGCACTACTAAGCCAGAGAGCAGCACTTTCACCCTGCCACCCACTCGATCACAGTATCTCAGAAGGAGCAGGTGAGAGATAGAGAGAGAGAGAAACAGAGAAAGAGAGAAAAAGCAAAAGAGAGAGAAAAAGAGAGAGAGAGAGAGGGAGTGAGAGTGTGCACTGAAATGGATGGTACTACTCTAAAAATCACATACAATACCACGCAGACCCGCTGATCAATGTCCTGGCTGATACAAGAAAGAGATGAGAAAGAAAAAAGAAAGAAAGAAAGAAAAAAAAGCAGCCACTTATCTTCCACTGCCCACAAACACTTAGCACCGCTGCAATTCCAGCCCCGGCATACTTAAGTGCATCGTGCTGATGGAGGGAGCAGAAAAAAGTTGAAAAGGAAGACAAAGAAACTCCCACGTATAATCATATACTGTATGACTAAAACGTTAATAATCACTTTTTACATGCAGAAAAAGAATGGATCCTTTAAGAGTTCCCTTCTGATATGATCGCTAAAACCCCTGATGAGCCCGTAAACCACAGCACCATAACAAAAATGAAAGGAACGCAGTTAGCTCATTACTTATTAAAGTGGATTTAGTCATATCTGAAACAAAGCCTTTAAACATGAGCATCATTTTGCAGTCCTATTAACAGTTCCCTACACAATAATCTGCTAATCGGATTATTATCTTTATTATTTCGATTATTATCTAGCAGTTGTTATCTACAGTTGTATGTAACTTCACTAGACCAAACACAAATCAAATTCACCAGACTGCAAAGCCTAAGAAAGTAAAGATGTAAACTTCACTGAGGGAAGAAAGAACGCTGGAGGTGATTGCTGTGCATTTGCTCGTGTTTGTGGATACTTTCACTTTGCGCAGAACTTCATCTAGGTGAATGTATAAGGTGAAGATGCAGGGCAGAACGTTCTGTTGATCATTTACGTCTCGTCCACCAGCATATACTCGAGTCCCTGGGCTAAAACTGTGGGGTTTTTTCCCCTCTCTGCCTGCTTTTTCTGGTTAGTACTGAAACTGTAATTCTGCAGGATCGTTTTCTGAACATAGCACCTTGTTTTTTCACTAGTTTTACTAAGATTCCAGACTAGGGCTGGGCGATATATCAATATAATATCGATATTGTGATAAATGTAAATTATGCGATACCATCAATATCTCAGAAAAGTGCATGGTGCTGTATAGTTTCCATTTTTAATCATTACAGATTCAATGGTACTGAATGGATGTGGTTGATTTGACAATTTTTTAAAAACTTAATCTGTCTTTGTAGGCATTAAAAAAAAAACAAAAAAAACAAAAAACAAAAAAAAACAAAACTGAGTTTGATGACACTTTTTTAACAGTTTTTTTTTTGGTTATTTTACCACTGTTTTGCAAACAGTTAGTTAGCTAAATTATATATCGTGATACGCACGGTATCGTAGAAATGTCCTCAATTATCGTGATATGATATTTTTGTCATATCTCCCAGCCTTATTCCAGACTGGCAAACGATTTCTCTACAGCAACTTGCAGTGAGATCGCCATTATTCATTCATCTGTAGCGCAGGCAAATAGGATGCAAACTTAACTGGGCAGAACCTGATTCATTTCAGTCACTCGGATGGATGCAAATGCTTTTAGACGCTCAAGCTGAGTTCATGAGAAATACCAGCTTCTTAAGCCTAAAGGCTTAAAAAAAAAAAAAAAAAAAAAAAAAAAAGTGTGTGTGTAAGATTCCACATTTTTGAAAGCAAATTGCTGTGTGTAGAAAAGAACACCCTTAGGCTGTTTGAATGATTGGTTATGAAAAGCAAAGCCACAGATCTCGAATCACATGTCACAATAAGGGTGACTGAAGAGTAAACAGTGTTTTAAGTCTTGGCATGAGAATGTGTCAAACAGGTCCGAGAATTTTGATTTAAAAACAAAACAAAATACAGCTGCAAGCAGCAATGGCGGATTCCTCCTCAAGATTGTGGACCATATAAAAATTGACATGGTCGTTTGAGAACGGTTTGGTCTGTCAAAAAGCTTTTGATAACTTTTGCCAGCATAGGCTGAAGATGATCTGATTAGATTTTGGTGGAAATCAGAGCAACGGCCTAGGAGGAGTTCGAAAAAGTAGGTTTTTCAGAAAATTCAAAATGGCGGAAAATCTAGTCAGGAAACCACTCGAATCTTCTTGAGCCAAGGAATCAGAGGGGAGAAAAATTTTGTTTCTAGCCCTTATGGCTCAAAAGTTATCATCATATACTTGAGTGCAATGTTGGACAGTTGGTGGCGCTAGAGGTAGAGGCCAGACTGTCCTCTATCTGTGTGACAAATTTCATAACTTTCCCACAAGCAGTTCTATGGGCTGCTATAGATTCAAGAGAAGGAGAAGGAGAAGAAGAAGAAGAAGAAGAACAACAGGAAATCTAACTGATACAATTGGTGACTACACACCTTTGTTGCTTGGCCCCTAATTAGAAAACTACCAATAACAAGAGGTTTCTTCCTGACTGAGGAACCCTAATAGATCTAAATTCATTTTCCGTTTAAATTGCACGACACTTTTAGTTCATAAAACTAGTTTTGTTGCAGAAAATGTTACGAAATACATTCAAATTTGACCAACCCCATCAGATTTTCATAAATTCGCAGGATAACCCTCGCTTATTTAGAACCACCCTTCCTTCCTCCTGGGAATTCTGTCAAAGTGCATGCAATATTAATAATATACAAGGAGAATAGCCAAGCATGTGAGACTGCGACTGCAGCGACCAGTTTTCATTTAGCAGCCATTCAAACGAAAGAAAAGCCAGTGCACAAATAAGCAGTAATCCTCCTTTAAACCCCAATCTACCCATAAATACCATCTGAATGCAATTTACTCCTCTTAACTTACTAATTACTTTCTCCCCTAGTTTCATATGTTGTGCAGGGCTGCAGCAATTAGTCAACAATAACCGGGTATGAAAATTCATCGACCGAGATTTCAGTAGTCAATGATATGCTTACTTAATCAACATCTTTCTGATGTCATTATTTCCATATTGATTTCAATTAGTTACTGTAACTGGAACAAAGAATAACCATTAGATTAATCAATTATCCAAATAAATAAATACATATCGATATCTTATATTCAGTAGAAAAATAGCTTGTTGCTGCCCAAATCTAGTTTTAGCTTGCATTATTTTAAATGTTTTAGTTTTATACAGCATATATACTACCTCAGAAGACATCATCTGACTCAGTAAAAAGATCAAATTGGAAATCAATATTAAAACACGTCCAGCATCATAGGTTTGAAATCTGAAAACTTCTGAAATGCTTGGGGCATAGAGTGGGTCATGGAAACAAAACGTTTTTGTCTACTTGTCTTATTGAGATTAAAAACTGTGCGTATTTCATTTTTACACTTCTAAAACACAAATCGGTGTTTTAGAGCTTCTAAGCCAGAATATATATATATATATATATATATTTAAAAATGACAGAACTTTGTTTTGTAGATGATGCTGATGACTCAGCGTGTACTTGTCCAACATGCTCTCTAGGATGTATTTGTCCGACCCCCATTGTGCACCTTCCCACATGTTAAATCCAATTCCAAACAATCCACTGAATTGAAAACATGGCTGGAGTTTATACGTGTGTGTGTCTGCACTCATATTAACTCTCATTAAACGTATTTAGCTGTTTCAGTGAGCCATAGCCTAGCCCCCCCCCAATATCTTAAACACTACTGGCTGCTGTGGAAATCAGTCAAGGTCTTCGACACCCTCACTCCCTGACTTCCTGTTTTAAAAGGAAGTACACTATATGACCAAAGCTATGTGGACACCTGACCTTAACACACATACCTGGCTCGTCCCTAAACTGTTGCCACAACGTTTAACTAAAGCACATAATTGTATAGAATGTCTTTGCAAACATGTTCGAGCACGACGATGCCCCTGTGCACAAAGCGGGCTCGGTGAAGACATGGTTTGCCATGGCTGGAGTGGAAGAATTCGAGTGTCCTGCACAGAGCCCTGACCTCAAACACCTTTGGGATGAACAGGAACACTGAGTACACCCCAGACCTCACTAATGCTCTTGTGGATGAATGAGCACAAATCCCCACAGCCATGCTCCAAAATCTAGTGGAAAGCCTTCCCAGAAGAGTGGAGCTTATTATAACAGCAAAAGGGGAATAAATCTGGAACAGGATGTTCAACAAGCACATACGGGTGTTATTGGTCAGGTGTCCACAAACTTATAAGTGTACTTGGTGTGTAAGTGGCAGTGGTGGCTCAGTGGGTGAAGGCTCTGGGTTACTGCTCACAAGGTCAGGAGTTCAAGCTCCAGCACTGCCAAGCTACCACTGTTGGGCCCTTGCGCCCTTAACCCTCAATTATATAAAAATAAGTCACTCTGGATAAGGGCGTCTGCCAAATGCCATAAATATAAATGTACTTCAACATATGCAAACAAAATCACACGTACTTAAAAAAAAGAAATAAAAATAGCAGTTCCCTATAAGGAATGCTGAAATCAGTAGATTGTGTTGGTAATAAAAGATAAGCCTAAAAGGCATCGGCCGCTGTATGACCTCTGTTCTGGACTGGAAGTGTTTAACTTTAATCCACATAAGGACAGATAAAAACAGAAATCAAAGAGCGAGCACTATCTCCAGTGTTCAGTGCCATTGTGGCTGTGTAACATAATGCACGGACAACATTAAAGCCAAACAGAGCCACTTTGTGCTACCCCACTGATACAGGAGGCTCAATTTTGCTCATTGCTCAATACAGTACAATGGATGTGAAAGGACAGAATGGCCATCTAGCTGTAAGGCACGCAATGGGGAGGTCATTAGACGCACGACTGGGTCTGTTTTACATGTGATAGCGGGAACAGAGGAAAAGATGTAAACAGTGGAAGCAAAGCTTTGAGGCTTAGTGTTTTCAAAAGCATACAAGCTCTGATCGTAGTGCAAATAGAGAGAGAGAGAGAGAGAGAGAGAGAGAGAGAGAGAGAGAGAGCTCCATATTAGCAGGCAGGTTTGAAAGCCAATGAGATGGAAGCTGAGCCGGAGCCAGGTGACACCCACATGCATCGCAGTTAGTGCCCCTGGCACACTCGGATTTGGAGGAAGTGGACGATTCAAAACGGAAGGAAGCAGAAAGCAAGAGGATGGAGAGAGTCCAGCTGGACGCCACTGTTCAAAAACCTGGGAACACTCACCGTGATAAAATCTGCGAGTACGGACTTAGCAATATAATACTATTTATTACAGCCATATTAGCCATCAAAAACAGGAGAGTTGATGAAAAGCTGGTGATCTCATACTACCGCCACTTCTCAGAATGTTTTTTTTTGTAAGTGATCAGATACAAGTACTTGCTATCAGATGTACCACGTAATCAGAAAATACATGCGGACGTTATTAATTTACCAGCGGTTTCTGCTTTGAAATCCCTGCGCACATGGCCTTGGTAACAAGATCTCTGTTATCGCATGTCCATAAACAAGTGTGCTGGTTCACCTGAAGTGAAATCGGGCATTAATGTAATTGGTAACCTTGCAGTCGGTTTCCTGCCAATTCACCTGAAGCACCATTTACACCCAGATTTATCCTTCTTCTCTAAAGAACAGCACCTCGCCGGAACACTCTGTCTGTGTGCTATGGTAATATGGAGCCAGCTCTGAAAATGGAGCAAAACACCAACAAACATATAATTAACCAGGGCAAGACATGCAAAACCTGCTGCAGAAACCTTAGCAGGGATCTGTGTGGAGGAAAATAATTACCGTTCTGTTACCAAACCCACTTTCCTATGCAGAGCACAGAAACGCTTTCCTTTGTGTGTGTGTGTGTGTGTGTGTGTGTAGCATGCCACACAATCTGCTGACTGAATGGCAATATTGCTCTCCTGTCATTTTCTACTACCCCCAACCTGATCGCTGAAGAAATCAGATAACAGATTAATTGATATCTTTACTTGGTTACAGCATAAAATGATCTAATATGAATTGATTCCAGATGTCAGTTACACACAGCACCAGCACGGTGGAAGACATTTGCAACTAAATGTGCACCATGTGACGTCGGGGGTGGGGGGGTGTAGAGAAATATATAAACATCTAAATCTATGAAATACTGGTGCTGTTACAGTGTGCAGAGAGAGGATGAAGCAATTACATGGTTACCAGGGAAACGGAAACACGGTAATAAAATATAAACTAAAAACAATGTTTATATAAATAATGCAACAATATTACAATGGTTTTTAGAACGTTATCACAGTTGATCAGAGTATCGTCTGAGTGTGCAAGTGTGTGTGTGTGTGTGTGTGTGTGTGTGTGTGTGTGTGTATCAAGGGCATAGCTCTAAAGATATTACTGGGGACTGGAATCTAGAGGAACTTCACAATTCACTTTGATTTTGATTCAAGTTTCCACGATGTGACAGCAAGTCAATTCTTTATGCACATTAAGAATCTCACATTTTGATTTTTCTGTGCCCTACATTATTATCTCTCCCCAGGCCCCAGCTACCCCCACCCCCGTATAAGAATACTGCCACAGGGACATCGATCTATGTTCTATATCATGCTAAACGGGAACTTGAAAGGAATAATCTAAAAGCAACTCATGTAAACACCTTAATCAGAATATTGTCTTATTCAGAATAAGGTCCATAATTAGATTACTGCTGTCCATGTAAACGTAGTCAGCGTTTCCACGTCCCAGCATCTTTCAGCCTGTCAATCATCCTGGGAAGCTAAATAATACTTTCAGTACACACAGTTCTTAATCAATGTGTGTAGCACCATAGGCTGCCAGGGTCAAGTCATCAATAAATATAGGAACGGACTGGAGGTAGCTTTAACCGTGCATATCAAATGAAATATTGTAAGAACTGGGTTCTTCTCTCACAGTATTGCTGCAGCACAGCTCCAGGTTCACCAGTTCGAACCCGAGTTCAGGTCAGGTCTGCGCAGTTTTGCATGCTCTCCCCTGTGTCTATGTGGGCTTCCTCTGGGTTCTCCAGTTTCCTCCCACCTCCCTAAAACACGCCAGAATGCTAAAATTGGCTCTAGGTCTGTACGAGGGTGTGTATGGTAGTAGACTAGTCTCCCATGCCGTGTGTATGGGACACTAGTGCTAATTATTTCAGCTGTGTAAACAAATGTGTACATAAATAACGGTGTTGTGCAGACGTGTTTCTGATTCTAGTGCTTTAACAAGATTGTATGAGTCTTATCCTGTGGTGAACCTCATTTCAGCCAGGGGTTAATATTTGACACAGGCTGTGTGATGGGTAAGACATAGTCCTACATTATGAATAAGGGGAGTATGAGACAGACTGTTCACTCACACTCCCTCTCACACACACACACAAACCAGGATCATTCAGAAAATCCTGACAACACACTCCACAGCACCTCTCAGACAGCACAGGCTGCAGGTTCTAGTAGACACTAACAAGCACTGCCATGTCTCCTACTGTGTGCATGTGTGTATGTGCGTGTATGTGCATGTGTGTGTGTGTGTGTGTGTGTGTGTGTGTGTGTGTGTGTGTGTGTATGTGTATAGAGTCTGGAAGTGAAACGAGTTTGCCCGACAAACAATGTAACAGAAAAGTTATGCAGAG
>JANDJT010000206.1:13452629-13467197 GCA_024331685.1 Stegophilus panzeri | reverse complement strand
ATGACTTTAATCATATTAAGGTAATAAAAAAAATTGCTGTTTACATGCTAGTTTCTTAATCAGAGTATCGTCTTAATATCAAATTACTGTTGTCCGTGTAAACGTACTGAATGTCATATCACCCTGCCACTGGATTTTAATCACTTTGATCTGTGAGCTACTTCTGAGTTATTTATTAGAGATGCGCTGATGATGAACCATTTCGATATGACTGCTCTGATACGGACATCCTCTTAGAAACTGTGCCAATTCTCTGCAGCGAGATTCAGATGCGAGACATCAGAGGAACGATGCCAACCTGCTTGTAGACAAAGCATGCCCTGTGTACACTAGCAGAACCTGTACTGCGTCAGGCATCATCGCACGCATTCCTTCCATAAAACACATTAGTGGATCGATTAGAAAGTATGTTGAGTCTGATCTGGCATCAATCCAGAGCTTCAGGACAGCACCGTTCCAGACAATGATGCACAGTAGTGGATTGGATTGGGACATCCTTATACTATTTATCTTTTGTAGCCCAACATTAATAATGATTGTTATGCAAATTGTATACACGTTGGTGTAACTGGCTCATGTGTGCAAATATGGCAATTTAGATTTTGGCTCAGAAAGTCATAAAAGGACCAAAACAGAATTTGGGGAATCAAAATACTGTCTTAATCTGAATCTGCCAATCGGACTGCAGTGTTTTACATGACTCAATACTAATTAAGACTATTGTAGAATTCCGATTAATATTGTAATAGAGAATATTGAATATTAATTGAATATTAAAGTCAATGACTTTAACAAATCAGATAGTTTCTCTATGAAGCCAGTAAACATGCACTGGGTAGACAAACGGTTTTTTCTGGTGATAATATTTCACACACATTATTCAAAGTAATACTTTATTAGGTACAGCTGTAACCCTGTTCATTTATACAATTATCCAATCAGCCAATCATGTGGCAGCAGCACAATACACAAAAGCATATCTAGAACAGTCAAGAGCTTCAGGTAACGTTCATATGAAACATCAGAATGGGGAAAAGTGTGATCTCCGTCACTCTGACCATGGCGTAGTTGTTGGTGCAAGATGGGCTGGATTGAGTTTTTCAGAAACTGCTGATCACCTGGGATTTTCTCTCTCTCCCTCTCACACACACACACACACACACACACACACACACGTTTACACAGAATGGTGCAAAAAAAAAAAAAAAAACGCCACTGAGTGAGCAGCAGTTCTGTGGGTGGAAACACCTTGTTCATAAGAGAGGTCAGAGGAGAATGACCAGGTCTTGTTCGAGCTGACAGGAAGGATACAGTAACTGAAATAAGCACTCTTTACAACCACATTCTTATGTCAAATCTTGAAGAAGATGGGTTACAGTTGTAGAAGACCACATCGGGTTCCACTCCTGTCAGCTAAGAACAAGAGTCTGAGGGTGCAGCGGGCACAGGGTTAAAAACATCACATGGACTTCTTCCCTGATCAACTGTCCTGATTGGCTGATTGGATAACTGCATGAACGACCAGGTGTCCCTAATAAAGTGGCCAGTGGATGTATATGAAACAATCTGGTTAGTTTTCCAACACACACACGTTAAAACTACAAAACATGAATCTGTTCATTCACTTCATTTCCATGCAAGCTATATTTAATACACTTCATGAAAATTTCTGTCATTATTTTTCCTTTTATCTTGTCTAGGATCATTTTCATACCATGGAATTGTTTCTGTATCAATATCCTAGTATTTAATGGGTGACAGTAGGTTCAAATTTTAGTAATGTGACAATACCTACCTAAAAAAAAAAAAAAAAAAAAAAAAAAAAAAAAAAAAAAGGACCACATACAGTGGGGGAAATAAAGTATTGGACACGTCAACATTTTTCAGTAAATATATTTCCAATAAGGTTATTCACATGAAATTTTCACAAGACATCAGTATTAACTCAAGAAACCTGGAAATATAAAGAATTCATAACATTAAAGTCTGTAAATAAAATTATGTGTAATAAAGAGGAATGAAGGATTTGGGAGAGCGCTTTGCTTTTACCCATCATGAGATGTTTCTTGTGTGACACCTTGGTAATGAAAAGCATTTTTACAGCCCATCAATTTACTAATCCAGCTGATATTAATTTGCACAGATAGGGGGTATAATTACTTACAGCTTTCAGCTGGTTCCTTGCCTTGGAGAACTGCTTTTTCTTAATGTGTTCATTACTTTTTTCCCTTGTCTTCCTCTTTATTACACATCACTTTATTTATGGACTTTAATGTTGTGAATTCTTTATATGTGTACATTTCTTGAGTTAATACTGTTGTCTGGTGAAAATTTCATGTGAATAGCCTCATTGGAAATATATTTACTGAAAATAATGTTGATGCATTCAATACTTATTTCCCCCATGCAATCTCTCACACACACACACACACACACACACACACACACAGAATTAAAAGGAAATGCTGCATCATAAGCCACAACCATTTACAGCACATATTAACAATGTCAGTTTATTTTAATGATCCTGAGAGTCAGAAGTCTGAGTAAGTAGGCGGTCAGCGAACCTGCACTCAGCACTGATATAGGCTCTCGGTAATCAACCCATCCCAAGAGAGGAGACAAAATGCCGTGAGCAATATTGCACAATCCACCCGCTCTGAGCATTAGCCAGGCTGTATCCCAATGATATAGTTAGCACACAGTCAATCTACCACATTCATTCCTCCCTCTCCCTCGCCGCATTCCATAGACATGCTGTCACGGCTGTGCACCACAACATCCCCCACTTCAAATATATGTCTCTGCCCCTCCCTTCAGGGCTTTCCCTCTGCCCACTAATCCACCGGTTACTTGCGCAGCTGACTTTTCAAGTCTCGCTCTGAATATGGGCTGGTCTGTCATGGAGTGCTGAGAACCAGAAGGACAGAAGACTTGTCCGTACTCGCCTAACGTTTCCCAGTCAGTCACAGAACAGTGCCCCCAAAAAAAAAAAAAAAAAGAAAAGCTAGTGGCACAATCATAGAACATTCCTATATACACAGCAAAGGGGAAAAAAGGGCGACGATGAGTAACCCTGATAATCACCCACTGTGTCTCGACAGCTAATGTTAGGAATCGTAAAGAAAAAGTTGAGAAAAATCAGCTCCACAGGTCTGCACTTTTCAAAGGGTTCAGCACGGGGCATGTAGAGCAGACACACCTACATGTTCATACACCACTTCCAGCACAACCTCCACCATGGAGCAACTCCAACTGCATAATGGGTATGAGCTTTCTAGTGACTGTCAGAATGAGATCGACTTGCATTTTACACCCCACGTGAGTGAGAACGTGAGAAGCAAAACAAGTAGCAGTATTCTTTTCTCTCTCTTTTCTCACGCATGGTTTTAGCAATTTCCATCTAGAACTTAAGCAGTGTTTACACTGTACGATTTTCCTCCTGAGACGTCACACTGGGCGAGCTGCAACTGGTGGTCTTAGAGACTGTAATGTGTCGGCAGCCGATGTGGTGCCATTGCAACCAAACACAGCCGAGGGTCACAAATGTTTTTGCGAGTGATGCTATGATGCTTGTCTGAAAGCCACCAATAGGAGTACAGCAAAGGATTATGTGAAACTCAAAAGAACAGTCCCTCCATAATTTAGCAGTTGGAGAAATTAACGCAAAATCAAGCAAACCCCACAATATTAGGAGGAGCTTGCAATGTTTTCCAAATTACCGCAGATTTGGGCCAAGATGTTTCAAGTGACGTCATCACCACAACGTGCATTCAGCCATTCACGTGCGTCAAACATGAGTACAGCTAAAAGGCCTCATTTATCAACAAACATCACGGCAAAAGACCGTTCCAAACAATTTCGTGCGATTACAATTACAAGTTGTTTTCCACAAAAAACTCCACAAGTTGCATTGCAAATTCTGAGAAAGAAAAAAGCCACAGAAATAATAAGCATTTTTGGCCGCAACAATCAGAAAGAAAAAAACAAAAACAAAAAAAAAAACCCCTCAGTGAAACCCTGTATGTACAGAGAGATAACTACAAATGTTTATGTTTGAGCAAGCGATATTTTTATGTTAACACGCCAACTTGGCGATATGATAAAAACGTTTCCATGACGCTCAGTATACACGGTTACTAAGAAACTTCCAGCAAAACTTTAGTGCTGCATTTAGAAAGCATATGAAAACTTGCACTTGATATTTAACGATATAAACGCCATGACCTTTATGCAATCTGAAAGATTTTATACAAAATTCATCTGATTCTAAATCAGTTTGTTGTAATTATTACCAAATAAAATAAGAATTTATAAAAAAAAAAAAGAGCCACAAAAAAGTGTATTGTGGCATAATATGTCACAATATTAATATTATATTAGCGAATCATTCATTTAACTTTAATATTCTTGTTACCACAAGCTCACTTTGAGGAATGGGCATTGCATGTTGTTCTGTTTTACCCAGCCATGAACAGCTCGAAATTCCTCTTCTTTGCCTTGTTCTGTCCAGGTCCAACTTCAGCTGGGCTTCTAATCAGTGTGTACAGGATTCGGAGGAGTTTTATTGTGACTGTTGCGGCCAAAAATGCTTGATTTTGCTGCTGCTAATTTTTTTTCTAAATTTGCGATGCAATCTGCAGAGGTTTTTTGTAGTTTTTTGAAGAACTACTTGAATTGGCGAAATTGCACAAAATTGTTTTGCACGGTATTTCACGGTGATGTTTGTTGGTAAATGAGACCTTTAATCTGTACTCAAGTTCGACAGACGTGAATCGAAGCAGGCTTTGACTGAATGCGCGTTGTGATAACGTCACATGACACATCATGGCTCAAATCTGTTGAAAATCTGCTGTAATTCTGAAAAATTGCAAGCTCCTCTGAATATTGCGGAGTTTGCTTGATTTTGCATTCGTTTCTGCGACCACAAAATCCTGGAGGGACGGTCTCTGTCCCCATTTTCCTGATTTAAGCATAACGCAGTCGTTTTCTTTTGTCACAGGTCTATTGTTAAAGGATCTCCATCATATAAACTGATATGCAGAACACATCATATAATCTTACACGGATAACCCCGTCTTTTACAGCACTCTCGCAAAATTTTATTGGGCTCATCTTATGCAATGTGACAAGTAAAAGCCTGTTGAAATCACAGTGGAAAACTGGCTTTAGTTTCCAAGTGCTAAACCTGCGCAGGCATTAACGAACGGTTCGAGATGATCATCCTGATTCACCGTGCAGGCGCTTTTGTCGCTGACTCTCTCCCTGACTACAGGCGGCGATATTTGTAGTAAAGCGGCTATCGATTGATCTCTGGCGCTGCTGCCGCAGATTTCGAGAGGAGGCTCTAATGACATGCTCTCTCTCTGGTACTTTCTCGCCAGCGCTGCACGACGCCTGGGCTAACTGAGCAGTGCTAAGATACCGCTCTTCTGAGGGCAGTGTAGATCCTCACTCACCTCTGAAGAAATTCAAATACTTTTACACAAATACGACCACTAATAACTTTACTGCTGTCAATGTGATTCATACCTCTCGTAATCTTGGATGTCAATGCAAAACTATAGGTGCACTTAGAAAAAAATTCCCTTGTAGGATTTATGGCCCATCTCAGTATCCTTAAACAAAAAAGTATTGAAATGAACGTAAAGTCAGCATGCTAATCTGTTTTTACAGATTCAGCTATCAGCTGAATGAACAGTAGACATGGCTGCTTTACTTGTATACAAAAACAGCAGACAGAAAGGTTGGACTCTCGTTGTTGGTAGCTGATGCCGTGTTGCAACCTGAGCTGAAGAGAGTACGGGAAAAATCGATGCACGCCGTGAGTGCACAGGGACTCCCCGCGCTCGACCTGATTAATAGCAAGTCAGAAAGGGCACAGGCCTAATAAACACTGAAAAAGTATAAACACATTGTGCTTTCATTTTCTTTACTAAAAAAGATGCATTGAGAGAGAGAGAGCGCGAAAGAGAGACATCAGACATTCTGCAATGTTATTTTCTATCATCTTTGGTAACAAAGCATGAGTGCCACCACTTATATGAGCATCCCAGCAGAACCGATACGCAAAATTCAAATGCAGGCACATCAGGTGATTGCCATGCTCTGACAGCAATGGTCTGGCAAAACACACCCAGTTTCTATTGAGTAACAAAGACGCTTTATTATACCTCACATTAAAGCTGTGAAACATCCAGTAACGCGACAAATAAGGCTTACGCCTATACGCTTACACCTCATCCTCACAGGGCAATACCCAAGGGGAATAACAATTCTATTCTCGTTTACATTGCGGCTATGAGCTACAGCCAGTGAGAGAGCAAGGCATGGAGTGAGGTCACCGTGAGGAAGGGAAACCCACAAAACCTATGGAAGAAGCTGTACAAACATTTTTTAGTCACCTCCAACTCTCTCTGTAGCACACGCAATCCCTGCTGCCCGCGTGTGCTAACCCATTCTTTCACCCACTTTCTTTGTGTTTTCCTATTCGGGGTTTCTTCAGCACAAATTATCGCGCAAACAGCTTGCACCGCTTGTTTCGGTCCTACGTCCATCTTCAAATAAACAACTCCTGTTTCGCGTCATATATCCGTGTCACTTCCCATGTGTGTTTTCGTGACAAAATGTAGTTTGGACACCAGATCGAGTCGTCAGGTGATGGAGTCGTTGTCAGATCGTGTAGTGTGTGACCCCCTGTCGCTAAGCAACCATGTAGTGTGAACACCACAAGGACTTCATGACTCCCGATTACAAAACAGCAAGTCGTGTAGTGTGAACAGAACAGTGATCCGCCGATGCTGAAAGTCGCGTAAGTGTGAACTTAAACTAAACAAAACCAAAACGTATCTCGTCCCAAATATCTTGTCAAAAGAATCTTAAAATAGCATATAAAAAGTATCTTAAAGCATTGTGTTTAAATAAAGTAGGTCTGTCCAAAGTATCTTAAAGAGGATCTATTATGCCCCTTTTTACAAGATGGAATAAGTCTCGGGTGTCCCCAGAACGAGTCTATGAAGTTTCAGCTCAAAATACCCCACGGATCATTTATTATACCATGCTGTAATCGACTCTTTTTGGGTGTCTCTTTAAACGAACTGCTGCGCCCCACCCCCTTTCCAGAAGAAAGCTTCGGACACTACAGCAACAACAAAGGCGGGTCAAAGTGCACGTTGCTCGCAAGCAGCCGATGAAGACCAGGGGCAGGTTTTTTCTTACAAATCTACGTAGGTTTGTATAGGAAGTAGGTCTGGATTTACTAACAACTCGTTTCAGAATCAGTTCCTTCTTTTGGGAAACAATAACTCAGTTTGTCGTGCTCTTTTTACAGTTTACAAACAGCTATATAACACTACATGAAAAAAGCATAATAAGGCCACTTTAATATACTTTTGGACAAGATACTTTAAAGTGTCTTATACAAGATATCTTAGAGTCTCTTGTCCAAAGAGTCTAATCCAAAATATCTTGAATTATCTTGTCCATGGTATCCTAAAATAATATATATATATATCTTTCATCCCTGCCCAAGTGTGCTTCCATTATATTTAAACTCACAACAAAACATGCACTTTTGTGAGCTTCTCTCTGTTTACTACCCAGCTGTAAATACAGCCAGTAAATAGCTCAGAACCTTCTACTGTTCTGTCATGAACGCTCCAGGTGTTCAGAAGTCCAGCTCAGGGAAGAATCAGTTTCAACAAAGCATAAAGCTTACCCGGGTTCAAGTTCTCAGCCAGAGATAAAGCACTTAAATCTAATTATCATTAGAAACCGAGATATGGTATGTATGGATTGTGAGACGCTCACTATTGACAAAAACTCACAAGATACTTCTGCATTTCCATAAAAATGTACAAGCCATTACACATATTGTTGTTATCTTCAATTTTTACAAATGTGACATTACTTGGTTATATCATCTGCCCATAGCACAGACTAACCACAAATAAAGCCTCCAAAGACTCTTTGCTTGCCACAAACACAATACAGGGAAATACATTTGAAATCAGTTCCAAGAAGCATGATTTGCTAATAACCACAAGCCAAGTTTGCATTTCAAACAAGTCAGGTTTGGTCTGAATACAGACCAGCAATACATGTAATCTAATACCGGTAAATGGTAAACATCGTGAAACAGGACAGTCGACTTTTACGTTTTCCTCTTACTGCAGATCTTGCAAAAGCAAAAGTGCAAGGTGCAACTGCAGCTTGCAGCAGCAGTAATGGCTTGGCAAATTTAAAAAGTCACCTGAACAAACAGCGGTAAAGCAGTCTGCTGATGGCATGGCAACAATATGCAAGAGCTTCTAATATGAGGGAGGGAGGAAAAGCACCGATGATAAACCCCTGAACTGCACATTAACAGAAAACCATTTAACAGTGGGCAAAGTCATGAGCATGATTTGGTTTGCAATGCAATTCGACTCAAGAACCCAGTTGATTCGGCCTCGTTGTGCTCTATTTAATGCAGGGGTTGAGTGCAAATTATTCCTCCTTATTCTCTGTGACTAATGACCATAGACGGTTTACTACAGAACCTCTGCACATACCCGAGTCTAGAAAGGAAAAAGTGGGGAAACAACATGAGTGAATATTGAAATGTCCCTATCCCCTGCTGTAGTGAGCAGGAACAGATTTGGCCTAAACAAAAAACCCACACAGGAAGAACACACAACCCTCCCCCTGAGCTCAGGATTGAACTGGGGACCCTGAAACTGTGAGGCAGCAATGATGCGCAATGAAAGCTGTACCGAATATTAAACTCCCAATTACTAAAACAAACGAAACGTATGAATGGGGCATGTGTGTGTGTGTGTGTGTGTGTGTGTGTGTCACACGCAGCCTCGCTTCAAATGCGCCAGCAGCTAGACTATGTTTCCATCCATGTATTTTTATGCAAATTTTGGGAGATCGCACAGAAAAAACAAGCAAACAAACAAAAAAGCTGGATGGAGACACCTGATGTGAATAAAATCTGATGTGATTTAAATGCGCATTTAAAAAAAAGTATGCACTCAATTAAGGTGGATACATTTTTGATTCGATAAAAAGACATGTGCATGAACTACAATGGAAGCACGTTTACCGAATAAATTCCTCAATGAGCTTCCAAAAAAAAAAAAAAAAAAAAAAAAAAAGAAAAAAAAAAATCATGTGACTTTGCCTCAACAAATCATGCGATTGGATAATTGGCTCAGAAAAGAAGAAATGGCGAAGAGCGAAATGCGCCAGTTTCCCTCGGAAGTGATGGTTTTGTTCTCTTGAACACATGGGATAGAAACAGTGCTTAACTCGCAAAGGTTTTATGCAATATTCAATTTTTTCGCACAAGTTAAATTCGCAACTTGGATGGAAACATAGCTAGCAACACGTCACGTGTATAGCACGTTTATCAGGACTGCTTTTCACAAATGGCTTATGAAATGTTAGGAGCAGGAGAACAGAAAAACAACAAACTATTAACCAGCTGTTCATATTGATGGTGATTAAAACTGTAATTGAACTGTTTTCGCTACTGCGGTGCAAATGTTCAGTAATCCAAATTATCCGTCATGCTCTATGAAAATGGATCTACCATGCTCTGCTACAGTGATGCAAGTAATGTAATGGCTAAATAAATAAATAAAATAAAATAAAATAAAATAAAATAAAATATCTCACCCCTAAGAATTGATCTAAATTCTAAGCCAAATAATCTCAATCCCTGTTTCAACAAGACACAGCATACTCTGACTCCACCTTCATTTGCATGACATCAAGCTCAAATGCAAACCAGAACAAACTAAAGCTACTGTCCAACACTAAAGCCAGCTTCCTCAGGAGTCATTTGCATGGAATCCTGTTCCCCCAGAATTAGCATCTAGCACGCTAACTGGAGAAGCGGATTCCATTACATTCCCTGAAGTTAAGCTTCTCTGATCCATTTATGCGAGCCATACGCTGAGCGGGTGAGCCGCTTTTCTCTGGTCCAAATCTGAAACATGCAATAAGCTAATGCGCGAGTAATCTAATCGGAGCTCGTCAAGGCCGTGACTTTATGCTCCAATACTGTAGTTTGTGTTTTCAGACAATAGCTTCGTGCGATGTTTCTAACACAAAGCTAATGTCACATTTGGCTCAAGGCATCAGGTGAATGAAGGGGAATAAATATTTTTCACGCCTTATAACAACACTGATATATTGTGAAACATGTGGGTCATGACATGAAGACATTAGAGATTCAAACAATACAATAACAGCATGAAAGTAACCTCCACAACTATCTTATAGCAGATATAAATTCAACATGGCTTGTCCATTAGTTTAGTGAGCGCAGTTCCTAGTTCCTGTAGCACCTTAAATTTAGAAGTTATCTGGCTTGTTGATGAAAATTTGTTAGAAATATACTGACATGACACTGGATGCATGTGAGAAAAAAACAAAAACAAACAAACATTGCTCAATGTATAAAACCATCCATCCATTTTCCATGCAGCTTAACCTGCACCTATCCCAGGGAACTCAGGGTACGAGATGGGGGACACCCTGGACGGGGTGACAACCAATCGCAGGGCACAATACCACACGTTCACACACTACAGATAATTTGGAAATGCCAATCAGCCTACAATACATGTCTTTGGACTGGGGAAGGAAACCGGAGTACCCGGAGGAAACCCTCAAAGCACATGGAGAACATGCAAATTCCACGCACACAGGGCAGAGGCGTGACTCGAACCTCCAACCCCAGAGATGTGTATAAAATATATAACATTGAGAAGCTGTTTCTGGATTGGTCTTAAGGAGGAATTGTCAGAAACTGCATAATTCCACAGTTTTGCCTTGTCTTTGTTTAAGCCCTGCTTAACTACCCCCAACCCTCACAAAATAAACAATATTATAAATACTGGACAAAAAGGGTTAGTCTTGAAACATTAGAGACATTAGAGAAATCGGCAACAAATCTCATCTCAAGCGCCGGAAGTCCTACATGGAACGCCAGTTTGGACTACCAACCAGCTTCATGTTTACACTTGTATGCGCATGCCCATGTGCAGGAACGGTCATGTGACATGCGTATTCGGTCGTGTGGACGGAGATCGATTCTGAAACACAGCGGAAACGCCAGTGTAGATGAGGATCGTTTTCATTTTAAAAACGCACTAGTATAAACAGTGCCTTACTCATGCACTAATCAAGCTAATTGCTTTAACACTGAAAGGGTAATAACTACACTACAGTAGTCAAGTTCTTTTTGACATTAATCAACTAAACATACACTTTTATTTAGCAAATCTATTTTCCATTTTTCTCTCGAGCTCTGAAGTGACACGATTACCTTGCTCCAGTAAGGGTGGAACAAACGGAGCCTTTCCTTTTATATTCGAAAAACACTATTGCATGTCAGCCTGAACAAGTAAACAACTCCTTTTTCACTTTTACTCAAGAGCACATAAAATGCAAGCTTGTACACACAAACACGTATCGTGGTGGCAACTTTGTGTAGAAAAAAAAAAAAAAAGGACAAAAAGAAAAAAAACTGGTGAGAAACCGTCGACACTAAAAGTGTATCTGATGTTCTTTGTGTTTTTAGCAGCATGTGCTCAGCTTGCCCGTGTACATACAGTACATACTTGTGTCACACTGCACCTCTCCCAGCGCCAGGCTGAACAGATGGACTCTCTAGCTCCTCTGCCTGAAACCCTCCTACGCTGGTCATGCAGTGCCTCCAGAAAACTCCACACTAATTCCATCTGAGGTCAGGAGTGTTTTCTGCTACTGCACTGGAGTGCTTGGGAGTGAGCTGGTCTGAGTGGGAGAACACAAAAAATAAAAGCGCTTTGTGTCTGTTCAGCATCGTTTCGCAACACCAGTGCGTTCGGCATGGTTTCCCATCACTACTGTTTGTGGTTGCGCTGAGAGATTGCTGGGGTTTTCTGTTTTAGTCATACACATGGGAGAGTGAGTGTAGTCAGCGTGTCAGGCTGAGTGAGTGTTGTTCTATACTACTGGCTTTAAAGCAGAGCTGTAGTGTTGACGCTGAGGTAACTGTTTTCTCCTTTCAGTCTGCTCTCCTTCCTCTCAGCCTCCCAGACACTACTCTACTCTGCTCTTCTGACAGGGAGACTGTCGCCCTTCTCGTCAACATAAGTGTCTGTGGTCTCAGCAGCTCAGCTCTTGCCACCTTCCACACCCAAACATGCTGAGAGACCGTCCTGTCACACACTGCACAGTAAGTGGCACACTTCCCCAAATGCTAGGCCACCTGAACGCACTGCAGTACTGTACGAGATCGCTACACAATGATGGAGCTCTGCATTCTTGTAAATTGTCAGGAGGATTGTGAAACACACATACTGTCTCATGGTAGAGAAAGAAGGCAGCTTGTTCAGAGACCTCTGAAATGATATAATTTCAGATATTTCACTATAATATGTTTACAAAATTACATTCTGCAAAAAAATATGTTTTTGAAGAGTGTTTGGGTTTAGAGTAGAAATACTCTATAGCAGTGGTCACCAACTCTCTTTCTTGAGATCTACCGCCCTGGAGGTTTCGGCTCCAACCAAAATCCAACACGACTGTTTTAGTTGCTCAAGAACTTCTTAAGGCAGTGATTAGATGGTCAGGTGGGAGTTAGGAAAGGTTACACATAGCGAACATTGACTCTACCTGTAAAGCCCCCATGAAATGGCTGAAACAGGAAGTCAGAGTGACAACGAGTTAAAGTGTTTGACTGACTTACACAACAGTCAACAGCGTTTGACATACAACCCCCACCTGACAGTAGTTTAGAGATCTAGCTAATTATGAGAACAGCAAAGAGCCTTTTATAATTACTCTTGTTGATGGAGAATCCTCAACGGTGCACAAAGATGGAATCATGTTCTTACTTAGTCTAAGGAAATTGAGTAATGAATATGAATAAATGATATAAAATGAATAAACAGCATAGATCTCAAACAACAACAAGGCTGCCTACATTGACGAAGTGGAGAAACTCATAGCTTGGTGCCAGGTTAACAGTCTCTCCCTGAATGTCAGTAAAACCAAGGAGCTGGTTATGGACTTCAGGAAGAGGCAGCAGAGGAACTACACCCCACTCGAGATCAGCAGGACCCCTATGGAGAGATTGAGCAGCTTCATGTACCTTGGAGTACACATCTCTGAAGACCTGACCTGGACGCATCGAGCTAATGCTCAGGTGATCAAAGCCAGACAACGGTTGTACCATCTGAGACTGCTGAGGAAATTCAGGCAATCCCAGCAACCCTGAAAACTTTCTATAACTGGGCTATAGAAAGTTTATTGACTCAGTGCATCTCAGCGTGGTATGGAAACTGCTTTATCGAGGACCGCAAAACCCTGCAGAGAGTGGTGCGCTTAGCTGAGCCCATCTCCGGGTCTGCTCTCCCCTTTCTGCACAATATCTACACCAGGCGATGCCATACAAGAGCTGCTAAAATCATCAGGGACTCCACCCACCCTGGTAACTGTCTGTTCAGCCTGCTGCAATCAGGCAAACGCTTCCGTAGTCTGATGGCTAAAACTGGGAGGTTTAGGAGGAGCTTTTTCCCTCAGGCCATCAGAGTCCTCAACACAGATATGTACTCCATTAAGATCCCTGAGGACTCCCATAAAGACTCTACAGTCACTCTGCACTCCATCGACATTCCATACACTGCATTGCATCGTTAATACATGTAACACATTACATATTTTGTACACCCCTTTTTGCACATTCCTGTACATATATTTCATATTTCTCATCTCATCTTATTTCTTCTTCTTCTCTTATTATTTCTATTAGTTCTGTTCTTTTTCAGTTTAATTTAATATTTAATGCCCAGTCTAAAGAGGAGTAGGCCAGGTTTTCATTTAATAAAATAAACAAATAAAAGAAATAAAAATCTCGAATCTTGAACATCAAATTGTTTTGATCATTTTCCAGGAACTATAAAATCTGAATACAATGAAAATACTAAGAATAAATTGGTGTAAATATATGAGAATGTAAAATGCCCTCCACTAATATTGGCACCCTTGATAAATATGAGCAAAGAAGGCTGTGAAAAATTGTCATTGTTTAACCTTTTGATCTTTAATTCAAAATACTCTGCACTCATGGATATCAAACAACACAGCAACAACAAAACACCACAGCAGCAACAACAACAAAAAAATCTGTGTTAAATATTGCTATGCAACAATTATTGGCACCCTTTCATCAATACTTCGTGCTACCTCCCTTTGCAAAGATAACAAATAGCTTTGAGTCTTCTCCTATAATACCTGATGAGGTTAGAGAATACAAGGCAAGGGATCCGAGACCATTCCTCCATACAGAATCTCTCCAGATCCTTTAAATTTCCAGGTTTAGTATCATATTAATGTCCATAATACTAAAGAAACCCCTATTTTGACTTTAGACCCTTAAGAATAAAGCGGATTTGGTTGTCAGGCTTCCAATAAGCCAGGTTTTGGATATAAAAGCCAACTGAATAAACTCTTCAGGTCTGTTTGTGAGGAAGAAAAGCCCTTCTTCGAGTAATTCTGATGGGAAGGGGGGGGGGGGGGGGGGAGGGG
>JANDJT010000206.1:13396724-13452529 GCA_024331685.1 Stegophilus panzeri | reverse complement strand
GGGGGGGGGGGGGGTGAGTGGGCACAGGTGTGAGAAACAAACAACCTGAATCCACAATAAACAGTGGGTGGCTTGAAGTTTGTTGTTGAAGTATGCTGAGTTACTTAAAAGTTTCTAAAATGACTCAGCAGGGAAAAGGCAACGTCAGGGCCACCAGGATCTCTCGCTTAGCCCGGTGTCCATCTTCATAAGTCGAATGTCACACACGGTTGCGCTATGAAATCTCTCAGCAGACCTCACACTGAGAAAAAGCTCCACTTGCTGAGTCACTCGAGTTGAGCTACAAAGGAACTGGCAGTATAATCATACGTGCTATTTGGGACAGGATAATAGGATGAGAAATGAACCCAGTCATACTCACAGCTTGGCTGACGAGACAAGTAATTAAGGTATCTTATAATGAGTTATTAAATTAATGAATTTGTCCAACTGTTCTTCTAATTTGATCATAAACAATTCCCAAGAGTCATAACCCTATTACATTCCATTAAGCCAGCATGGGGTAGAGAAAATTAGCAGCATTTCTGACATACATCCTGATGTAATGTCTAACAAGACTGGAGACTCTTGGATCTGGGTGCACTCCTCCATGCAGAACATTTTAAACTCCTTTATCGTCTTAGGTTTGTGCGTGGGGGGTACAGTTCGAGCACGTGTTTGTACTAGGGTCCAAATCTGGCGATTTTGATTTTGTGGGTTTTGAACTATTTCGGTGTTGATTTCTAACTGTATCTGGCTCTTCATCTTGTTGAAAGCTCTACAGATGGCCAAGTCTGAACCTCATGGTAAAGGCAATCAGGTATTGAGCTAAAATATCCAGGTTCTTGCAAGGATTCATGATGCTATCAATGTTTACAAGCCCCTGAACCACCAGCTACAAAACAGCCCCAACGCATCCACCCTTATATTTCGCATTGGCTGCTTTTCCTTGTATGCACACATGCTGATGGTGTACATGAATAAAGAATTTGATTCTGGTCTCATCTGACCACAACACACGATGCCAGCTGTAGTTCTAATGTATTACACGGGAAGGGTTTCATTATTACTACACTTCCACACTTCTTGTTGTTATGAAAGTAGCTTTTAGCTGTTGGTTTTGAAACTTGAAAACCACATGGATCAACAGCAAATTTTTAAAAAGTTTCTGATCTTTGGGTCTTTTTTTTTTAAAAAAAAAAACAAAAAAACACCTTCACCATCCTCCTCACTGTATGCAGGAAAGTGTTCTTGCAGGTCCAAGTCACTATTATCAGACACTTTGTTATGTTCTTAATGGCATATGTATTTTCATATCCATTACCTGATTTGTGCAGGTCAGTCTCATTTGTGTTGAAAGTTCTTTGGTTTTGTTCCCTTGGTATTGTACAACAAAAGGTGTTTCCCATGTGCGCAACCTCATTTATACCCCAGAGAAACAGGACATGGAGAAAGGCAACAACAGAATTTCTCAGGATGGAGAGAAAATTTTTAAAGTAATTAATTTTTAAGTATATTATAAATATTTTTTTTCCCCAAATGTTTTCACTTCTCAGACTTGATTTAGTTCTTACGGGTCACTACACGCATGCACTAATTATGGCCACTTGCACGACAAGCAAACTTTTGTTTAGGGGTTGAAAGATTATTTTCTTGACAAAGTGCGTTCCTCCACATCTGTATGTTAAAGCATTATACATCGCAGTAGGGGAATGTTTAAATGTTAAACTTCCACAGTGCTATTCATGTAAGCTGAATAATTACTGGATCCTTATCCAAAATGACTTAGATTTTTTGTTGTTGTTGTTTGAGAGCGGGCCTGAACTTAAGCATCAAAGGAAGGTCATTTGAGAGAAAAAGTGAAAGTAAAATCAGGGGAAATAATCCCACTCAGCGTAAAGTGTAAACGAACATAACCATCACCGAATTCAGACCTTTTTTAGTTGCATTATTCAGAAAGCTAGCGATATCCTAACAGCAGTGATGTTGACTATTCTGTATATATTTTATTGTGCAACATGCTTAAATAACGGATCCTGTCTATTATTATTCATTATTTGTTTGTATGTTAGAATTTATCATTTAAAAAAAACCATATCAGTATATCTAATCTCATGGGATTCTGTCATTTCTGATAGATATATTACATTCTGGTCAAAAAATGTAATATTACTTTATTTATATAGAGAAATGTGTTAACAATATGCTTGCATAAATGTGTGTATCCTTACACATACCTAAGAGCAGTACTCACCCTAATACCACACTAATACTAATAACATCTTACGCTTCAGCTTACATACCAAAGACATATCCTTGTCAACTGTAACAGAAACAACCTGTAAAATGCAGATTAGTTCAACTTCAGCGGAGATGGCTACCAAGCTGAGCATCATAAATTGGCCATATAGTGCATACATGGGTGTAGAAGCTATTATGTCTTGTCTTGTGTAGTGCACATATGTAGGGAGCAGTAAGTCATTCAGTAAGACTACTCTCGGGTCTGCCGTTACTATAGAAACAGCTGTAAATCAAGGTTTGCACCTCAAGCACAGCAGTTAGAGCAACCTCAAAAAAACAAAAGGACAACAAACTGTTTGATGATGTTAAAATGATGATGATTTTGTGTTAATTTCTCCTCCGTTTATTTAGATGATGGGGAAATAACTGCCCCGGAGGGTCGTCGAGATGGCCACTGAATGGACATTTAGAAGACCTGCTTAAGTTCAAAACTAGCAACTCATTCTTTTTAAAAATGTGTCCATTTTATTACAGTAACTCCTTTCCAAAAAAAGGTTTGCTCTTAAGGGCCACTCAAAGCGTCAAAATAATACTGGCCTGGCTTCATAGCTATGCAGCAATGACCAGACAAATCCCACCCACCTTATGCCATCAGCTAGTTAACTGTGTTAACACATCAATTCTCCGCGTTTCCAACATGTCCGGTCTGGTCACATTTTCACCTCAAGTGCCTTGATCAAATTAAAGTTCCCATGAAGCACGCACGCGCACGCACACACACACAGAAACAGGAACGAGAAGCAAATGGCTTTTAACACCTCTTTGCTTCAAATGAGCAAAAATTGCTAGACGGAACTATGCGAACTACACAAAAAAACCTCACAATTAGAAATTATATAACTATTGTCTTGATTCAGTAATGAACCCAATTGCACAGGAAACTTAAAATTACCTCGATTACGCAGTCATTATCAATTTTGCAGAACAATAGTGCATTTAAAAGATGAATTAAAGAAACCTCAAGAAAGAAAAACACAAAAGGTTCTGCTGCTCTGCATCACGCCTACCCACAGCCTAGTCTGTAGTGAAACAAAATCTTAATCTGTTCGCTCAATAAGCTCAATAATACATCAAAACCATGGTGCCCTCTGAGAGCAGTCTGGCCTGCAGTAATATTCACTCTTCCACAGAGAGCAAACACATTGTAGCTGCATGAATAGCAGGTGTAATGAATGCATTTCAGCTCTTACTCAGCCACACCTGTGGACTAAGCCTGTCCATCTGCTTTACTTTTGCCTTCTTTCTCTCAGATTTTCTGTCTGAACGCATAAAGGCCCCATTAGCATAAGGAGCGAGTCTTTTCTTCGGCACAGAACCTGAACGAGAGAAGGGGGGGGGGACCTCAAGGAACACGGAATTACATAACAGACAGGATCACTTAAGACTAAAGACACGCTACTGAACATTCCAGCCCTGCGCAGCTCGACTGACAAAAGAGACAGAAATCTCTCTCACTATCACTTCTGAATTCTGAGCATCTCTAAAACCGAAACCGTTCCTGGAACCCTGGCATAAAGGAGAAAACTGTATGCAAAATAAGATGCAGGCGAACGACCTGGTACATTTCGCCTGCGTATAGCGGAAACGGATTTATAAACAGAGAGGTTATGGTTAAGCCAGCTAGCAGACGGCACTAGAGACAGACCGGCCATGTTGTAAATATAGGGAGAGCAGGACAGGTAAACAAACGAGAGGCTTCTCGGGCAGATGAATAAATATTCTAATATGCGACCGACAGTGACGCAGCGTTTTGGAAAATGAATCTGCACTTTGCTCATTAACGCTCGTTGCGCTTGAACTGAAGAAATAACGCCAGGCATGAAAGCATCTTCAGTACAGGCTGATCTGCTGTACTATGTGCATGCTTTGGTTTATCTTTCTTTACAGAGGTGATCAATGGAAGATGTGCAGCACTAAATTATACAAGTCACCATTGCCCTAGCAGTAATATTTCTATTAGAATTACTGCTATTTAAAAAAGCAAACAAACAAAAAAAAAAAAAGCAAAGTGGCATCCATTTCGTCCTTACATCATTACATCAAACCAGCAGCTAACGAGGTGAGAACGGAAGCAGCGTTTCTTTCCTTCCTCTCCTCCATCCCCACCCCGTTAAACTCCATTCACCCAGAGCAAAGCACTTTATGCCACTGCACCCATTACTCTGATACCTTTTGCCACGATCTCGTGAAATATTTATAATGCAGGGTCCTTCCAAAAGCACTCTGAACCCTTTCGCTCACAGTCTATGGCCAACGAGAGGAATCTGCTCTTCGCAGCAGCGTCTTAAGGAGACGCAGCCGAACGAACGAGAGCAAAAGACTTTTCAGCTCGCCGAGGGCTTTCTTATGAGAGCAATCAATTCGTATCAGAAGGGTGCACTTCCACAACAATGAATATCCAAAGAATGGATCGCAGCATGATTCAAAGTGCTTGCCTGCAATGACAGCAGCACGTTGGCATTTAACTTGGTGGAAGGAGAGTGCAAAGAGATCTCAGGGGAATTGGTCATTGTATCAGTCCATACATGATTTTGCGGAGTTTTGCGGCCAAAAAATGCTTGATTTTGCTGCTGATTTTTTTCTCTCAAAATTTGCGGAGTTTTATTTTTCTTTTTTTGCGGAAAACTACATGAATTGGCAAAATTGTAATCGCACGAAATTGTTTTGCATGGTCTTTCACAGTGATGTTTGTGGATAAATCAGACCTTTTAGCTGATACTCATGTGGACGCACGTGAATCGCTGAATGCGCGTTGTGATGATGTCACATAACATGTCTTGGCCCAAATCTGCGGAAATCTTGAAAAATTGCAAGCTCCTCCGAATACAGGGCTGGGCAATATAATCGAGATAATATTGATATCGTGATAAATGATTACGTGATACACTTTTCTGATATATCGTTGGTATGGTGCTATATTTCTTATGTTTTTAATAATTACAAATGAAATGGTACTGAGTGGATGTTGTTCATTTGACAATTTTTTAAATCATCTTTGTAGGCATTAAAAAAAAAAAAAAAAGTATTGTCAAACTCAGTTTAACATTTTTTTTGTTTATTTTACTACCGTTTTGCAGACAGATTGTTAGCTAAATGATATTTGGTGATGCACATCGTGTATTGTAGAAATGTCCACATGTTTCATGATTTTTTTTGTCATATTGCCCCGCCCTATTCCAGAGTTGGCTTGATTGAAGTTAGCATATAGGCATTTAACTTGGTGAAAGGAGAGTGCAGAAGGAGAGATCTCAGAAGAATTGGTCATTGTACCGTGCGAGGACTCATTCCTGAGCTGGTCAGTGAATAAAAACAGATGCCAGAAATAAACAAATCGCACAACCTGTTAAGTTCAAGGAGCTTCCAGAAGATTGCAGAATTATAGCTTTAGGTTAAAGGCTCTTAAACTTTAATTAGAATTAGGGGAGAGAAAAAAAATAAATAAATAAAATTATATATGACTTATCACTAGCTATAGATGAATGAGTCAGCTCTTTGAGTCGGCTCTTGTAGTTGAACGCTGAGAGATGGCTCACATACAGTATATAAGCGGAATTGTTTTGTTTTTTCTTTGTTACCCACACCAGTGCTGTTACTCTTCAGTGCTTTGCACACTGACCACGTTTGCTGCGGTCTGAATCCAAATGCGACTGTTCCTGGCGCCTCCCACAGCATCGGTAAGGTTTCAGACTATCGTACCAAGTGCATTCGCCACAGACGCGCATGGAGAACACAACGTGACTCACCGTATTTTTGGGCTTTTTTTTTGTTATTATTTTGGTGCTATTATTAGCAGCAGATATTATTTGCAGCATTGGACCGCTTCTGTGTTCCACAACGCTCCCCTCCCACTGATGGTACATGTGTGCTGTGGAAACTAATGACGTCGTCATCAGCTGAAACAAGATTCAAGATTTTATTTGTCACATACACAATTATATACAGTATATAACTTGCAGTGAAATGAAAACATGTGCCGGTCTACATTTCTTCCTGAACAAGTGTGGACCCGAGTGCGTGTTGCGTTCACATGCATGGGAATTGGTTCAGTTCCAGTGGCTCAGTTCCAGTGCAACCGAACTCAGACCACCTCCTACCTACAGGTAGTCTCGAGTTCGGTACCGTGACGCGCTTCCCGGTCTGCATGACAGCTTTCACACAACCAATTTCTCACATGCTCCAATTCGGACTAAAACTGCCAGTGTGAAAGCCCCCTTAATCAAAATGTTTCCATGGAAACCTCTTTCTAACATGTGCGCTCGCCTCTCAGCCGTGCGTATGAGCCAGCAGGACAGGCAGGATCCACCCGCACTCTGGCTTGTTAATAATCACATGTGGTCAAGTGCATCAGGGGAAGTGATCAATTACCAGGATAAATGGAAATAAATCTTGGTAATGACTCAGACACACAGGGGGCACAATAACATCAATGCAAACATGCAGACACATTAGCAGTGCCTTGCTAATTTTACAATGGGGGGGGGACAAAATAAGAGATTTTTAGACCAAAAGAGTTTAGAAAAAGAACAACCACCACTGGTTAAAATATTATATTATAAGCTAAGGGGGAGAGAAAAAAATGCCAATGAGCCGTTTGGGAGCCGAAAGACTCGGTTCTTTATGGGTGAGCTGAGCCAAATGATATGACTCACTGAAAAGAATTCCCATCACAGCTGACTGGGAGCACTAACACCATACAATACAAGATCACATAGTAAAGAATGAGCAAAATATGAAGACTGTAATCTTTCTGGGAGAAAGAAAGATAGAAAGCAAGGGTCAAGGGTTTCCAAACAACTCGGTCCACGACCAGTACAACTGCAGCACGAACAAACCGAACTAGAAAAAAAAAAAATCATACATAATAATAGTAAGTAAGTAAGTAAGTAAGTAAATAAATAAATAAATAAATCAGACCAAATGAGTGAGTTTGTACCAGTGCTCTGGTCCACCATGCAACCAAGCTGTGAATAGAAATATGCGTTATCATAGCAGAAGATAACAGAGCTGTTGAGCAACACCTGAGTGCACTGCCTTCACACTTCACCGCGCGCTCTGCTAAAACAACGTTTATAACGCCCTATGGCGCAAAGTAAACACACATATGACCAAGGGGATATTAAACCCCACCAGCATGTGACAGACAATATGACGCTATTGACAACTAGGACACAAATACAGACGCGTACACGCTGTCATTGTGAGCGAATGAGACGTGCTGCTAACTCGCTAATAACTACCTTTACTTCCTACTTTCACCGCTCCAGCCGGCTAACACCCTGTTTTTCCCCTCCTAAATAGGCAACTGGTCCATTTACCAGACCATTAACTGAACTTTCCCCTGAACGCTGCAGCGTGAAGATGTGTTTTGCATACATTAAAATGTTTATCTTGTGCACACACACACAAAAAGAAAAGACAACACAACACCCCGTGCCATTTTAGCCTGGCGCGCTTCATACTCACATTTAATAACTCTATCCGTCGTAGACAACTTCGGCTCATCATTCGGTTTGTTTTCAGACATTTCCAGTCAAATGTGTGTGCTCGCCTTTCTCTTTCTCTCTTTCTCTCTCTCTCTCTCTTATTTATATCTGTATAGAAAAGGGTCCGTTGCTGTAGTCCTCGCTCAACAACTCTTTCCCCAAAACGGGAGACTGCAGTGATATCGCTCGCCAGAAATACTTGCAACAGGGTAACAAATTTCAGCGCCGTTGCTGTAGCTAGTCTGATTTACAGCTCTACTGTAGCGAGTCTCTCAAACAGCACCACCACCAACCAACCCCTCCCTCCCTCACAAGCAGTGCAACCGAACCTGCCTGCACTAGACACGCCCACTTCTAGTCTACCACTGCTTATTGGTCAAAAACAGCCTCCCGCTCTACACTGCTGGCTGTTGATTGGCTCTGCGATGTGTCAATCTCTTATTAGTGTACAATTTAGGGTAAACTGCCCGATTTCAAGATCTGTCATATGAGTACAGACGCCTAACAGTGGAACGCTATGTACTACGTGATGGGACTTTTTCTTAATTTCATGCAAACGAATTACAAAAAAAAACAACAATACCTGCAGTGGATATTTCATCATTAGGCCGACGATCTATCATGTTAATACTGAAGATGACAGTGAATTCTTGCCTTGCGGTACTAAGGCTGGGTGAAACTCGTATTTTTTCCTGTGAATAAAAACGGAACCGTCTTTTGTAAGGAAGCCCTAACAGGCCATTCATTTCCTTTTTTCTTTTTTTCCCCCTTGTTTTCTCGTGATCACGACTTAATTTTTTTGTTATCTCAAGATCACGAGAAAGTAACTTTAATTAGAGAAAATTAAGTCTAAATCATGAGAAAACAAGAAAAAAAGAAATAATAACGCGTGGCCTCTTAGGGCTTCCGTAATTCTGGGCCTCCAATCCTGCACAATTTTCATTCCTTTTCCCAGGGCAGCTGGTATAAACACGCTAACAGGGCTCAACCCCTCTTTCAAAGATAAAATGATCAATATGAGTATTCATTTTGGCATCCACATCAGATTATTTGCTGTGAAGAAATGTCGTAAAGTGGATTGTTTTGAATTTATTGTAAAAAAGACCATGGTGCAACCTATAATACATTGGCATGGTACACAGGAGTACAGAAAGTGCACATACATGACAGTGTGAGATGAATGCAAACAATATAATAAATACACATGACAACAGAAAAGTATTGCATACTTTCTCTAGTCTAGAGAGTAGATTAATACAGCCTATCAGTGACAGGCATGTCAGTCATATTTAAAGGAAACACAACATGAACCCTGTACGAGTCCCGCTTTACATCACCCCTGGTCAATTGTATAATTAGTCACTAGGTTGCTGAAACATCTCATGTTGCCACTCTGAAGTGTACAAAGGTGACTATGCAGGGCCCCTAAGTGAAAATGACCCTCAATAGGGACACAAAATTTTCTGTTGTTGCTGTTTTATGATATAGGAAGAGGGAAGAGCATTTGCACAGAGAGCAGACATTATGCTTACACCCCTGGGTACTGTACACAGAGAACTGGGTTGCATTTTATCATCCAGTGTTCTTAAAAGTTTTTTAGTATGCAGTCTGTTAATCCTCGACTTTACTGAGGCTGTGAAGCTGTCATAAAGATATAAAAGTTCGAAATTACATGGTTCATAACAAAGACCTGTAGAGTTCGCTCTGTCCCTCTGATGACTGACTTGATATAAAAGAGTGGATGCAAACGGATTGAGAGGTCTGACCTTTAAACTCTTCAGTCTCTTACTCTAATTGTAATATGAATGGAAAGCCAGGGCACATATATCCAGCTATGTATAATCCATGTAATTTGTAAGTATAACCCCAATTCCAAAAAAGTTGGGACGCCGTGTAAAATGTAAATAACTGTAAATAAAAACAGTATGCAATGATTTGCAAATCTCATAAACACGTATGTTATTCACAATAGAACATAGAAAACATATCAAATGTTTCTAAGATATTCTTTTTATACCCAGTCATGTTACTGACCTGTTGCCAATTAACCTCCAGCTGTTTCTTTTTAGTAACACTTACTTTTCCAGCATTTTGTTGCCCCGTCCCAACTTTTTTGGGACCTGTTGGGGCCATGAAATTCAAAATTACCTTATTTTTTTTTACTCAGTTTAAACATTTGATATGTTTTCTATGTTCTACTGTGAATAACATATGGGTGCAAATCATTGCATTCTGTTTTTATTTACATTTTACACAGTGTCCCAACTTTTTTGGAATTTTAGAGTTGTATAATAATTCAGTTTGAAATGTTGAGTCGTAAATGCTATTTTTTCAAACATAGGAAGAATGTGTATTACATACAAGCCATAGCCGATGAAATAGTTGTAGATGTAATTTAATGTTCTTCCTTTTTGTGATGCATATGCTACCTGATTTTAACATTATAATGAATACCAGTGGAAGCTCATAGCTTGTTTTACTGCGCTAATTGCCCCTGGCAGTTAAGAGGAGTGAAACAGAAATAGATTGCATTTACCTTTGAAATAGATATTTGCCTGTTTAATGAAAATTTTAATTGCAATGGATTGGCACCACATCCAGGGTGTACTCTGCCTTGTGCCCCGTGTCCCCTGGGATAGGCGACCCTGTAGGATAAGCGGTACAGAAAATGGATTAATGTATTGTACCTGTCATTAGTAACATGTACTTTTACTCATCTCTGCATGGAGATTTGCATTTTGGATAATTCCAAAAAAATTTCATTTTGTTATGTCAAAAGTACATTTAACCTTTTACAGGTAAAAGTACTGTTAATAGGGCACATTTCATCTGACCATGTTCTGTCTTGCCTTCTTATGCATAAGACAGAGATAAGAAATCCTTGTGACGTTTTATTAGGCCTGGGAAAATCCGCAAAACCAGGGAGGAAAAAAAGGTGGATCCTATCTTATTGCGGCCTTTCAGTTGAGACCTGCTCAAAAAGTACTCCGAAGTCACCGCAGACCGAATTACTCACCTGACATTTTAGCAGGGATAAATATTTGCAAGTGAGCAGCAGGGCTGCATTATCACATGCTGCTTTTGGCACAGCGCGAGTCCTACTCTCTGTCAGATGTGCAGACAGATGCTTCACGCACAGCGGCTGGAGGCCTGGACATTAGCCTGTCAGGCTTGTTGAAGTACAGCCTCCCTGCAGACGCAAACGCAGAAAACATAAAAGACATCTCTATCACTATGCTGAAACTTGTTATCCTTATGGGTCCTAATGTAATCCAGAGTGGCCTTGTTAAACACAGATTTGGTTGTCGTAAAGTTGTCAAGCAACAACATCCAGACTTGGTGTACACTTGGAATGAGTGTGTGAGACAATGTTCTGGTAGTTTACACAATGATTTCATGTAGACTAGAGGTTAAATTGGGATTTAGGAATCAAGGAAGCCCTACTGTTTTTATGGGTGCCAGCAGTGTGGGAACAGTTCAATTTCTATGTCATTATTACTATTTTTATTATGGATTCTGATTAAAAGTTGTCAAAATCTGCTTCTATCCTAAAGATTTAAATTAATGACTAGACCGATTGTATTGAGTATTTAAAATATCAAAGTATGTGGCACATAATACAGTAAAGCCTTGAAATTGGTTTATAACTGACATATCTTAAAACGTGATCAAACATATATACTATGTGAACAACTGACCAATCACACCCACATGTTCTTGTTGAACATTCCATTCCAGATTTAGTCCACTCTTTGCTGTGATAATAATCTCCACTCTTCTGGGAAGGCTTTCCGCTACATTTTGGGTGTGACTGGAGATTTGTGCTCATCCAGTTACATGAGCATTAGTGAGGTCAGGCAGTGTGATGCTGGGCGAGGAGGCCTGGTGCACAGTCAGCGTTCCAATTCATCCCACTGGTTTTCATTGAGGTTGACGTCAGGGCTCTGGGCAGGGCACTCGCATTCTACCACACAAACATTGGCAAATCAAGTCTTTATGGACCTTGCTTTGTGCACAGTTGTTCAGAACTGGAACAGGTTTGGGCCTTTTACAATGACATCCACATACTGTCCACATTCTTTTAGCTATATAGTGTAGCTTTAACTGAAGGAGAATATGAAAGCATTTCTCTATAACCCACTGCAAAATTATTACACCATCATCGTTATTACCATTATGCCATGCTATGAGTTACATTTCCATCAGCACCGGAGATGATGCTCTCTGTTCACACACAACCTTGTGACCTCTGATTTACACATATTTGTTTTATATTCACCTTAGTGTATCATAAATCTATATGTTTCCCTTAATGTTGCCCAGTCAATATATAGGCTATAAATATATAGTCCCTCCAGGATTTCGCTATTGTGCAATCGTAGAAATGAATGCAAAATCAAGCAAACTCCGCAATATTCAGAGGAGCTTGCGATTTTTCAAAATTACCACAGATTTACTGCAGATTTGGGCCAAGACATGTCATGTGATGTCACACACATTCAGTCAAAGCCCTTGTCAATTCACATATGTCGAACATGAGCAAAACAATTTTGTGCAATTGCAATTTTGCCAAATTCAAGTAGTTTTCTGCAAAACAGCACAAAAAACTGAGCAAATTGCATCATAAATTTTGGAAGAAAAAAAAAAAGCCAAAGCAAATTCACAATCATAAAAATTGTCTTCATTGTTTAGCCTTTTGATCTTTTGTTCAAAAAATACACAAAAATACTCTCATGGATATCAAACAATTGCAAACACAACACAGGTTTGTCCAAAAATATCTTTGTTAAATATAGGTGTGCAACAATTATTGGCACCTCCATGAATTCATATGGGAAAAATATATTTGAAGTATATTTCCATTGATATTTTACTTTTTTTTTTTTAGTACACCTGGGTGACTAGAAACAGGAAATTGTTCAACCATGACTTCCTCTTTCACAGGGGTATAAATATGAGCTAACACATAGGCCAAATTTCCTTAGTCAAAATGTTAAACAATAGAGGGAAGTTTTCACAACCTTCTTTGCTCATATTTAGAAAGGGTGCTAATATTACTGGAGGGCACTGTATGTATATCCGTTTTTTGTAACTTAATTATATGCAATCTTCAGAATTTCCATGGAAATTTCCATGGAAACCAAGGCTTTCTTTTACTCTCAGGAGACACAAGCATCCCTTGGAGATAATTTCTATTAGGGCCCACTGTCACTTTGCAGTAGAATTATAAATTACTGACTGAACTGCAGAATAGCATGTAATGAAAACGACAGAATCCAGCTTGTAATACTTTGAGGTCTTTCTCTTCAGGACTGATCAATACAGCAGTGATAGCATATTAGTTTCCCATATTGTGCTGTTGGGCGTCCATGGACTCTATGGAACAACTAATAACCACAGGGCAAAGCATGATGCATGTTAGATCTGTAACCTGAGTCATAATAAGGAGAACATTTACCATTACCATTACATCACAACTATACTGTATATATATCAAGAGTACAGAGCGCAAATTCACATCATACGCTGTAACATCAGCACTTAAGTTACTGCAAAAACAAAAAGTTACTGTATGATATAAATCTCAGTCCATTCCATTTCCAATCCTGAATTAAATTCAACCCCTTTTTCACCATGCTGTTGTCTATTTCTTACCGGATGTCTCTTATCCATCCAATCACAGAAGCATAAATGTCTGGTCTGTGATAAAATTGCTGTGAGATTGATCTCCTGTTGAGTCAGCACTCCCGCTCCACAGCAATCATAAATATTTCAGCTGAACGTATTGAGCTATGAGGTGCGAGGCTACACCTGGTAATGCAGAGCCTGCTGAGATTCAGAGAGCCAGTAAAGGAGAATTGATATGACGTTCAGGCTCACAAGAATTGAAAGCAGACATATGCAGAGGATGGCAGAGGCTTGGTGCCTGGCACATGCCTTTTTGCTTTGTTTGTCAGAAGTTCTTGTTTCATTATTAATTTATGGGTAATTCCATGCTAATGTCAACATTAGCCTGGAAAAATAAAATTGTGAGCACAGGAAAGCTACCTTTTGTTCAAAACGTTAATTTCCATGTTATTTCACTATATTTAACTTCTCTGGTTGGTTGCACAGAAAATGTCATAATTTATACAGCAAATATATGGTGCACTGGTTCAGACATGGTGGTGGTGTTGGGCAGGGGAGGGGGGCAGGGTAGGTGGATGGGTCGCATGGTGGCTTAGTGGTTAAAACGTTTGCCTTGCACCTCTGGGGTTGGGGGCTTAAATCCTGTCTCCGGCCTGTGTACACAGAGCTTGCACGTTCCCCAGGGGTTTCCCTGGCATCGTGGGCCTTCTCCAGGCACTCTAGTTTCCTCCCCCAGTCCAAAGACATGCACTGTAGGCTGACTGGCATTTCCAAACTGTCTGTAGTATGTGAATGTGTATGTGATTGTGCCTTGCGATGGGTTGGCACCACATCAAGGGTGTCGTCTTCCTTGTGCCCCAAGTTCCCTGGGATAGGCTCCAGGCTCCCTCCCTATTGTATCCCTAGTGGCATGGAAAATGGATGGTTCAGACATGTCAAATCCATAACACAAAAATGTCACATCCATAATGCCAGTTTTTTTGTTCTTAATGATGCATTCCTAAAACAAAAAAACATTTTCAAATCTATACTTTTTGTGTTCATTCAAGTCTCTTTCATCTGATACATGCAATGCTTTCTGAGATAGTCTTTAAAATTCACAGTTTGTCGAAAATGTGTAGTCTCCTGCAAATCTTTGTCCATTTGATGTTACATCCATAATGCTGATAAACTGCTATGCATTTGAAACATGAAAATCAATATGTGAGTCTTTAAGATTCGCCTGTGTTGTCCTCAAGAGGTTAAATGACAGCATATGCAAATTAATCACTGATTAGACATTGTCTTTTCCAGGGACGTCCCTGCATTTTCCAGCAGGACAACGCCAAACCACATTCTGCCCGGATTACAAGCGCATGGTTGCGTAAGCAGAGAGTGTGGGTGCTAGCATGGCCGGCCTGCAGTCCTGACCTGTCTCTGATTGACTATGTGTGGTGCATTATGAAGCGCAAAGGCAACGAAGGCATAAAGAAATGCATAATGGCTGAATGGGGGAAAATTCTGCTTGCTAAACTTAACCAACTGGTGTCTTCAGTAAGTGTTATTAAAAGAAAATGTGATGTTACACAGTGGTAAACAGTCGACTGTCCCAACTTTATTTTAAAAAATAAATTAATTTCACAAAGTAAAACATCAAATAATGTGTTAATAATGTGTTTTCAATATAGTACAGGGTTAATTGAATTTTCAAATGACACTTAATTGTTTTGTTTTTTTTGCATTTTCCATACTGTCCCAACTTTTTCAGAATTCAGGTTGTAATAGCAGTATTAAGAATAACAGTAGAAAAAAAGAAAAGTATCTTGTAACCAGAATGTGATGCTTCTTTTAAGAGCCAGCTAAACTAAGAAGTAGGAATACGATAAATGATCTATAAGACCAATTTCATAGATATAATTTTTTATTTTATTGAACATTTACTCATTTACTGAGGCAATCAAAAAGCAGATATAAAGAGACAGGGTGGGGGGGAGGGGGGGAGGAGGGTAAATGAGACGAAAGGTCAAGAAATGGAAATCGCAGTGGTAGAAACTAATGTGGTTCACTCAATAGAAAAAGAAGGAGATCTATCCATACATTTTCTATACTGCTTATCCTACACAGGGTCACAGGGAGCCTGGAGCCTAAAAGGAGGTGAAGATGGTGATAAAGGGAAGAACTGAGGCATAGAATTACCAGAAATAAATGCATCATATATACAAGTTTCACAGTTACAAGGTGGTAAATTGTATTTCAAGGCTGAAGAAGCAAGAGAACAGCAAACAAAATTGAATGTAAGTATCTGTACTTCAGTTGTAAGCTATTACAATTTTGCTATCCAACAAAAACAGACTTTGGGCAAAAATAGCAAAAATATCAAATGTAATGAATGTGCTGCTGACTGAATGGTATTCACCTAGTTTTTCTACAAAAAAAATCAGTTGTATAAAATGTAAACAGTGATGTTACATGTTACATGCTATTGTGAACTGGGCTCTGTGTGGTAATGTGCCATTACTGAAAGAAATACCATCTCAACGCACAGGCATTATCCCACAGACTGTAGGACAATGTGGATGCCCTTTTTTCATTTGAGCACCAAATGAGAGAGAAGCTGTTCAGATATATACAAAATCATCTCATCGTGGTAGCTTACATTCCTTTTTCTCTGACATGATGGAATCCATTCTACATCCCAACAATACAAATGGCTGCCATGTTCTGCTTAAACAACTAAAAAATTCACTTCAGCTTAGATACAAGGAATACCAATGAGAGATTAGATATTTTGAGAACTACTTGTCTTATTACTCAGCAGATTTGCAGTGCATGGTGGACATCTTGTGTGCAGAGGTTTAAACCAGCACTGTCCTCCTTCCTACAGAGTACAACTTGGCAAGCTTAAAGCCAGCAAAGTGGGGGAAATTGCAGTGTGCAGTTGAAAAGGACTGCTCTAGCAGCTGATGAAAATGCAAATTGCTGGCATGCTGAAGAAGCAAAAAAAATAAAATGAAATAAAGATCAGCTTGCGTGTGCTGGGCATTATACTTTAAGGCAGTTATGAAAATGGGTTTTAATGTTCAAGGGAATTTAAATGGAAAGGAATGATGCTAGCCAAAACCCTTTTAAAATTCTGGTTTTATGAAGTATCAAAACCCATATTGTTGCTACATTCTTCCATCTGCACTAAAGAAGCCTTTTATACCTATTGATATCACAGAGCTGATGAATTCTTGATTCTGATTGGTTGGTAGGTGCTGATTAATTTTATATAACAGCAGCTCTGACAGTAATTTGACTACCAGAGATTTATCATAAGCGTTATTGTTTCTATAGCAGGCTAATAATTTACATATAGATCTTTAAAGCAGATATGGTGATATGGTCAAATTTTCTTTTTGAAAAGATGTTTATTTACCATTTTTGGAAGGATTCTCAAGTGTCAGCACTTTGCAACGGTCAGAGCTAAAGCTTTTCCATAAAGTTTTGATTTTTTTTTTGAGAGTATGTGCTTTGTGTTTCTCAGTAACATGACAAGCTGCATTTCATCTTTGGTCTTATTAACACCAAGAGAAAGAAAAAAGTGGCTAGTATGGGAAGGACTGCTTACAGAGACTTGTTTGGAAAATGGCTGTGGTATAAGTGGAGTGAAATTCTTCAGTTATTGGAAACTAATCAGCTTGATAATCAAATGTCGATCATTTTCACATAACATGTCATGTTTTATTCATTACTTCATATATTTACAGTTCTGTTCCATGAACATAAAACATAAATAATTATTACACCCCAATTCCAAAAAAGTTGGGACACTGTATAAACTGTAAATAAAATGTAAATAAAAACAGAATGCAATGATTTACAAATCTCATAAACCTATATGTTATTCACAATAGAACATAGAAAACATATCAAATGTTTCAAATGAGGAAATGTACCATAAAAAAAAAGGTAATTTTGAACTTGATGGCCGCAACACGTTCTAAAAAAGTTGGGACGGGTCAACAAAAGGCTGGAAAAGTAAGTGTTACTAAAAAGAAACAGCTGGAGGAACATTTTGCAACTTGCAAGGTTAATTGGCAACAGGTCAGTACCATGTTTGGGTATAAAAGGAGTATCTTAGAGAGGCAGAGTCTCTCAGAAGTAAAGATGGGATGGAAGCGTATGTTCCTCTAAAACCTGTATATACCTTTCAGCATTGATGCCTTTCCAGATGTGCAAGCTGCCCATTCCATAGGCACTAATGCACCCCATACCATCAGAGATGCAGGCTTTTGAACTGAGCGCTGATAAAAAGCCGGATGGTCCCTCTCCGCTTTAGTCCTCTTTAGTTTAGAGGATGCTGTGTCCATGTTTTCCAAAAAGAATTTCAAATTTGCATTCGTCTGACCACAGAACAATTTTCTACTTTGCCTCAGTCCATTTTAAATGAGCTTTGGCCCAGAGAAGACGGCAGTGTTTCTGGATCATGTTCACATATGGCTTCTTCTTTGCATGATAGATCTTTAACCAGCATTTGTGGATGGCACGGCGAACTGTGTTTACAGACAATGAGTTCTGGAGGTGTGTCTGAGCCCATGCAGTGATTTCCATTACAGACTCATGCCTGTTTTTAATGCAGTGCCGCCTAAGGACCTGAAGAGTTTTCTCCAGATTCTCTGAAACTTTGGTTGATATTATGAACTGTAGATGATGAGATATTCACAGTCTTCACAATTTTACGCTGAGGAACATTATTCTGAAATTGTTCCCTAAATTGTAGATGCAGTTTTTCGCAGATTGGTGAACCTCTGCTTATCTTTACTTCTGAAAGACTCTACCTCTCTAAGATACTCTTTTTATAGCCAATCATGTTACTGACCTGTTGCTAATTAGCCTCCAGCTGTTTCTTTTTAGTAACACTTACTTTTCCAGCCTTTTGTTTACCCGTCCCAACATTTTTTGAAACGTATTGCGGTCATCAAATTCAAAATTACCTTATTTCTTTCTTAAAATGGTATATTTATTCCATTTAAACACTTGATATGTTTTCTATGTTCTATTGTGAATAACATACGGGTTTATGATATTTGCAAATCATTGCATTCTGTTTTTATTTACATTTATTTACATTTTACACAGCGTCCCAACTTTTTTTTTGGAATTGGGTTTGTAAACAGACAATATAATCCAGTGCTGTGGTTGAACTGCTCCAACATTGTTTAATGCAGAACTTAGAGTAACAGTATCTTCCCATGTTTGAACCCTCCAGGGTATTCAAATGTCATTTTATAATCATGTCATAAGTTCTACAGATGTTCTGAAGCAGAGATAATTTCGAATTCCAAACAAGGCACTGTGATACCTTTAGAGGTACCGAAGACAAAACACACACACACACACACACACATTGCTCACACAGCTGCAACAGGCTTTTCTATATTAGGTGCTATCAAGCACTAGAGCACCACAACAGCATGTCAGCCAAGGAGATAGAACAACACTTTCAGTGACCACAAGAGAATGGCATTAAGCCAGAATGTGACAATAGAAACTGTGTGCTTTATTTTTATCCTAACTCTTCTGCAAGTGTCATGAAACACTTTGATAAGGTCCTTCAGCTGCTGTGCTTTTTATGATGAGTCTATTCATCAGTTCTTTATGATAAGAAAACAAGGTGGCGCAAAACCGAGAAAATGCTGTGCTTCTTTTCAAAGACAGTTTATAACTTTTAACCTATATTGTAACATTTAACTTGTCTGTCTACTGTACAATTTTCAGAAGTCTTTGGTCAGGTCAGAGAGATTTGTTTTGTATCTTGTCAGTGATCTGGAAGACCTACATTTATATACAATGGATTATGGAATGAGTCACTTAAAATGAATTAGCTAATCTATCTTCTTAATTGCAGCCTTTCCATCTGTGTATCCTATTGCACACAACAGTATTTCTCATTATAGCCTGGAGGAGGTCTAGAAACCTCTACAAATGGGTTTCATTATCTGTATGGTCAACTCACCAAGCTGGAGTAAGTTATCCTGCTGAAAGTCCAACATAATCTGACCAGCTACCAGTTGCCAAAACACAGGCAGCACTGGTCAGACCATATTTTCCAGCTTCCTTATTTTTGCCTAAATTAATTAATTGATGTTTGAGATTTGAGAACTGCCTTACTCTTGTTTTTCATTTAAAAATACATTATTAACATTAGTAGTGGTAATTCAAAGGAATTACAAGCACCGGCAAAAATGTATATGTCTACCTTTTATTTTTTAATTTTCCAAAATTATTTCCCTAATTTAGTCACTCTCCTTAATTTTCTCCCCCTCTCTCCAGTTAGTTCTCCCCATCATACAACAGCAGCCAACCATGGAGGGTGAAGGCTATCACATGCTTCCTCCAAGACACGTAAAGCCAACCATCTGCATCTGTTTGGACTGCTGCTTATGCTGTGTCACTGAGTGGCGTAACACCCTCAGAGGAAAGTGCTGTCTACCCTCTTCTGCATACATAAGCTCACACCCATCTATCCATCCATGTTCTGTACCACTTATCCTTCACAGGGTCGAGGGGAGCCTGGAGCCTGTCTAACTTGGGGCATAAGGCGGGGGATTGGACCTATCACCGGGCACAACCTATCACTGGGCACAATCACACACCCATTCACGCACTATGGATAATTTAGAGGTGCCAATCAGCGTATAACGCATTTCTTTGGATTGTGGGAGTAAACCAGAATACCCAGAGGAAACCCCTGATGCACGGGGAGAACATGGGCAGAATTCAAACCCCCAACGCGGGAGGTGCAAGGCAAATGTGATGATTGGCTAGTGTCAATGTGATTGATAGTGTGAGAGAGAGAGAGAGAGAGAGAGAGTATGCTATCCCTTCCACCCAGAAAGCAAGGCATATTTTGCTCTGTTGGACATGCTTTACCAGTTTGACCACCTCTGCCTGTGTTTTGACAGCTGGTAGCTGTTCAGATTAAGATGGATTTTTCAGCAGGGTATGTAAGCACAGGTCCTTCAAATAAGTGTAATTTTTTTTTAAGGGCCTGTAGCCATTTGTAGTTGCTTTGGGCAGCTGAAGTAAATTGTCACTGTTGTAGAATGTGAATTGAACAGGATTTAGGAGTGTTGACCATTATTTGAACACTGCAAAAGTGCCATTTTGGAATAAAGTGATACTTTTATACAGTTCTGTGCCTGCACTAATAATAAAAGTACTGAAGCAGTGGTACACTAACCTCTACTGAAAAACAGTCTTGCCATCTGAATTCCACATTAATTACAGGATTCAACACTTATGCAGTTTAACACATTACACAGTCCATGCTTATGTGTTCTTGTATATAAGAGCTGTTATATGTAACAGACTATAAGTAGAACTCAGCAGTGAAGCCCATTAGCCCATTAGTGTCAACAGAAAGTGCAGCCATTTCCATGACAACACCATGAAGTTACAGTTGCAATACAGCTGTTTAAAATGTCTTGACAACGCCACCTCATTATTTTTCTTCATCTTCTTTTAATTCACCTGCATTAAAATGTGTACTGTAACTAAAATGTTACACTCCAGAGATTTCACTTTTGAGCCACGAAATTTTCCTTGATACTTCTTCCTGGAATATCTGGAATATTTGTTGCTCCTTGAGTCAAGCAACAGCCACAAAATAAAAACTCTTGATCCAAAGCATATGTCTGCAAGGCATACCGATAGCACTCAATTATCTTACTCTAATATTCTTTCTTACATCTATCTGCCATCTCATAGGACCTCACTGATTTCTATATTCCATAGATGTATCTTACCAAAGCACATTATTTTTAAATTTTGTCATGCTCAATCCATAAAATGTGAGCTGCATTTCATAATGATAGATTGTAACTCACTCTGTTCTATTTCATTTCTTTTTCACTCCATCACCTAAAAGTTACCCATTAGTTTCACTCCTCGTTGAGTTATCAAGTTACAAAAAAATACATTTGTCCTAAGATTTTGAATACATGCCTACATTTCATAATAATATCATATAGATGATTGAACTACTGTGTTCTCAGTCGTTCTAGTTTCATAAGCCTTTACATATTTTGAGTACACTTTGACTATTACACTAATTTCTATTTTACATTCATAGTAAGCTACAGTATGTACTTCCTGTCACATCCAGATGAGTCTACATGTACTACAGTGGTTCTTGAAGTAGGGACTGGGGACTCAAAAACAAGAAGGCCTACAAATAATGTTAACTTGAACCTAATGTGTTCTGCTAGTGGAAAGTCCAGGGATATAAAGGTGTAGAGCATTGATAAATAGTGAGGAGACTATTGTACATATGGAAATAATGAGCCTAATATTTGAATAGTTGAATTATGTTTATAACATAAATCTGTGGGTCTGTCAAAAAGAGATCTGTGGAATTTATTTTGCAGTTAAAGGTGTCCCTGACTGCAAAATGTTTGGGAAGCCTTAATGTACAGCATCTAAACTGTCTGTTTTCATGTGTTAGTTTAGTCCTGGATAAAAGAAAACATATTTTTCAAGTCTGTCATGGTTTAATTGTTCAGTTTGTTGTACAGTACAGGACAAATGCAGTACTGTCTAGGATAGTAAATTTACAGTGCTGTGAAAAACTGATTTCTTCTTTTTTTTCTGTATATCTCATAATAAATAGCTTTAAATCTTCAAACAAAATACAACATAAAACAAAGGAAACCTGAGTAAACACACAGTACATTTTTTTATTTATTTATTGTTTTATTGAAGCAAATAAAGTTATCCAACACCTATCACCCATGTGAAAAATTTCCCCCTTAAACATAAAATCTGGTTGTGCCAACTTTAGCACAATAACTGCAACCAAATGCTTCCGATAACTGGAGATCAGTCTTTCACTTAGTTCACTCCTATGCTTTGGATCATTGTCTTGCTGTATAATCCAGTTGCGCTTGAGTTTCAATTTACAGACTGAAGACTGAACATTCTCCTTTAGGATTTTCTGGTAGAGAGCAGAATTCATGTTTCCCCTCAATTATTGCATGTTGCTCAGGCCCTGAAGCAGCAAAGCATCCCCACACCATCACACCATCACACTTCCATCACCATGCTTGACCATAGGTATGATGATCTTTTTGTGGAAACCTGTGTTTGGTTTATGCCAGATGTAATGGGACCTGTCTTCCAAACTGTTCCACGTTTGACTCATCAATCCACTGAACATTCTCCCAAAAGATTTGAGGATCATCAAGGTATGTTTTTTCAAAATTCAGACAAGCCTTAATGTTCTTCTGGGTTAGCAGTGGTTTTCACTTCACCACTCTTTCATGGATGCCATTTTTGCCCAGTGTCTTTCTGATAGTGGAGTCATGAACAGTGACCTTTATTGATGCAAGAGAGGCCTGTATGTCTTTTGATGTTGTCCTTGGCTCTTTTGTGACTTCCTGTATGGGTAGTCACTGTGCTCTTGGAGGAATTTTGGAAGGTGGAAGGAACTTCTGGGAAGGTTCACTACTGTGCCGAGTTTTTCCATTTGGAGAGAATGGCTCTCACTGTGGTTCTTTGGAGTCCCAGAGCCTCTGAAATAGCTTTGTAACCCTTCCCAGACAGATGTATTTCAGTTCAGTTCAACAGGTTTTGCAGTAATCAGGCCTGGTTGCGTCTAATCCAACTGAACCCCATTATGAATGCAGTTTTATATATTTGGGGAATTAGTAACTATGGGGGCAAATACATTTTCACATTGACCTAGTTGTTATTGGATAGCGTTTTTGCTTTAATAAATAACATTATCATTTAGAAACAGTATTCTGTGTTTAATCAGGTTGCCTTTGTTTTATTTTAGATTTTGTTTTAATTTCTGAAACAATTTAGTATGAGAGATACACGAAAACAGAATAAATCAGGATGGAGGCAAATACTTTTTCACAGCACTGTACAGTCACACATTTAGATAAAAGTAAGCACTGTTTTCTTATTCTTCACAGGGGTCAGATAAACAATTCAATCGCATTATGACTGTTCAATCCTTCAAAACATTTTCGACAGCCTTCTTTGGGGATCTTTAGACAGGGAAATTTGTTTTATTTATTTATTTAAACAATTTCATTTCTCTGATGGTGGACAGTGTACAATTTCAACCCATCTGGCAAAAGATTTGCATGCTAGAACTTTTCCAATCTTTTGTTCTTTCCTAAATGGCAACCTTTCCTGCCTGCAGACTCAGCTTCCCACACACTCTCTGAGGGACGTTAAGATTTTACACAAAAAGGCAGACTAAACAGATGACTGCTATAATATACCTCAAAATATGAACCTATATAGATCATTTTTGCCTTTAGAGATCTCTGAACTGCCTGAAGGCTTTCTCACATCCAATCGATCATATAATTTGTGACAACACGAATCGCTGATTTATGACTGTAGGAAGTGCTTATAGACTTCTCCTGTTGTAATTGCACAGCTAGGTTGTAACTAGTGTTCATTTAAAAACAAATGCTACAACACATGGTGAATTAAGCTCCTTCAATTCCCTAAACTCCTAATTTGACCCATGCATGTTTGCAAAACTCAATCCTCTGGTGATCTATTAAAGTGCCACCAGTATTGCAGACGACCCCTCTCACCCTTTTTATGGACTATTCACCCTCCTGCCATCTGGCAGATGGCACAGAGCATCCATGCCACCACCAGCAGACTCCACAACAGTTTCTTCCCTGGGCAAGCCGAACACCTAACCTAGTAAGACTCAGTACTACTGCACACTGCACGTTACATAGTTGCATCAGTCACTTTATACTATGGAACTTGTTTTTGCTGTCAGTATTGCTGGTATACTTGTGCTGCAACATTACACAATAGCTTAGAGTTTACAGTCCATGTTTACAGTTTACAGTCTATGTTCTGTGTATCTGTTGTCCTGTGTATTTATTGTTTTGTTCTGTCTCACACTGTTGTGTATTTGCACTTCATGTAGGCTTGCGTACTTGCACCATGGTCCCGAAGAAACATCATTTCGTTCCAATGTATACAATCTATATAGAGGAATGGCAATAAAAACCCACTTGACTCGACTTGACTAAAGTACATTGTACTGTTGTGATAATACTCTACCAGTGATTTTACACATTGGAATTTAATGTCAGGAGTAAAGTGACAGTAATTTTTCTTATGACCTCAATCCTTGTCTTGCACAGGGATGTAGTGCTAACAAAAAATGATAGGTAAACCATAAACTTGATTGGACACCCAGTCATGTGACCTGATAAGATGTACATCAACATACAGAATATATCATTTAATGACATCCGTATTGTTTAGAGTGCACGATTGTGCCCTGTGATGGGTTAGTACCCAGTCCTGGGTGTCCCCTGCCTTGCTCCAGGCTCATTGTGACCCTGTGTAGCATAAGCTTATGGAAAATGGATGGATGGATGGCTGGACATCTGCAGTACTGTTATTTAATGGTGCAGTGCAGTTTGGTTTCTTGTATCTCATCAGATAGAAATGCATCTGTACAAACTATTTCTATGATAACACAAATAATTTTCTATAAATAAAACAATTATCACCACTTAAATGTTAATGAAGTTATATTAGTAGGGCCTGTAACGTGAGTGGCTATATAATGATATTTATTATTTCTAGTGATGTGTCTTTTACTATTTTATTTTGCATGTGCATCAACAAAAGGGTCATGATACTACATATTGCGTGGTCTTTTTCCAATCTTCAACTGTCCACTTTTGGAGGACCCCCAAATCTGCCCAATGTAGCCTCAGATTCCTGTTGTTGGCTGACAGGAGAGGAAACCAAAATAGTCTTCTGCTAATAGAGCCAATCTGCCTGAGTGTTCAATATGCTGTGAATGCTAAATTGCTTTTCTGCTCACCATGGTTGTAAAGAGTGGTTATTTGAGTTACCATATGTAACAGGCATGATACCAGTTAAACACACACACACATAGGACCGGTACTAGATTCGGAGGGAGGTGTATTGATAAATAACCAAATGGATTGAGACCAGTGGACAAGGTAAGTACAGTTAAGTTGCCAGCTTTACTTATGAACTATTGATTAAAATAAAATACAGATTCACAATAAAATGGAAATGAATTAAATGAATTTACAGTTTTCTGCTTTTCTTACAAAATGATTCTTTCTGTTTCAAATCCTACCCACAAGTTCTATCAGTCCTGCCGCATAGGCGGGTATCCTGAGGGAGATGTTCAAATCTTCTGCATGCAATTGTTTGGGTGGCTCGCCATTCCCTGATTAGGGAAATCTTGGTCAAGTGATTCAAGGAAGAGGGTTCCAGGAGCTCTGCTGGTGTCTCTTCTGTCTGGTGTCAATCCTCTGCAGTAGACTGTTCATCCACACAAAAAACCTGGCCTGTTCACTTATTAAAAGAAACAGGACATTGCTTACATTCTATTAATCTCAACACTATACTGGTCATTACACTGTTCTTCTTAAAGAACTTAAAACAACATCAGCATAGGATTATTAAAAAAAAATAGATTCTTAATCATTAAGCCTAATCATGTTGTAAAGACTATATTTCTAAATGTTGTACAGCTGTTTAGTACCCATTTCATTTTCACAAATACTTTTACCCATAATCTGAGTAATAACCACGAAGTATAAAGAACTGCAATGGGTATTAATTGCATTACCTTGAACAACATAAAATACCATACAATTCTTAGTATAATGTGTTGCAAACATCCTTCACAATAAAGTAGAAAAACAAAATTGCGCATATATCTTTGTGCACATGAGCACCGCCATTCCAAGATTCAATTAACTAAAATGTTACGAGGCAGCTAGCTATTTTGACTGAATCGTGACTTTACAAAACATGTCTCTCTTCAAATATGAATTAAAGTACGTACAATACAAAAGTAATTTCCGTGCTATCAATATTTCTAGGACAGGTAAACATATCAATTATCTGCAACAGCAATGCTATGCAGAAACTACACTAGCTAGCTGAACTTACTACATTACAAGTTCTAAAAAAAACCTCAAAATGGATAACTCAGCAAAATCCGTTCTTGCTACACAAAATAAAACGATTATGCAGCAGTATATACTGGGAAGCTTCAATGCAAAGTTTCAGTTTGATATATAAGAAATATATAGTTCTCCAACGTTACGACAGATACGTGGCTCAATTGAAAATGAAAAAAAAAAACAGGCTTCTGCCAAAAGAAAAATTACACAGATGCGGGACTTCCGCTCCCCCTTGCCTTCCTATTGGTTCAAATCTCAATCAACAGCATCAAGACCATAATAACGAAAAATACAAATAAGAAAGAATAATAATAAAGTAATCATAATAATTGCCCTACATGTCAAATTAAATAATTTCCAGAATAATTCTATAGTTGTATAACCTTGGCTGGGTTACACATAGGCTTCCTATCAGCTCAAATTAGTCTGGTCATTCTCCTCTGACCTCTCTCACCAACAAGGTGCTTCTTTCTAGAGAACTATAGCTCAATGGATGTTTTTTTAAATACCATTTTATAAAACTCTAGAGACTATTGTGTGTGAAAATCCCAGGAGATCAGCAGTTCTGAAATACTCAAACCATCTGGCAACAACAACCATGCCACAATCAAAGTTACTGAGATCACACTTCCCCCCCATGTGTTAAATGGAGTTAACAGGATTAATCTTTCATTATTTAACCACGTACATTTTGTTATCAAAATGATATTAGGACACTCAGAGCTATCACTAGCTAGTGGTGTAACAAGGGCCCAGGTTGTGTATACAAATAAGCTACAAAACTGAACAAAACCACTACACAAATGACAGCATAACAAATTGAGGATGCACACCATTAAAAAGCTGTCTCAGCTCAGAAGATTGGTGTAAAAGTTGGGCACATGGCATTATAGATGCGCATCCAATAAGCATGGATGTGCATCTTTAATGCAGGTTTAAAGGTTAAATGAAGTTGTTGTGATTAAATATGGAATTATGTGCAGCTCTTGGTGCATCCTTGCTGCACATTTATGTGAAGGGGCATCTGTGGAGGCTCTCAAGAACAAGTGGCTACACTCGAACACCAGTAAATAAATGCTGTTTCGTATTTTGAAAGTTATGTAAAAGCTGTTTCTATGCACATACCCTTCAGCACATCATATAAGCACTGTAAAATCATTGTTGTTACACTCTGAATAGATTTACTGTTCAAGATTCTCTTATAAGTTCATTTTAACATGCTTATTCTAGTTAGAAAAACATCAAGGTTGAGTGGTGTCGTGATATTTGCTGTTTTATTTCGAACTGCACAATCTTATAAGGTATGTGTTCATTTTAAACATAAACCTGCACCATTAAGTACTGCATGTCAATATGAATAGTAATTCTCACGACACTATTACATTGGACCTTGCATGACATTTCGCTTTAATCTCATTTATTGAAGCATCCATGTGACACAAATCTTCATTAAGATGCTCATAAGGCAGAACAGGCTATGTATTAATACCTCGAAGCCTTCTCTTCTCCCTGATTGGTGGAGAGCATAAACATGAGCTTGAGCGTATGACACTCATCAGTGGCAGGACATTGAGTGACAGTTTGAAATAATGAGCTTGCCCTTATGCTGTCATCTGACATCATTGTCTTCTCATAGCATGCCCCGGCTTCGCCCTATGACCTGTGGCAGATATAAAATAAAATAAAAAAAAGCCTTTTCTCTAATGCTGGGAAATGGATGACAATAACAACACTTCATTTTTGAAAAATACGTTTTAATGATGGGTTAGTCTTTACAGTCAAAATCAGCACTTACTATAATTAAAAGTTGTTTCACCTAATGTTTTTCTTTCCAGTGTGTTCTAAGAAATGTTTTGGCAGCGCAGCGAGCAGTTGTACATGTGGAAGACTGTCTAATGTGGAGCACACGTCTAATTAGTTTCGCTTGGCTAATAGGCACATATTTTAAATAGTGTCACACAAGGTTGATTTTTTTTTTCTCCCACAGATATTCCTTGGTGGCATTCGGAAATTGATAGAAACAGTACACTAATCAACGCTTCACAGTGCATATGACATGTTCACAAAATCCTCTAACTAAAAATGAACTAATCAGTGGATAGGCATAAATAATGATGAAATACTAGCTTAAGATTTTTCACATGGTTTAGAGTTGCTGGTAAAAACCATGGGTGTTTTTACATCTGAAACCTGTAAAGCTCTCTCTAAGCTGTTCCGTTTCGATATCAAAGGTTCATTAATGACTACAACAAAATACATTTTTCTGTCTTATGCTCCCATGTGTTGTTTTCTTTTCAGCTCTTATGAGGTTCCATTATTGTTCGATCCTATTCCCTGGAGAGTCATGGAGCTCCGAAGAAAACAAAACTGCAGTTAATGACGGAGAGTTGCTTCTTGTTTTGGAGCCATGGGCTTTGACAGGATCTGCAACTGACTTGCCTGGAACCATTTCACTCACTGTCAGGCCTTCAGTCACATGAAACAAAGGAGGCAGCACAGTTTAACTGACACCGCACTGGAACACACTGATTGATGTGTGGTAAGACTCAAATACAAAGAGACCAGTCTGTTTCTCTATGGCCATACTAAAGGATCGGCCTCAAAGCTAGGCATCGTCAAATGAGCTAGCCAGACAAGTTCACAATGAGATCATTTTGGCCTAATTTGCTGCCTGGTAGTCTTAAACTAATTCACAAAGCATTCTTAGTCTTTATTTCCCACCAATTTCACATGATGAAATGAGAGAAAGTGATGACATGTAAAACTGAGCAACGTTCGCAATTAGAATGGTGGGTGGTCATCTCTCAGAGGATTTATCTAATGAGCGGAATGGATGTAGTCTAAGCAGGTGTGTCTCTGTGAGAAGCGAGAGTTATAGAAGTATAGATATAAGGATTTGTACTTGGTTCACTAATTACAGTCAATTTGAAGCCATATGCACTTCTCTATCTCCAGCCTGCTACTTTTCCTGGAATGATTAGAGCCTTGCCCTTCTCATCGAGCAGATCATTTAATTCTATTCATGTATGTCAGTTGCTGGGAGACATTTCTATACATGCTGCAAATGTTAAAGGTGTGCACAGTGGAAAACTTCAAAGGCATACACTTTATTCGTTTCCTTTATTCATTTATTTAATTACCAACTACAGAAAAAAAAAAAAACGAACACGCATACTGAATGTGTGTTCAACAATGGTATAACATTTTATGTGCAGTATTGGTGTAAAATTCTACTCTTAACGACCACAATAACACCACAATAACATCTCTTGGAATGAGCCTTCCTAATATTTTAATCACATATAAATATTCAGTGACAGCACAGAGACATAGTAAAATGACTCATAATAGACCCATTGAAGCAAATTGCTGACCTATACTTATAAAAGAAATAATTTTCCTCTGTGATTGCCTCGCACTTCAGATGGCTTATATCAAGTGATAGCCTTTGCAATTTCAAGAGGAATATTTTGAAGACTAATTGCTTGTATATTACATGGCTCTTAATTATGCAAACAAAAAAAAAGTAATGAATGACATATTTTATTAAATAATATTAAATAAATAGCCTTACAGCCATTTAAGCAGTACTGTAGCTAGCTAAATTCATTTGTATGCAATTCATTTGTATGATGCTGTTCGTAGTAATTTACTAATTCCGTGGTAACCAGTGAAGTCTCGGCCATAGCACAAAGTGGGTCAGAGTCTTACCATATACAGTCACCAAACACTTTATTAGGAACACTATACTAAAACTGTGTAGGTCCTCCCTTTGCACTCATAGCCTCAATTCTTCATGGCATGGATTCCATAAGATGTTGGAAACATTCCTTTGAGATTCGATTGGATTCAGATCCTGGTGACAGGGAAAAACTGAAGCATATTGAATTCATCATCATGTTCATGAAACCAGTTTGAGACGATTTTTGCTTTGTGGAATGGTGCATTATCATGCTGGAAATAGCCATTAGAAGATGGTAAATTGTGGCCATGAAGGGATACACACGGTCAGCAACAATACTCAAATACTCAAAAGACTGTGGTATTCAAGCGATGATTGATTGGTACTAACTAGACCAAGGTGTGCCAAGAAAACATTCCCCACACCATTACACCACCTCCACCAGCCTGGACTCTTGACACAGGGCAGGTTGGGTCCACAGATTCATGCTGTTGGTGCCAAATTTTGACCCTACCCTCTGTGTGCTTCAGCAAAAATTGAGATTCATCAGACCAGACTACGTTTATCCAGTCTTCAGCTGTCCAGTTTTGGTGAGCCTGTGCCCACTGAAGCCTCAACTTTCTGTTCTTGGCTGACAGAAGTGAAACCAGACGTGGTCCTCTGCTTTTGTAGCCAATTTGCCTCAAGGTTCAATGTGTTGTACATTCTGAGTTGCTTTTCTGCTCATCACAAATGTACAGATTGGTTATCTGAGTTACTATAGCCTTTCTGTCAGTTTGAACCAGTCTGGCCATTCTCCACTGACCTCTCTCATCAACAAGGCATTTCCGTCTGAAGAACTGCTGCTCACTGGATGTTTTTTTAATTTATTGCACCATTCTGTGTAAACTTTAGGAACTATGTGTGTGAAAATCCCAGGAGATCAGCAGTTATATAAAAAGTCTAACCAGCCCATCTGGCACCAACAATCATGCCACAGTCAAATGTGAACATTACCTGAAGCTGCTGGCTCGTATCTGTATGATGTTATGCACTGCGCTGCTGCCACATGATTGGCTGATTAGAAAATTGCATGAATATGTAGGTATACAGGTGAATAAAATGATCCATGGGTGTATATCATCCACTCAACAACTGTTTGTTTCTTTGGAGTTGCGACTTCATTCACAACTTCATACATGCAGTCCACACAGGGATAAATGTAAATTTAAATCTATATCCGGATATCTGTAAAGCTGCTTTACATTGTTAAATTATTATATAAATAAAATTTAATTGAACTGCATTTTAAATTCCATTGAAATACTAATTACCTCTATTGAGTGACCAATGATTTTTTAAAATGTTACTATTGGACATCCCTTCTAGATGTTCCACAGCTCCATAGAGTTATTATTGCAACTAGTGGTCAAAAAATGTTTCCATTTTAATGGGAACTGCAACAAGTGCTAATAGAGGCCCACTGAGACAGGACTCATGCTACCTCATGCTCACTCTGAACATTTTCAGTGGATGAGGAGCAGCAGACAGTACAGTTAATGACATGCTTGCCAGGGTTGCAGTTTTTATACCAAATAGGTCTAGTTTATAAATACTCCATGCTTGCCAAACTCTTGTTTTATAGCAAATAATCAGAATGAATTCTAATACAGTACTTTTCAGCAAGCAAATGTGAATTGTTTAACTGTTCATGATGTACAGAACTAATCATTTTGCAAATATACATATATTGCAAAGACTGGGATAGGGAAAGGGGGTTATGGAATGGATAATGTCTGTACATCAGAAAAGACCGTGCACCCTGGTGATACTGGCTGAGTAAAATTAGCTGCTAGACTGCATGCTGGATGACTGCATATTGTTGACTGCCTATTACTCTAAAAAAATTACTTGTAGCCTATATCAAAGGTCAAGTGTAATAGCTTCCTGACACAATATTTTTGAGGCTATGTCATTATTAATGTCATCCTACACTATTAAAATATATGGCCACTGCTGATGCTAATCATTATATTGAGGGACTTGAAACCACTCTTATTCTGGATGAATTAATATTCAGTTTTTGGCTTTTGCCCAAACCACTATAAATGAAAAGACGAACTAGAAAAAAACATTGCAGCATAAAGGTCATTATTAAATGGTAGACTAAGCATCACATTGAACAATATATTTTTTTCTAGTTGGTGGAAATATTTGTTGGTGTTGCTATTTACGTAACAGTGCTTCTGGGAAATAGAGCCCTGATTGGTTGAATGGTTGAATGGAAAAGATATTTATATAATAGAACTCAGAAACAAATGTACTGTCTGATGGTTAGTGTTTCTAGAATTAAAATGTGTGCTGTTATGAAGGTTAAGTGGTGCTTGCTAATATGTTGAAGTAGCCTAGACAGTAGGTCCACTTATGAATCTCAAGGTTACAGACAATGTACATCTTTTTCAAAGGCCTCTAACAATTACCCTGCTGCGGAGCTCAGAGGGTGCACCAGGTGGAAACAATGATAAGTTACATACTGTTATGTCTGAATTTTACATAGCAGAACAAACCAGTATTACAAAACACACCTAATATGAAAAGCAAGACTGTATTTGAAGGATCATTCGAAGTCTAGTGTACAGTGTGTATTAATTCTATACTTAAGCTGAAATACAAATACAAAATACAAAGTAATGTTGAAGGGCGTTTGTACCAGAGTGTGGAATTAAAACAAATGTGTGAAACACATACATTTCATGTACAATTATTTGATCATTATATACTATAATTGTGTAATGTATAATAAATATTTAGTACCAGCAGATTTGCACTGAGAACATTCCATATTTATTATATAAATGTAAAGTACGCCTTTGGGAAAACCCCAATCTGTTCATTAGAATATATGTAAATGAATTTGCTACAATACACAATAATCTACAGTGTCACAACAAACACCTGAGTAGTAAAATGTTCTATAAAACCTGAAGCACAATTAATTCACTGTCATTTATATTTCCATGCAGCTGTACCATTTTACCATGATTTATATCAGATATCAGACTGGGGTAGTGTGTGTGTGTGTGTGTGTGTGTGTGTGTGTGTGTGAGGATTAGAAATAGGGAAACGCCTTCACAGATCACACATCCCTATGATGCACCGACTCCCAGTCTGTTACCAGATATCAACACAAAGGAACCTGTGTGTGTTCAAACACACCTTCCTGTCTGTAGATCACAGTGCCACTTGCATACACCCAGACGGAAAGATGAGCAAAACAGGTGAGTTACAACTCTTTTCAGTTCTTATAATGTTCACCAATATTTAAACTACAAAAAAAACCCAGTATGTTAGTGAAATTTATCTTGTAAACATGGTTTAATAGAAAATGAATATGAATACAGTGATTAGAATTAGTTCACTAGCAACAAATTAGGTTATGATATGAGACAGTATGAAGTCTTTGTTGATAGTATGGTGTTGTGGAGTCTTAATGGCGAACTCTAACTATTATTCATGATACGGAAATACATCTTCATAAGTAATACAAACATTATAAATGTCCTGGCTATAAACCACATTCTAAAAGCTGGGGGGATAATGGCAGTTGATATCGCTAAACTTCAGAGAGGCTCTCTATCTCATTAACCACTATCTCACAGTTGTCTATGGAAGTCAGCAGTTGTCTATGGAATTTCAACTTTACCTAAGCTTTTAGTATGATTTACTAGTTTTCATTTCTCCCTCCCTCTGAGTTTTTATATAAAAACACAGTTGACCTTTCTGTCTATAATAATGAGATAAGTTATTATTTCAGAAGCTGTGAAGCATAAAAGCTTTTGATAAACTGACTAAGTCAGAAACTATTATGGAAATGTAGCAATTAGGGTATAAAGTGATGATAATCAAATAATCAAACAAATACATTATAATAAATATACTACTAAAAAACTACAATAAAATATACTTTAAAATACAAACCAAACAACATTAATATACTATAGTAATTTCTATAATAAGCATACACTTTCTCTAGTATATATACTATATACTATATGCTATAGTATACATTGAAGTATATAACATACTCTAGTATTCTGTAGCAGAAACCTTGATAACTTACTATAGTATACTATCATAATAGCGTGAGGTCTACATCTTATTTTAGTATCCTATAGCAATACCTCGAAGTATATAACTTGCTATAATTTACGACAGCAAAACCTTGAAGTGTGTGGACACCTGACCATCACACACATGTGGGCCTTCTGCAAACTTGCCTAAAAGTTGGAAGCACACAATATAGAATGTCTTGTTATGCTGTAGTATTACAATTTCTTTTCACTGAAACTAAGAGACCCAAACCTGTACTGGCATGACAGTGCCCCTGTTCACAAAGCAAACTCCATGTATTATACTATACCAAGAACTTAATCTAGTATTCCAAAGCAATACATTGAAGCTTCTAACTTCTAACTCTAGTATACCGTAGTAATACCTTGATTGTTTTATTATTAGCAGATTATCGTGCTTGTCCAATATACAAATCCCTCTGTAAGTTGTTACTATAGAAACTATAAGGTATTAGAACAAGCACATTAATATAAACCTACCATTTTAATTATAGTCGGAGCTACTGTCAGAGTCATGCTGTTATAGAAAATTGATCAACACCTTCAGAGTTGAGAATTCAATATTTCTGTGGTATATAAATATGACATATGTCCATCACACCCATATGTGGATCTTCCCCACACTGTTGCCTCTTGCTACACAACTCAAAACGATTTCTCTTCACTGGAACTAAAAGGCTCAAACCTGTTCCAGTATGACAAAACCCCTGTGCACAAATTGAGGTCCATGAAGACATGGTTTGCCAAGGTTGATGTGGATGAACTGGAGTGTCTTGCAGAAAAAGCCCTAATCTTAACCCCACTGAACACCTTTGGGATGAACTGGAACACCGACTGCATACCAGGCCTCCTCATCTGACCTCAGTGCCTGACCTCACTAACGTTCTTGTGGATGAAGGAACAAACCCCTATAGCCACGCTCCAAAATCTAGTGGAAAGTGTTCCCAGAAGAATGGAGGTTATGATGACAGCAAAGGAGAACTAAAGCTGGAATGGGATGTTCAAAAAAGCACATATGGGTGTGATGGTCAGTTGTCCACAAACTTTTAGATATAGTGTAACACCAGTGAGCTTACATGGTAGCCCTCACCTGCTGTACCCTCTCCTCCATTTGGTCCAGGTCAAGAGCTGCTGATCATCTTCGAGCAGGAGGCAGAGCAGTGGGCCTCGTACATGTACTCCGTCCTGGCTGGATCTGTTCCAGAGACAGGAATCTTTTGCTACAACATTTCTATGGTATCCAGTCGGCGAGACAATTTCCTGGAGCTGAATGGCTACAAGTGCAAACTGCTCATCTTGTCACGGGGTATGCTGGAAGGCATGTGCCAGCTGCGCCGCTTCTTCTTAGCACGGGTGCTGAGGCCTGAGGCATGTGTGGTGGTGCTATTGTGCGGTGTAGAAAGCCTGGAACCCCTGCTAGAATTCATTCCTCTCAAGGGCGAAGAATGCCTTCAGATTTCGAGTGAACAAGATGCACAGGAGTACCGCTCGGCTGTGCTCGACATAATTCGCAGAGGTGAGTCTTATACATATAGTGAGGAAGTTAGAGGAAGGAGGAAATGATGACTGATAACTTGCTGGAAATCTTTAAGGAAGTCTATGGTCAATAATGGCAGCTCTTACTGACATAAGTAAAGGTGAGTGTTAAAAAAGGGTAAGGAAGTCGAGGAAGAAGGGATTGTGATTCTTCAGTATAACAGTATGATGTGTTTTGAAGATGAAAAGGTGTTAATAATGATTAGCCTTACTGGTTTATCTAAAGCAGGCCATATGCAACAAGCATGCCTAGGTATACAAATAATTGACTGGTTCAGACAAGGAGAGGAAGTCACATTTAATAAAACTGAAGTGAATTACTCTAAAGACCCCCAGTAAATTACATTCTGTCCCAGCTGAAGGAAACATCAGCCCCCAATGCAGAAGTCTGGCTGTGCTAAATAACATGGCGCAGCAGGTTAAGCAGTGCTAGAGGAACATAATCAGGTTTACATTCTGCCAGCGTGATCGGTGATCCTGAGGACTGTAATTACGGAGCAGTGTGAGCGGGGAGGGGAGCTGAGAGCGAGAGCGAGAGAGAGAGAGACATTTTCCACATGTTTGAATCTTCATTATCCGCACTGAGCCCCGACAAGCCAATTACCGTCCCTCAACAATATATCATCCACATGAAAAATACCAGAAACAAGTGGTAAGCAGCAACTGATCATGTGCAAGAGAACAAGATTAAACAATCTTTTCAAAAACTTTCATATAAACTGCACATTAATGTACCTCTTTATAATAATATACAATTTTAGCATGCAATCTTTTATTTTATTATAGACAGGATGTGCTAAGCAGCAATATTCATAAACAGTAGCAAACGGACATACACTGTGGGCAATGTGTGCTCTAACATCATTGGCCTAACTGTGCAAATGCAGTAAATATGACACTGTCCCATACCTTTAATGAGTACATTTCATCAGTGTCAAATGCAAAATTTTCCCCCAAAGTGAGCAAATTCTACTATAAGGTTCACAAATTAGCATATATTAATACTAAACTGTTTTCATAATAATCAATTGAACATAAGGAAATAATGAAGCTTATCTACAGTATATTAACAACCTCTAAATCATATATGAATAGCCATTAATAATAGTTAAGTAATTAGCATTTTAGGTAATAGTTAAGTGTTAGCATTTTGTAAGTAATTCATTTCATGACTTATGCAGTACTAATTAAGATTACTTTTCTATCAAGGTGTGTTTGGAAACAATGTAGGCACCCCATTTCTAAACTACTCCTTCTCCTCTACACACAACTCAAAATCAGTCCTTAATAACTACTCGTATTAGCATATTGTATGCATAGACCTTTCTGCATGCTTGAATGGATCAACCTCCTGCAAGGTCATCCCCTATGGTATTTTCTAACTTCATGCTAATAAAATAATCATATTGTCTCAGAGACCCCACCTTGTGTCCCGAGTACCCTGGGATGGTATCCAGGCTCCATGTGACCCTGTGTAGGATAAGCAGTACAGGAAATGGATGGAATGGATGGATATTGTCTGAAAGAAACTTGTTAGTGATGCTAAAAAGTTTTGTGTAAATTGCTCAAAGTTACTTAAATAGCCTAATGCTTGAGCTAACCTACATTATGTACAAAAATTATAATAATGTTAATAATGGAAATGAGCTTTATAACACTATCAGGCGGCAGATATGGACACAGATGCAGGTAAACAAATGCTTTATTAATAAACCTTGCAGACAGATACAAAATGGGAGACAGTGCATTGAGGGAGAATCCTTAAATACTGTGGTTGTGTAATAAAGTCCAGGTGATGGTGATCAGTAATCATGTGAGTTGGAGTCCGTGGTGGCCATGTTTTTAGGCCGCGTGCTGTTATGGGTGTTTCCAGCATTGTCATGATAAATACTGCAATCAGTTGTATTATTTACCACAATAAGTTAACAATATGCCAAAACTTACTGTAGCGATTACCATTATTATTGGTTTTTCATGTATGAGATTTGTATACGGTTCATTTTTTCATATTCGTGCATACATTAATGTATCATGATGCCACATTATACCACAGCACTGTTGAATGCTGCATTCTGATTGAAGGTGTTGATTAATGTTCTGTAACAGCAGCTCTGACAGTACCTCCAGCTGGCAGGCAATAGCACTCTTTCTAATATGTTACAGTTTCTATAGTAACAAGTTACACAGGCACTCTATGGTGTATGCTCCACATAAATGGATTTAAAAAAATATGAGTAGTCTTTGATATGGTGAAACTTTCTGTAAGGAATCATCTATTTAGCATTTTTGGAACAGCTCTCCAGGGTCAGTGCATTGTAACAGTCAGAGGTGAAGCTGTTCCTTTATGATTTCAGACATGGGAATGTCTTCAAGATGGTTTCTTGGTGACATGATAAGCTGATAACAGGAATTAACTTGTTTCATGTTACACTTTAAACATTAACTATATTGTTCCTTTCATTAATTAAACATTGTATTTATTCGTAATTTGGTGTGGCCTAAGAGGAATAAAACACTTCAGAAAGTGCTGTTATAGGAAAGTAATGAACATTGGGCCACAGTACATCACTTAGTCACTGATTCTTTTCATATGATAGTACACCCCATTGTATGGCCCTTATAATAAAATATTAACAAAATACCTACGTATATGATCTATCACAAAGTACATACTCAGAGAAACAGGATACCTGTTTAGGGTTAGGGAACCATAATCGAAATGCATAATAAAATAAACAAAAATATATGAAATTCTGGTGAACAGAGTAATCCAGCACAGTCAGAGAATCATAAACTAGGCAGAAAAGTTGTAATCAGGAATAAGATATAAAATTTCAACAATGAAATAAGCTTGCGCATTTAGAGTAACAGATGACAGAAGCATAAACACACACAATAAGGTTTATATGTCTTAATGAGTGTGTAATTGAAGAGCAGGTGCTGCTAATAATGAGGGAGATGAATATAGTTCCTTCCATGATATCCATATTGTAAATAAAAAATATCCTGTTTTTTTCTTCCTCAAGTAAATGTGCACACATTACCTATGGTTATATTTAAAATGGCCTTAAAATCTTTTACAATGCCAATATGCCTTTAAAACATACTAGAGGCTTCACTAAAACATACTAAATCCTCACCTCTAATATCCCAAGAAGGAAATATTAAAAACGAGAAGCAGGGTTGCCAGATCAGCAGTAAGCTTAACAATACTGTATCAGATTATGATTTAAATGTAGATTAAATGGTTCATAAGTTAAAAAAATAAAGGCATGGTAAATGCATATGGAATGAAAACAGTAGGCTGAATTTAGTTTATGATTGTGCTTATTGTGTTGTGTACTGAATTGGTTCTCATAGGTACTTTCATATTGCAGCTATACTCAATGTGGTTCCCTTTTGATTTTCATGCACAGCAGGTCCACCTCTCAGGAAAAGTTAGGAAAGAACTACTATCATTTCCATTCTCTCCATTTTTTTATACTTTCGCACAGTCATTTGGCTCTCCTCTCACTCGCTCGCTTTCTCACCCACACATACTACATACCTCTTATACACCCTCAACCCGTATATGTTCAGGTAATACACACAATACTGGGTCAGGGAAATCAAACTCAAAGTACAAACATTAATATGAGGGAAAACGAGGGATTTACGAGGGATTTACATGAAACATGGATACAGGCTTTCTCTTTTTCTCAATAGTACTCAGTGTGTTCAGCTGTCAATGAGCACCGGAATCAATTATATTACCGTAAATTGAGGTAGGTACACAGACAACCCACTGAAACAATAATGCAAACAATAACATGAATTATTCCTGTGAAAGCAGAGCAGGGAAAATAGCAAAAAGGCAAAATAACAGAAATCATCCAAATCAAAAATACTGTAATATCATGAAGAACAAAAAAAAATGCATAGAGAACAAGCACACACAAAAAAATCCTGAAAATAAAACAATAAGAGACCAAGCATACTGATAGTATCAGATCACTGAGATTACATAATTTTATTTTTGTGTGTATGCTTCTGCAGCATCTGTAGTACTGTGCTTGCATAAACTTTGATTCCTTAAAAAAATAGAGGCTACATGATGTAACATTCATATTTGCATTACAGTAGATATATTCCCATATATGTATCAAACAACGAAGCATGCTGATTAGGTTTTATCTTATGCAGTCACTCAACAGCTAACGAACAGACAGCTCTATTATAGGCATTTTGCTACTATAAAGCCTGCTTAGTCCATCAGCTGTCTCCATGAGAACACTGTGTGCTGCTCTGATGCCTGATGTAGTTGAATCTGACAGCTTGTACTATTTATTCACATTAACAGTTTCGCTGGTGCTCACTATGGAGGATTTGGAACAACGCTGCTGGGCAATGATCACTGTGTCAAATTTCCGCATAATAAAAAAGAACAATATATTAAAAGTGGATCACTAGAGGCCTTTTGTTGCTACCCTTATCTTATCTCAGATTTCATTAACATAACTAATGCAAATTATGTCCCAGCCTGATTGACATGTTTTCATTATTATCCTGTTTACTCTTCAACTTTTACTAGCCTTTTTTACATTTGATTATGAATGCTAAAATGTTTGGATTATTTTTGGATACTTAATATATCTTCAACCAGCCCAAAAGGACCCATGTCACACCCCTCTTCATCTCCCTCCGCTGGCTTCCTGTAGCCATCCGTATCAAATTCAAGGCCTTGATGCTCACATACAAGACCTTGTCTGGAACAGCACCCTCCTACCTCAACTCTCTCCTGAAGGCTTACGTTCCCTCATGCAATCTGCAATCAATTAATGACCGATGCGTAGTAGTGCTTACTCAGCGTGGCTCAAGGTCCCTTTCCAGAACCTTCACACTAACTGACTCTCAGTGGTGGAATGAACTTCCAACCTCAATCCGGACCGCAGAATCTGTCACTATCTTCAAAAAAACAGCTAAAGACCCACCTCTTCCCGTGAACACCTAACTAACCCCTAACATGCCAACCCCACATTATCCTTTAAAAAAAAAAAACCCAACTTACTCTGGCTCTTACACCTCGACTCTGCGCACTTTGCTTTTTCTAGAACTCAATTAAAAGATCTTGTATAGTAGCACTACTTGTATTGTTCTCCGCTTGATATACTGCTTTGCTTGTATTTCCTCATTTGTAAGTCGCTTTGGATAAAAGCATCTGCTAAATGAATAAATGTAAATATAGTGTTTATAATGATCCATTATATTTCTCACTGATGTGGATTCAGGAAGCTATGACCAGAAGCTGCTGTGTGTGTTTGGTCCAGTGGAAAATCATATGCAAACTCAAAGCCTTCCTTATACGTCAGAACTGCTTTTATCACTCAGTATGCAAATCCCAATCTCTTGATCTCTTTAGCCCTGCTGGGAAAATGGCTGCTCATCAAAACAGGATTTGAAAAGTTATAACAATAATTATTGTTAATGGTTAATGGACCATTCAAGTTGCATGCACTATTCAAAAATAAGATGCAAATAAATTATTCATTATTTACTGGAACAAACATCTCTAGTCACCTGCTTTAATATGCTATGAAGAATGTTTTGGATGCTTACTTTTATTTGACCTTAGGTGGACAGACTTCAGCAGTGGACATGAGAATTACTCAGGAAAAAAATCTGGACAGAAGGCACTCTGCTGGTGCTGCATTTGCCAAATCCTCTCTGCTTGTCCTGCCCTGTCGTGTTCCTTGTGAGGTGGGCATCACCATTTATCTACATTTCCTTCAATAAAAAAGATTATAAAAAAAGATTATAAAATACATTTAAATGACACTTCTTTCAATGTGTTTAGAGTAGAATCTGTAATGGCACAAAGCATTAAGGGAAGCTTCATGTTACAGGATGTTGCAGATATGGCACCACAGCGTGTGCGTGCATGTTAATGAGGCTGTGAATGTTGATCAGTAAAGAGCCTTGTTATTAGCTGCAGTAAGTACTATATGAGCAAACGTAGCTAAATAGTTGGAGTATGATATTATAGGCTGTTAATAATAACTGAATTGCTGCTACTATATAAGAAAAACATAAAAACAAACAAAAAAAACAAGTACAATATTGTATTTTGTTCTCATTATTGCAGGTTTCAACAATTGTAGCTACACTCCACTAGCTCACAAGCAAACTAACTGGCAGTAAATTTTTTTACAGTACATTATTATTTAACCAGATGGCCTCTAAAAAAATCTATATATTCTCTGTTCTGTGCATGTTTGATGTCACAGTCAGCTAATTTTGATGCTTTCAAATGTCACATTTGATGTGCTTTTCTCCTAACAGCACTGCAGGTCTCTGGAATTTCTTCTTAGGGTGACATTAAAGTCTTGTTATAACACACCATGCTTCTGAATTTTTAGAAAGTGTTGATTAATTTTCCATACCAGCAGGAATGAGCTCATTCTAAATAGCTATCATTGCTATAGTAACAACTAATTCACAGGGACTTGTATGGCAGACGCTTCACATATTCTAAGACTAATAATAATAAAGAAATGTAAAAAGCGTTGATTTTCAGTGAGGAAACATTCATTGAACATACACATTAAAGAGTCTCGGGTGTCAGTGCTTTGTAATAGTCAGTGGTAATGTTCGCGCCTTGATTCCCGCCTCTGCCCTGAATGCGTGGATTTTGCATGTTTTCCCAGTTTTCTCCTCCTTTTCCTGGGTTTCCTTCGGGTACTCTGGTTTCCTCAACCAGTCCAAAGACCTGCATTGTAGGCTGATTGGTATTTCCAAATTGTCTGTTGTGTGTATGCAATTGTGCCCTGCAGTAGCTCTCCCGGAGTCCCCTGGGATAGGTTCCAGGCTCCCCAAGACCCTGTGTAAGATAAGCGGTATGGAAAATGGATGGATGGATGTATGGGTAGATATAATTAATTAATACATTTTTAAACAAGTAGAACTCAAAACCAGAGGCATAGATGGAGAACATGTTTGGTTCTTCTTGTTACTAATTTGTATGCCTGAAATTCCCTTAAAATAGAATTCAAACAGGAAAGAAGCTAGATCATCTTAGTCATTTAGAAGAAGAAGAAGAAGAAGAAGAAGAAGAAGAAGAAGACGACGCTTTGTTGTGAAGCTATTGGGCATTGCTGTGACCTTGACTCTATTTGGATCAATTCCAAAATTTAATCACTTCATCTGTTGGTTGCAGTGATAATTCCATATACATCCTTCAAACATTTGGCCACTCATTCTTGAGATATCCACCACCAAGTGGTGGAGGCATAAAATATGTAATCAAATCGCTGATATAAGAGGAATAAAACACTTCAGGACATGCTGTTGTAGGAAAATAATCTTCAGGCTGATAAACTTAAAAAAAAAAAAAAAAGTGGTAACGTCATTGATTGTGCTCCTCTAACACTGTGTCCGAAAGTGTTTTATTACATACATATACTCTATAACCATGCACAACAGGACAGTAATAATATGAAAGCTGAAGATAACAATAATCAATACAGAAGCTTGGTTACTAAGCCATTATGTTTAAACTGTCAACTTGTAATGTAATTGTTGTTACTCTAACCCTAAATGCATTTAACATTGTGCAGCTCATGTCTTGAACTCCATCTTCACAGAATCCCGGGGAAGTGTTCCTTCTCCTGCCACAGGCCATGGCCAGTAAAGACATGGAGGTGGAGTTCAGTGAGAGCAAGCAGAAAGTGAGAGTAAAGCCAGTGAACTGGAACGAGAGCACACTCAGAGTAACTGCTGCAGGTAAAGATTAATCCTAAAACCTGCCACTTTTTCTCTGGAGAATGTAAACATGTTTGGGTTGTGGGGTTATGGATACAATAAACCAAAAAAATAATTATTTATAGTGAAGTTCAGTTACTTCTCGAGGAGCAGTCCAATGGGTGCATACTTTATAGTAATTCTTATACTGTTCAATTTGTGCATACTGAACATTCTGCAATTTGTCCATCCTACAAATATCAGTACACATTTTAAAATGATTGTATTTTTATTCATTTGTCTTTTTTACAATGCCTGAGTCCATGTAATCGCATATGCAATCTTATATCACCAATTTTATGCAATATTACACTGTTAAATATTTCCTGAAAAAACGTACAGCAATTTACTTTCAGTGGAGCTATAAGTACAATATTGTAAATTCATCGTAAATAATTGTAAAACATATTTAAAGAAAAAACTGTCCTATATTCACAGTTAATCGCTGTATGCTTCACAGTATTTTACAGTATACACATACAAAGTCATTTACTGGCAGCAGATTCCAGTCACTGTGAATATTTGTAATTATAATTGCAAGTATAAAGGAAAATATGGGCGTGTCTCAATCAGCTCCCTTGCTCTCTAGGTCGTGAATCAGTATATTCTGTACTTGAGTTCAGGCACTGGTAAGGACCCTGGCTCACTACACACTGGGACACTGATAACTCAATTTCCAGTGACATGACTATGTACTCATGTCGTATCAACAACAGACAGGAACAATATCTTTCTGACATTATACGCCATAAATTTGTTAGCTTAATCCCACTCGTTTCTGCCATAGTACTTCAAGCAGGCTTGTAGTCTAGCTAGTGGATATTTTGAAAATCATTAATCACTTAAAACTTGTTAGACTCAAACAAACCGTATATAGAACGTCAAATAAAGTTCAAAACATAAGTAATCATTTGTGAGCCACAACAATGATAACAAGCTACTTACATTAGTAGATGAAAGTTGGCTGAAAGTTTGTCCCCCATTTTTTTTTTCGAGCTGAGAGGCTTCAGAAAACATGACGTCATTTCCAGCAAAGGAACCTAGCGAGCATCGACGCGCCCTGGTTTTCGCGGTGCACTGTGGGATTTTTTAGGGCGCGAACATTCCAGTGCACTGGAAGAATTTTGTGACTTAAAATGGCTGACTCCCTGATCAGTGCCCTGACTACTGAACTAGGGAGCTGACTGAGTCACTCCTTCCCTCGACTAACTTGCACTAATTCAACAACATCTACCACTGAAGTAACACAAACTAAAATATTAATGTTAGTGCTTTACTAAACTGAGGTGTTTACTAGCATATAAACTTACATCAGCAAGGGTGTGGTTAGCATTTGCTTAAAACAGTTGCTAAAATAAAGGGCAGAAAAATTCATTTAAATTCTCTTTATGTTGATACAAAGACAACCTTTACCATTCTTATGCCCACCTAAAATATTAGATATCTCACTATACATTGCATTGTCTGGTATTTTATTGTAAAGCAATGCACTGCTCTAATTGTCCAATTGTTTACAGTACAATCTTGTAAAATAATAAAACAGTATTTTGCTGTAAAACAAACATTGTAAATGTACAGCATTTTTTTACAGACATATATGCACTCCTCTATGGCCTATAAACTCCTATATGCTCCTTTTTTTGCAGACATATATGCACACCTCTATGGCTAAGAATTTGATGCAAATTCTGTCACCATTCTGACAGACTCAGAATCAGAATTAGTTTATTGTTCATAAAACAGCTTAGGACTATTCTATCCTAAACACTGCTGTCAGTTCTATATGCAGAGAAATTTCAGGTTTGTTTTGGTCAAGATTATGGTAACTGCATGTTACAGAATTTCCTGCTGGAAATGTGGCTGTAACGCTCTACTCTGGAGTTGTAATGAAGGGCAGCACACACCTACACTACTACAACACTATGGGAGAGATTTCCCGCCTGCTCAAGCAGGCTGCAGACCCGATGAACTTCATGTGTCAGGTACACAAACAGCTTGAAACACATTAGAGACTCGATAAGCAAACACCAGAGACATGATCAGTGCCTGGTGCAGGTCAAATACACACTGCAAATGCACTAATGAAATTTTCACTTCAAGTGGATCGTTAATTGTATATCCAGGCTTTGGCAAATTTATTATAATGATTGTGTATGTTTACATGCCATTTGTTTATGTCTATCATCACGTTTGTTTTAATTTTCTTATAGTAATTTTCAAATGTCTGCTTTAAATCCTATTACGAAGTATTCGTAAGGTAAAAAGAGTATTTGTTAATGTCAGAGTCTCTTTAAATGATTTCATTTTTAAACGAGTTTATTCCAGAGGTTTATGAAAACACAAGGTAGAAATCATTACACTTTCCGTTTATTTGTCCATTTGTTCACATGTTTTAAATGTACTCTATTTGATTTAGGCTTTTCAGTCATCCTCCTCAGAGAAGCTGGATCACATTCTAGCTGCGTGCATGTTGAAGAACATGCCTAACGGAGGTTTCCAAGGACTGCAGAATGATCAGACTCTGACTGGAGGTAAGTGATTCTCTGGGTCTGAATTACTCCTAAAAGCTGATCACAACTCAATTCAACAGAAGCCAGAACAGATTTTTTAGCTCTCACTGATCCCTGACCTGCATGTACAGGTACATCATTTCTCATTCTGCTAATGAATAAAGAGGAATAGAGGAACGCCATCCAGCTCACAAAGGTACATTAGGTTTGGAGTGTACCACTGATGTGTTTTTCACAGCACGACCCAGAGCATTAAAACACACATCAGTACTAACAGTAATGAAATGTTGTTATTCTCATACTACAACAGGATATGATAAATGATCTAGCTCTCCTCACGTCTTCATAAAATGACATGTTATAAGGCTAAGACTATGTCTCAGGAATATGGTAAGGTCAACCATCGAGCCAGACTGGAAATGCTGGTTTGAGATTCAAAGTAAATGCAACAGAAAGAAATATCTCATCTCTTCCAAGTAGAATTGAAAAGGAACTTATTGGCAGTGACGAAAAAGACAATTTCACAGTCATTTCACACTTCATCATTTCTAAAGAAAAGTCAAGATGAAATGAGTTTTACAGAGCATTCCACCATGCACCAGTTACAGAATATTAACTTCATTCTGCTATTTTATCTTGCACAAGTTGGACAGACGGCAAATGAAAGCGTGGATAAGCAGCATTTTAAAAATATAACTTGAGAAACTCCTAACCATCCTTTTCTTGAGAACAAATCATTGCTGGTGAGTCTGGTGTCGACCAGCCCAAATTACTACAGATTGTTCCTCAGTCATTCATACACTCTAGGTCGAATCTATTTCCAGGGAAAGGGCACAAGAGATGTATGACCCCACATAGCCCCTATCACTCACTTCTCCTTTCTCCAACTGTTTCTTTCTGTTTTTTTCCCCCTTTTGCACAGAGACTGATTGCTCATTCACCATCTGTATCACTTGCTCTGAATGCCTTTCTCGTTCATTCTAAGCCACTCTTTCTCTTTCACATTCGCACACACACACACACACACACACACACTCACAGACACTCACTCACCAGCTCAATGAATATTTAGAGTTCGCTCCACTTTTCCAACATGGTGTCTGAAAGCAATAACAGTCTACTTAAGGAATGCGTGTCATTTTAATTTGACCTTGGGTTCTGTTTCACTGATGTTTCTAATACATATTTCTCTAAGATCTTCCTCCATACTGAAATCTTGGGAAGTAGCTCATAGTGCGTTATTTGTTGAGTTTTTTTTAGCCTTGCATTACAGCAACAAATAGAAAGGATATCAGTTAGGCAAATAAACTCAGATTGAGTTACAAATATTCCAGCCATCCATTTTCCATACTACTGATCCTACACAGGGTCACAGGGAGCCTGGAGCCTATCCCAGGGGACTCGGGCACAAGGTGGGGGACACCCTGGACGGGGTGCCAACCCATGGCAGGGCACAATTTCACACATTCACATGCTACAGACAATTTGGAAATGCAAATCAGCCTACAGTACATGTCTTTGGACCAAGCGAAGGAAACCTGAGCACCTGGAGGAAACCCACAAAGCATGGGGAGAATCTGCAAAACATGCGAACTCCCAACCCTGAAGGTGTGAGTTCACCGTGCCCTCCCTGCCAAAATATTCCTAAACATAAAAATAAAATAACAAGAATAAATAATTTAAAAAAAAACTATTCGTCAGACGTCTTAGTTAAAGATAAATTAAATTAGAAAAAGAAATAGAGTCATTATATTTGAGTCCTCATTCACAGCTCCATACATTTTAATCTCTGTCGAAATGCTAATTACTATTTTTGAGTGACCAATGATTTAAAAAAATGTTGATATTTGACAGATACAAGCTAATATTCCACTGATCACCTTTCTAGATGTTGTGCAATTAGCATCCATGGAGTTATTATTGCACTTATTGATCAAAAATTTTAACTTTAACAACCGCTAATAGATCCTTACATGGCCAGGAATCCTGCTGCCCCATGCTCTGGAGGGGAGCGGTGGACAAGACACTCACTGACAGGGTTCCCTAGTGTGCCAAATTCATCTAGTAAAAATAAATCCTCCAAAAAAATACATCATGGCTGTCAAGATCTTGCTTTATAGCAAACGAGTTGAATTAAAATCACAGATAGTGTACATGGAGAGTGCATCCATGATATACACATCCATTTCTATTTTAAGATGCAGTATACTGCAAAGAGTGGGAGAAAGAAAGGGGGATTATGGCTTGGATCATGTACATACATCAGAAATGTGTCTGCACCACTTTGATCTTGTTTCCTACGCAAAAGCTGAGAAAAAAAAAACGATGTCTTAGTTTTCCAATGCCTGAATGTTTTGGGCTAGTTTCAGGTGTGGTTTTGAACTAAAAACCTAAAGAGAACTAAAAACCTCTCAAAACAAGCTGCTAGACTGTATGCTGGATGATTGTATAATGTTAACCTATTACAGGATTACTCTTAAAATTTACTAGATAATAGCCTATAGCATAATCGCTTGTGATAGCCTCTATACTTAATTTTATTTGAGGTTTTCTCATTATAAATGCTGTCCTGCCCCACTACAATCTACAGTCATGAGCCACTGCTGCTGTGGTGCTTTATGAATGCAACACCTGACCTTCAGCCAGTGTTTTAGTGCAGAAACTGAAAATTGGTTCTAAATAACCTGGAGCGGTTTAGAGGTTGAACCCTGATTGATGATGTAATCAGTTCATCAGTAGTCAGATACTGATCCTGTGACCAAAAAATGATTGTCGATACCTGCCTCTGAGCTGTCTTCTACAAACAGTCCTGGTCATCACTCATGCTCCAAGCTGACCATAGCCTACATTAAATGAATTTTCTTACTGCTCAAAAAGTTACTTTCAAAAAAACTTTATTTCTAAAGCACAGTTAACAAAACTTTCACCAGAATAGTCTTTTGTACAATAAAGTAACCTCTCAAGTCTGAATATGAGGCTGTACAAAGCCTACTCATGAATAATGCATCATCTTTGCCTTTCAAACACCTACACACTGAGTTAGCGCTTGGACTCAGCAGCTAAAGCCATGGTGTAAAGTAAAATGGTTATAAAGCTTCCAAAGCAATGAGGGTTTATCAATTTTGTGTTTTCACATGGAGGTGGAACTCTACAGTTATTAGAAGATGCTTATTTCTGTGGGCCTTCAAATTTGCTCATGATTTACTTCTCTATGTTTTTGCATTTATTTATTTATTTATTTATTCATTCATTTATTTATTTATGGGGATGCTGTGCTTTATATATAGACCGATCGAATTTCAGTATAATACAGTATAACAGCATTAAACTGGAATTTTCATCTGCAGTATCGCACTCAGAGGACATCCCAACTCTCCTGCACTTTGCAGCGCTGTATGGGCTGAAAGATCTGGCTAGTGTTCTGCTGCAGTGCCCTGGAGCACAGCAAGCCATGAGAAGCACCAACCGTTTCGGACACACACCTCTGGCACTAGCACACGCAAATGGACACTCACAGCTCCACGTCTTCCTGCAGGAATCACTGGTGAGTTGTTCTGCTAGAAATTGTAGCTGTAGGAAGTGTTATATGAGTGAAGTTAGAGATAGTGGAAGCTATTTTTTTAGACATAAATATCTGATTGCTATAAAAAGACAGACAGACAGACAGACAGCTACAGTAGATAGATGTGTGTGGTGAAAGTTAAGAAAAGTACACAAAGTTTCTAGAAAAACAGGATGTTTCTGGAAGTGCTTCTGAAGCTATAGGAGGGGAAACCATTAATATCTTGCATTCATATTAATTATTATTAATGCAAACATTATTTCAGGAAACATACAAATACCCATTAACATATATTAGGATCTGTCCTGACAGGGATGTATTTATGTGTGTGTGTGTGTGTGTGTGTGTGTGTGTGGTCTAGAAAGGAAGTTTTTGTTTTTCATGTCTTTGAAAACACTGGGGGTGGGATAACGCAAGACTGCTGGAAAGTCATTTTTCATTCATCAAAATATAACAGCAAATAGCAATTTGCAGAACATACCTTTATTCAGCACCTGAACTTCTGCAGTTCCTCAGATGAGCAAGCTAGGGAACTATCTTTTAAAAGAAGCAATGTTTTTACCATTTCAGGGAACTACTGATTACAGCCGCCAATAACCACCTTATATAACAATAGCCACCTTATAATTTACTTTAGATTTGTTGTCTGTTATTTTCCAGAACGATCAGAAAAGTTCATTGGACATGCTATCCAATAATGTACAAAACCAGAAAACAAACAAAAAACAAACAATATATAGTGCATCTCCTATCTGAATCTGTATTTATATCTGTTTAGAATATTATCATCTGTATAATGGATTCATATAAAGTTACATCCCTAGTGTCTGCACACATAATGTGTCTGAGTGCATCTTCATATAGACCAGTCATATTAACCTTTAATTCAATTTTATTACTTACAAAATGACTTCATACACATGCTCAAATGGGACAGAGGGACAAAATGACAGGAATGAGAACAATATTGTAACGAGCAAACCCTGCTGACCTTCATTTCCAGGGGTTTATACTGTAGCTGCCTGCTTAAAGGCAGCCTTACTAACTTTCAAGCCATTATTTATGGACTTCCTCCCTCATCCTTAAGGCCCCTCAGTGGTTGTAAATACCCAGCTCAGGTGGATTGGGGTCAGCTAGCAACCACAGTCAAGTCACTGATTTGTTTGAGCACATCTGCAGCCAAAGGGATGTTAATGTGGCCAGAGAAAGTGTCTTTTAAAATTTTTTTTTTTAAATGTTACCCATGGGAATGAGGTGAAGAAAGGAATTGTGTTGAATTTATGTCTTTGACTGTCGTGGTGTATAGGGTTAGTCTTGTGATATACTTGAAGATCAACATGCCAGTAAACCTAGCCTTATATATGCTGGAACATTACACTCTGAGGAGAACATTTTTTTTTTTTTTTTTTTTTTTTTTAGGAAACTCCATTCACTGTAGTGAATTAAAGCACTGGCTAGGCGAATGCAACAATGATGAGACCTCACTGATAATATTTCAACCCTTCTGCTTAAGGCCAAATGAACTGTATTAATTGCTTACCAAATTTGAACCAATATTTAAAACTTACCGATTAAAAAAAAAAAAAAAAAACAACTATAAAAGAAATACGGTGCTGTTTTCTCTTTCACAGTGGTGCACTGTGGTGAATGCTGCGAGGGTCTGAGAAAGGGTTTTTGGAGAATATTAATTACAAGATTATCCTATAATTATTTTTTTTTGAATGGTTAAAAGCCTGTTTGTTTTAAGATCTCCACCTGCACCCAGATGAAAGCAAAGAGGAGGCTTCAATATGCTGCATTTATTCACTAATGGTAAGCAATTAACAGGTATCAATCAACGTATCAATGAATGCATTAGCCAGGCTCTGAGGAACCAAGTGTCCTGCTGCTTTTCACAACAGACACATTAAAAACAGCACAGTACAAACTTGTGTGCAGCAAATCCACCTCACTGTAATGATTATAAAAGCAAATGAGTATTATAATAGCAAAATATTAAAAGCTTGTCTTTTATGAGATTATGATAACAGCCATGCCTAATATGTTACTGTGTGTGTGTGTGTGTGTGTGTGTGTGTGCTGTATGTAATAGATTGAACACTAAACCTTACCAAACATGCAGCATTCCTAAAAAAAAAAAAAAAAAAAAAAAAGAGGCTTTAAATTTTTTACAAAACTGTCTGGTATTACAAATGAAAATAAACTCCACTAGAATTGTGATGCATGCTGAGACGTTTTACTTAATTTCCAAAAAATGGAATTTGCTGTTTTTTTTAAGCATTATGGCGTGGACTGATTTTCGACCATTTTCTCCTCGTTTTTGTTGATGCGTAGATAGCTGTGAGTTGTTGTGATGTTACTTTTGTTTTGATGCAGTAAAAAAAAGCTGTATTGTCTTTACAGTAATTCTATCATTTGGGAAATGTTGTTGAGTAATTATACAAGCTATATTGATTGTTACAGTAAGATACAATGCATTAAGATACAATCAGAGGTGGCACCACTACTCCAAAAGTGGTGGGTCAAAATTTTAGTATGAGAAACGAGGTACATCTGTCATTTGTCTATAAACAAACAAAAAAACATACAGACTAACTATGTATTTTGCTTTTAGTGCTATCTGGAGCGAGGGTCTTGATTATAATACAATAACAGGGCACAACACACCTTTTAACGAACATCAGAGTAGTATGTTTCAACCCCACAGTCTTAATTTTGCATTTTACTCCTCAGGCAGATAATAACAGAATACAAAATATGTGCATATGTCATTTAAAATATTGAAACGTTAGTGATACTGATTCAGCATATGATTATTAAGCACTAGTGAGTGCCAAAGCATGGTTTACCCTTTATCACTCATAGGAGATCCCCTTTAAACCCTTTGAAAACCCTTTGGTTTTTTAACTGAGTCAGACCTGTCTGTTATTGCCTGAAGTGCTGGGTCACCTCCTCAGTAATTTGAAAAGTGCCGACTCAAATGCCAGCTCGGCCCCGTTGCTCCAGCGGCCCTTGATACAGTGCAATAATACCTGAATTGATGCTACTCTAAAATACATGTACAGTATTGTATTTTGTCAGCATTGTTGTAGGTTTTACTTGTTCTAGATACAGTTCACTAGTTCACCAGCAAACTATCTGCCAGTAATTTACAGTAAAATCTGCAGCAGTTAAATTGTAGGACATTATCATATAATCCCACGGCCTCTAAACTATATAAAAGTTTCTCTAATTTAGCAAAATCGAATTTCTACACCAAATGATCTGTCCTGTGCATGATTGACATCTTAGTAAGCTGATTTTAAATGTCACAGGTGACATTGTTTTCTTCAATACTCTGAAGAAATTTCTTCTTGTTTTCCCACACCACTGTTGAGTTCTCGAATCTTATTGGATGTGATTGATCAGAAGCTGTCGATTAATTTTCTCTGCAGTATACCTCTGACAGTAATGCTAGCTGCAATTCCAATCACAGGCTAATATTAATACACTCAGTCTAATATATTATTGTTTCTATAGTAACAGCTCATTCACAGGGACTTGTATGGTGGATGCTCCATAATAATCTAAGCAAAGAGTATATGTTTTATCTAATGTATAGTATAATCATTGATATGGTGAAGCTTTCTGAAAGATGTTTAGTTAACATTTATGGAAGGAGTCTTGGGTGTCAGTGCTTTATAACAGTAAGTAAGTTTACTGCAGTGGGAGACTGGGATACTTGGTAACATGACAAGCTGTTCCACAACATTAAATGTAACTATAAATGGTTATAAAGTAGGATGTGTTATTCAGGAGTTCATAACAAATTGAAATCATTGGTAAATTGCTATGGTTTCACCAGAATAAAACATGCCATTACAGCAAAGTTATAAAGTGAGGTAAGGTATCACACCACCCCATCATTGATTATTTTCCTATAGCAGGACGCCTCGCTGTGTTTTATTCCTTAGTTGATACATTTTGCTTGTCAACCCCATGCTCTTGCTTAGGTAATATTCAACCCTCAAAGTAATCAAGATACAAATACAAGCAAATACTTCATCTAATGGCCAGTGCCAATTCTAAAGACAAACTACCACACAGTAATCATTAATTTAATCTGAACATTTAGCAGGTAGTTTATACTGTAGATGTTGTTTAAGCCTAATCTTGGAAAATAATTTCCACTGGAAAGTATCATCATTGATTCCAATTCCAATTTCCAATAATTTAAGTCTAGACTTTTTTGCCATGGAAATCCTTCTGAGGGATGTGTTCTGTAGTAAAACACTTTTGTTCAGCACAGGTTTGACCCTAGAGAAATATCAATATCTGTCAGACATCAGTGTGTTGTGATGTCTGTGAGTGTGCTGTCTCTGCTCCTCATTCTACACCAGGGCAGAATTTGTTCCAGACATACTGACTCAGGCTTAATTACAATACACTGCAGATGAAGAGGGATTTTATTTGGTCTCTCAGGTGGTTTGACTCACAACATCCACTTTTAGCTCTTTTGCTGAACATCGTTTAAAATGCACAAGGCTGAACTTTCAGCAGAAGTGCACCAACTTGTTCAAATCCAACCGTATGATGTAGTAAGAGAGATGTCCTGCAATCCACCTGACACAGCCTTTTGAGGTATATGAGAATGCAAAAAAAGAGAGAAGGCTTTCTTGTAGCTGGGTTTCTTTAATAATAATTGAAACTAAATCTTTTTAATAAATTATGCACAATCAAAGTGGCCTTTTTCCATATAAATTAGTGCTCTGAGGAAAAATGTGAAAATTTATACGGGGATGTCAAAGTGAATATGTTTTGTTAACATATACTGTAAACCAGACATCATATGACATAACTCTACCTTCCATTACTCAAGGTGCGATTAATCACCTTAAAGCTGGCATGTCCACAGAGCTTAATAAGGAAAAACATGTGCCACTACCACCTTCAATGGATTTAGCACAAGCCTCCTATATATGTACTTCATCTCCAACACTAACAAGCTCTCAGTCTGCAGGGAATTCCCAACCTCAAGGGAATGAAAATGAGAGGACTTAACCTAATCCCCTCTCTGCTCTGGTTGTTATGTGACGGCTGTAATCATGCCTGTAAAATTGGATTAAAATTGACTGATAGACCTCACCTAGCTCTGCAATACAGCTCATACACACGAAGGAAAATATAATAGAATGAAGGAATCGCCTTATTGGATCAAATTCCTTAGGTGGAGATGAAAAAAGATTGATATCCTCAAGAGCTTAATCATGGGTGTGCAATATGTGACCTAGATCTAATATGTTAAAATGTTAGAAAGTGTTAATCAGAAGTGATAAATGACTATGTCACATTGGGTCAGAGCTTATATACAGTACCTCATCACTTCCTGAGCATAAAAATAATTCGGTGTCATATATTATTTAAACCAATTACATACTCAAAAGCAATCAATATTTAATGAATGCATCAATATATGATAATCATGTAACTGCACACAAAGACTTTCCAACTGCATGTGAACAGAGCCCACTGGCTTCTACAGCAGGAAAAAGTCTTTGTCAGTGGCATAGCCAGGAATTTATTTTGGGGGGGTTGAAACATTGTTGGGGCTCTATACAGATGCAATGACCTGAATCTACAACTTCTCAAACAAAAAACAAAGCTATTACAAACACCATGATAACATGGTACTGGAAGGCAATTTATGATCTAAAAGCAACTACTCAGCCATTCTCATACATACAGTAAACTGTATCCAATTACCAGTTTAAAAAAATTCTCTATCAGGATCAATTATTAATAATGATAATTATGTAAAAATCCATTGCATATTCACCCAGATGGTGGGTTGTGCAAGTAGTTTTAGATCTACTTTTATACGTGTATGTTCTGATTCTTTCCAACTGAAAAATCCGGCTAATCAGTCTGTCTGTGTGTGCATTAGTGAGTTAGAGTGGCTTGCATTTAACACAATACAGTTGCAATCAAAATGATTCAACCCCCATTGCAAATAAGGTTTATTGTCAAAATTTACAGATATTCAGATGTTTGCAATGAACAAATCAAACAAAAGCAGTTGAAATAGTTCAAAACAACAAATACTTCAAGTGGCACCCTTCATGGCAAGCATCTTAAGTACTTAGTAGAGCATCCTTTTGCTGTTGACCTACTGCAAATGAGATGCATAGCTTCTGGCAGCGTTCCTGAGGAATCTTATCCCGTTCCTCATGAGCAATGGCCTCCAGTTCAGTAATATTCGTGGGTTTGCGTGCTGCAACCGCCTTCTTCAAATC
>JANDJT010000206.1:13379768-13389820 GCA_024331685.1 Stegophilus panzeri | reverse complement strand
CCCCCCACCCCCTTATGGGACCAAAAGAATGTGGACAAACAATCAAAAATTAAGTGGTCATTTTAAATACTTGGTTGCCCATAGACATCACTAGCTGCGGGGTTCTTCCCTAGTGATGCTCTGCCAGGCCTTGACCGCAGCTGTCTTCAGTTCCTGATTGTTCTTGGCATGTTTTGCCTTCAGTTTTATTTTCATCATGTGAAATGCATGCTCATTTGGATTCAGGTCAGGTGATTGACTTGGATATTGCAGAACATTCCACTTTTTTGCCTTAAAAAGTTAAGGGTTGCTTTGTCCACCCGCAGTGTGAATCGATGCAGATTATAAAGCGCTATACACTTCAGAATTCATCCTGCTGCTTTTGTCAGCAGTCACTTCATCAGTAAATACAAAGGAGCTGGTTGTACGGTGGGCAGCCATTCATGCCCACAGCACAAGATGAGGTGGTATGCTTCAGATACCATTGCAATTCCTTCTCTTCATAATCTGGTCTTCCCATTGATCTTTATCTTGACATTTATCTTTGTCTTTCTTTAGGATGTTTTTCCTTCTTTTCTTTTTTTTGGCAAACTCCAATCTGGTCTTCCCGTTTTTGAGGTAAACCCTCTGTATTTACTCTGATGAAGATTTCTCGTGATTGCTGACTTTGACACAGATACACCTACCAGGGAAAGAATTCTTCTGTCATCCACAACATTTGTTTTCCATGGTCTTCTGGTCCTTTTGGTATTCTTGACCTCCCCAGTGCATTCTTTCTTTTTAGGAATTCACCAAATAGTTGATTTTGCCATACCTAATGTTTTTGCCATACCTAATGTTTTTTCTATCTCTCTGATGGGTTTGTTTTGCTTCACTGACATTGACAGCTCTTCCAACAGTTTCCAAATGCAAATGCCACACTTGAAATCAGCTCTAGACCTTTTTATCTGATTACTTGTAAGTGAAATAAAGAGGGATATACACACACCTGGCCATGGAACAGCTGAGCAGCCAATTGTCCAATGACTTTTGATCCCTAAACAAGTGGGGGATCGTATATAAAAAGTTCTGCAAGTCCTACACCGTTCACCTGATATAGATACAATTAAAATAGTTAACTTAAAGAGTTTGAAGTTCACTGAAGGAGACTTGGGTGCAAAACACTTTGTTGCAATTGCAGTCTTAAAGCTATCATGGAAATTTTACTCCTAAGCCATCGTAGCAAAACTGTTTATATTAATTGCAGTACAAAGCCATCTTCAAGTGTATCTTTAGTCTGTCCATATGTCCAAGTGATGAGAACTCCAAACAGAGGTAGGGTATCAGGATGATTCAGGCAGGTCCGGAGAGCCGAAGGGGTCAGGAGCAATATCTCCATTAAAAAGTAATTATCTGAGCATGGAATTGATACACAGGTTGGAATTCTTCTGTATTAAAGCAAACCAGCGAAACAGGCCCCGAATTTGTCATGGGTATAGACTCAATGATTCGGGCCAAGTGTGAAAGCTTCCTAAATAGTTTTTTTGCCTGTTAAAATGTCCACAGCTTGTACTCTATATCTCAGGAAGGATTATAAAGGAGTCCACAGGGAGTCACTCTTAACATGGATTCTGTAATCTTTATAGTAAAATGTTTGGTAACAGCTTACTTAAAGGCAGTATTCAAATGGTACTTTACATGCCAACTGTCATGAACCTGCTTAAGCATTTATCATTGTTTTTTTTTTAATTTGATGAATTCTCCACCCAGTCTTGATGAGAACTCCAACCAGACGTAGGGTATCAGGATGATTCAGGCAGGTCCATTGAGCAGAAGGGTACAGGAGCAATATCTCCATTAAAAAGTCATTACCTGAGCAGCATTATTGAGATTCAATAGTTTCCAGGGCTTTTTCATATGTATAGACTGGTTTAAAAAAAACTGATACAGAGGTAGTTCAGACTTAATAATGTGAGCAAGACTTCATGAGAAATGCTGCATTTTTGACATATTCCTGCTAATACACTTGTAACAGATGCATTAACAATGCACCGCTTGGCAACTTTTTCACAGTGGGGTTAGTTCAAATGTGCATCTCTGTAAAGTAGGAATTCAACAACGCAACAATTCCCTGGCTCTGAGATTTGCTTGAAATTTGAATGCTAACGCCTGCCGTGTTAAACTGTAACACTGGGCTCTTTCACTTAGTTCAGGGTAGTCAAATGCAGTCTGAACTAACAGCTCTGAACTACAGAGTAGAAGCTGCTTCATGATATAAAGTACCATTGTCCCAATACGGTGTCCTAAATGAAACATTCAAAACATGAACTCTCACCGAACTGTCATATTGCAACCGTCTTTTTCAGAGCCTTGCATTTGTGAGACGTATTCTATATTTTTTCATGATAATTAATATCAGTGTATAATAAACATCAGAATGCACTTGCACAGTGGTGACATTATCTATATGGTGTGAAACACAGTGTTTGAGAAATGACATTTGTTCCAGTTCATTTAAACCCTCATGAAATCCACACTCTTGATAACAGGTTTCCAAAATACATTATAGTCTATAGTCGCTCATATGCAGCTCAGACAGTGTTCACTTGATTTATTATGGTATTAAAACGGGTACAAAGCACAAATATTATTATATGACATGGTTCAAAGAGTGGGTAGCACTACTTTTTCTTTTATTCTGAAATCAGAAAGTACTTGGAAGTGTTCCTGTTAAGTAAGGAAAAGCAAGGACACTTGTGTGTACACCACCACTTAACACTTAACACAATTAACATTCATTAGCCTGTATGTAATGTGAAATAAGTAATATACTATAATATAATATCATTTAACCTTTTGCAGAAATTTGTCAACAAAAAAAAAACAACAACACAAAAACAAGTGACATATTTATAGACCTATCAGATATTTAGGCAGATAATTATCACACACATATACTAGTTGCAAATATTTTATAGAACAAAACCTGCAGTAAACCCATGTAATAAAATCATAGCTAAATATATATAAAGCTATAAATCTAATATGTTGTGTCTGTAAAGCAATAGCATGGAAATGTGGTCCCAATGCAATGAATTGTCCCTAAATGTCCCCTTGTTCCTCTCCAGTTCTTAAACATCTGTCATTCTGTTGACACGTGTTTTTTGTTTTTTTTTTTTATGGGAAAAAAATACTTAAATTATTCATTAGGAAGGCACTTCCTTGTCCACTTGTTCCACTCATGCCTGACATCAAAGTCACCATCATTCGCATCTCCTTCGACTTGTGATGCGTAATTAGCTTATCTTGTATATCTGTTAATCCTCGCTTTCTACTCTAATGAATATATTCATATCACAGAATGCTAATGTGCATTATCAATACTAAAGGGGAAGAGTGTGGGCTATTATTCAGAGTGAATGGAGGAGGTTGCTAAGGAACAGTGCATAGAGAATTGTACCTGTAGGCTGAAACATGCAGCATGGTAAAGTGCGTACTTTCAATGGTCCCCACTCATCAATTCACCACGCACTTTCTGCGTTTTGAGCCGAATGAATTTTCTGTAGCTGTGGTCAGTATGTGTATGAGTGGTATGAATAGTCTCATTGTTCATCTTGCACAATCGACACATAATCAGCTTTGAGGCAAATTGAGCTGTCTGCTGTTTCCACAGTGACCGGGGCCTTGCTTTTGCACATTACTGTTGTGGTTCACGAATTGATTAAGCGAGGTTGGCAAAACTGATGGGACCTTGAGATATAGAGAACAAAAGAACATTGCGTAATACTCACACTTTAAAGACTTTTAAATATCTCTCCTTTAATTGCAGCATTAATGACAAAGCCAGTTGTAACACTAGGCGAGCACAGAATCGAATCTTTGGCTCAGAATTACGGGCTAAATTACATGTTTGAACAGGCTGAATTGCATGTTTGAATGGACTGCGTTTGCAAGCTGTGATTGATGAATTAGACACTTATTTCTGCTCTGTTCCAGACCGCATCATTGGCAGACTCAGATCTGTTAGCACTTGGTTATATCTCTCCTTGTTAAAAGGATAGATTTTGCTCTTTTCCTGGTGTTTTTTTTTTTTTTTTATCTTAAACACAAAAGTTAAACCAGTGGATGTAAAAATGTCATAAAGCATAAAGTCAGAGTGCTTTAGTACATTTTTGCCACTGAAGAGGAAAAAAAAAATGCATGCTGTTGTGGTTATGCTCAAATGCATGTAACAGAGTAACTGCTAGATAAATAAAGGCAGTTCATTCCTACACACTAGCTCTGACTCACAATAAGTGGTAGTTTAATAATAGGAGAAACGATTTAACATGTTCATCATCAGGCATGCAGCTAATTACTGTGTTAATTAAAATCAGTTTATGCTCAGGTCAAGCCATCAGTGGTGATTATATGACTGCTTAGTTCTTATTATTAGATTAGACTCATGAACTTAAAGTTGCACCATTCATTAAAGGAAAAATCCATCCTGAACTAGTTGCATATTAACCTTCATAAATAACGTGATCTTTACTGGTGTGGCATTCAAGATTTATTTTGTAATTCAGTTTTTTGACTTGAGTTTCATTGAAATGTTGGTCACGTTTCACTTTGCTTAACAGTTTCCTACTGTACATTACCCACAATGCCATTTGACTACCTTTTGACAGTGGCACAAGTGGGGTGGGAATTCACCTTCTCTTCATCTTTGCCTAAAGATATTGATGCAGCAAAGCTGTAGTCCTTTAGTCTGTTCATCTCTCTCACCTCCTCATCTGTACACTCTCCTCAAACAGATAAGTTCCCAAAACTTCAATTTTCATGATAACGCCCCCGTCAGTGCAATCGGTTTGCCATCTTATAGATCTTATGAGCCAACTCTATGAATCCACAATTTGCTGTCTCCACTTCTTCTACATTGGATTTCTCTTTAATATCTCATTGTATGAAAAATAGTGAGTGAGAAAATAGGATCTAGCTCTTTGGTTTAGTAGATACAGATATTCCTCATGTCTGTGATTGTTGACATTCTTTCTTCTATAAAACACCACTGTAACTGCTAGCAATGGTGCCCTGAGATGTCAGCATGACTAATAATATTGCATAGGTATAATTAAAAAGCATCAACCAACAAATTAGCACCAGAATTACCCAAGCACATCACAAATATTTCAATATAAATATATTTAATGTGTTGCAGGATTGATATTCTCTTTAATACCTAAACAAATTGAAAGTCTAATTGACTGTGTTTGTATAGGCAAAGAGCAGTGGTGATGACACGAGTGATGACACGAGTGATGATGTGTATGAGATGATGGGCAGTACTGGTAAATATCTGCTTACTGTACTGTATCTTCTTGTAATAAACAGTTCACTGTGCAATAAAGCATGGAGTAATTATTACACCCAATCAACATGTGCTGTTTTGATCCCGCAGTGAAACTGCGGGTTGCCGACAGCCGTGAGCAGCCTCACACAGGGGGAGCCAGAGATGCTAAAGTGCAGGTGGAGACAGACAACGATCCCTATACATTTGAAGTGAATAATGAAGAATATGACACTATCTTGACCTCCAGCAGCTTAATGGTGATGGCAAACCGCCCCCCTGCACCTGCCCCTCGACCTGAGAGTCTCCCCACCAAGGAGGAGAATGTACCTTACATCGCCCAGGGTAAGAGTCCAATCTTCCACCCAACCATTTTTTGTACCGCTTATCCTACATAGGGTCGTGGGAAGCCTGGAGCCTTTCCCAAGGGACTCGGGACACAAGGCGGGGGACACCCTGGACACAAACCCGTTCACACACTATGGACAATTTGGAAATGCCAATCAGCCTACAGCGCATGTCTTTGAACTGATGGAGGAAACTGGAGTACCCGGAGGAAACCCCCAAAGCACAGGGAGATCGTGCAAACTGTTTGGAGGCGGGATTTGACCCCCCCCCAAGCCCGGAGATGTGAGGCAAACATGCTAATCACTATGCCACCATTACCAAACCACCCACCCGTCCCCCACCCGTCCCCCAGGGTTATGATTATAGGTTATAGTGCTATTATTGGGAATACAAATGTGTCCACAGTGTGTTCTTGTACTTGTTCTTGTGTTCTTGAAAACACACTCCTCGCTCATTAAACCAGGTTCTGCTGCTCTCTTACGCAGGTGAATCAGTAATGTTTATAAATACTTAATTTTTTTTTCTTTCCCGCCTGTACTCCCATAACCAACGACATGGGAAAGTGAGGCCCAAATCTGCATCGTTCATCACAGGCAGCAAGTTCTTAAATGTTCAATTTCAGCTGCATTAATAATTCAACAAGTTGAAGGTGCCAACTGACTTGTATTGTTAGAGCTTAATAAATCATTTAGACTCTCCTGATCTGTAGCCTGTATGAGAGAGAGAGGCAGGCTAAGCCTAGTGGTGCTTTATCATGAGAACAAGACCTTTGCATGAACTGTGCAACCAAACTCTCTTCTGAATTGCTCACTTGTAATGGTGCGGAATGATACTTCACTATTTTACAGTTTCATTTCCACAGATTCAAGGAATAGTGAAATAGAATAGTGTTATCTAAAGCACTGCTGTAAAGACAAAACTTTACGTAAGAAGAAGTGAAAGTAACGAGTCATTAATTGTTTTTAACAGTTAATAGTCCTGGAGAGTGGCTCAGTGTTTAGAAAAAATCAGTTGTTCGGCTCGTGCAGTGAGATATATTGCAGTGATATCAGATGCTGTTTTGTAGGAAACAGATGGTAACTAGCGTGTGTTTCTAGAGCTGTTTTGTGAAAACCTCATTTTTCATGTATTAATACAGAAGGGGGAATGAAAACATGAGCAATGCCATGGCTGTTGTTCAACAAACCCTGCTCTCTCCCTCTCGCTCTCGTGTTCATTTCTCCATTTTTCCCTCTAAAACGTTTCTTCCTTTCATCAGAGATGAAACGATTATCATCTGTTTTTACCCTTTTCATTGTGCCATCCAGAAAGGAGCTGCGTGTTAGGCTCGGCTAGAATGATTGCTTTTCTTTTGACACAGTTCAACCAGCGCCATCGTGTTCACGCGGAATGATGGCGGGAAATGAAACTATTCATTAAACACGGATGATGGACGGGGACGATTTTTCTGAAATAAATCTTTCCCATCGATGTGTCAGTACCACCAGACCACTGTTTCTGGTTCCCTCAGAAACAACAGCATAAGAAGCTGTTTTGTACTTCAAACCAGACTCCTTGTTTTTTTTTTTTTTTTTAAAGGAAAATCTAAGCTCATACAGCTGATAGCACACAGCAGACTGCTTCTTTTGGCGAGTATTTATGGAGAAAAAGACTTGGTGGGTGTGCTGCTACTGTTTTAGGGTCAAATTTCTCCTGCATATGCACTGCACTAGATTTTAGTCAAGTGTGATGCTGTGCTCAGACCAGCATTATTGTGAGGATGTGTGTGTGTGTGTGTGTGTGTGTGTGTGTGTGTGCCAGCTTCTCCACTGGGCCTAATATGTGTTATGATGAATTACTCTTTATCAGACAATATTAAGAATTATACTTGCATTAATTTAGTGTGCAAGTAAATTCCCAGGCGAAAAGCTTTTATCCTGTTTAATAAGACCTTGTTGTACTGATCAGCAAATCCTCAGCAGGCTTAAACGACGGTGCCAGTATGATCTGAGTGTTATTAGTGCCAAGGGACTCGAGAAAGAGAATAGTACAGTTGCTTTTGAGCACTATGAGTCTCTGAATATAAAAACACACCAACTCATAGTCACTCCCAAAGACACGGAGAGCAGGAAGGAGAGCGAGGCTACTACTTCATGCATCTGCAACCAATCAGAACAGCTCAAGGGGGCCAAGTAGCGCCGACATCATGCATTACACATGTTTTCCACCTCTTCCATCCCACAACATGAAATGACAGAGGGGTGTGGGGGTTGGGGAGGGGGACAAAAAGAAAGACTTTTCCATCCTCTGCAATCTCTCGCCCACGCACTGATCGGATTTCTAGACCCACTCAGTGTTTATAGAGTTGAACGGGGAGGGACCAGAGCTCATCTGAGCTGCTCGTGCTTAAATTCCAGCTATTGTTACAGCCATAAAGCTGCTGCATTACCTTCTCAGATAAAAGCATACTAAACTGTACCTTTCCTTGCCACTTTTAGTGTGGAAAGGTTCCTTTAGTGTGCACCTTTAAAAGTATTACTCTAAAAGCTAATTAAATGTACTTTAAAGAGTGGTCCTTAAGGTAAAGCAAACTCCTTTCACAATGCAAGATAATTGATATGTACTAAAGTTACAAAAGGCATACCACCCATGACAAGGAAAAAATACAGTGTAGTACACGTTTCTTCTGAGAGTGTATGCTACTATGCTGCTATCTGGTATACGGGTAATTTGGTCATGTCTGCGGTTCAGGATGTATTCATAAAGAGCTACTTTATCCTCACATTGTGTGCCTGTAAGTCACACCATGGTGCAAATGACAAAATGGTTGAAAAGAATCCATTACAGGAGAATGGCACTGTGTCATGCTGAAATAACCGAGTGCACCAGCAGCCTTTTGTTTAAAGCTCTTACAAATAATCAATAGTTTCACAAAGGGTATCCTTCACTTTAATTCAATTTTCCTCCTTTCATTGATCTCAGCAAGTCTCATCGGTGTTTATGTTTTGTTTCAGTGAGTGCAGAAAAAGAGGCTCCTTCCAGTCTACTTATGTTATTATCAGATGATGTTATTTTGGTAATACTAATTATGCTTAGTAATAAGCCTAGTTACTGTAGGGAATTCATCAGTATTTTTTTCTTGTGCAAACTGCATCTTTTTTGTTATGTGATGCCACCTAGTGGATTGGTTGCATTCTTACTGTTGAAGCACATGACAGCAGCCTACAGTAAAGCTGCTCCAATGAGAAAACCAGGCCAATGATTATTGCTGCCTGTCTTTGATTTCATCCTAGTGTTCCAGAAGAAAATGTCCCAGGGAGATACTGAAACTCTCTACTCTTTTCCTGCTAAGCAAAGTAAGATATAATACATCACACAAAGCAGTGTGCTTTCGTCAAATGTCCTTGTTAAGATTTAATACTGATAAAACTCACATCCTACCATTACAAACATTTACAGTGCATCCTCTTCGTTTGGCATTTGAGCAAAATTGTATTGTGCTGTGAAAATGTGGCATATTCAGTTTGTATGTGTCACAGTGTAGCTGCCCTACTTTATCTCTCTTTAACTCTGTGTGTAACACTAACTGCTGGGCGCATGCCACAGCCAGCGGTCAAGACTCGTGCACATACGATACCTTTATGCCGAGTCCAGCGCCAGGACTGGATGAGCTCATTAAACTGCAGGAGCAGGTGAAGAAAGGATCACTCAGCGTGGACGAGGCCCTGGAGAGATTCAGTGACTGGCAGAGGGTTCAGAGAGGATTAGATGGCATCCAACAGGTGACTAGTCATTTTACATATGCACTTATGCTAATAAATAAACAAATTAATTCATTTATTAATAATATAATATAATGTAATATAATATAATATAACTTAATATAATACAATATAATTTAATATAATAAGGGCATTTACAAATTTTTTGCAGTAAGTTGGTGAAAATAGGAACATGATAATGAAATATAGTGTTGTAATATTTAATTAATATAATAATTATTAATGACTTACTATCTATTAATGATTAATTATTACATCATAAATTAAAAAGATGGGCTTTAACATGCTTGTTGTAAATGTGTGGTTGTCTGGGAAATCCCTGTTGATATAGCTGTAAAACAGGCAAAAATAAAAAGATGAAAAATTGGGTTTTGGCCTAAAGTGGACTTTTCTTTGACATACTTGTTATATAGATGTATCAACTTATAGAAACCATAAATGTAATCTTGCCCTGACCATCTTCTTGCAAAGAAGACCATGATGAGTAAAGAGCCAGTTTAACAAACATGATGTTAAAAACAGTCTGCTTAAAGATGTCTAAAGCCTTGCTAGTTATGTGTGAATGTCACTCTTCGATCGAGTTATTATAATGACATTTTTCCACTTTTGGGGGTAAGCAGATTTTAAAATGCAATATCTTTATTGGTGGCAGATTATAT
>JANDJT010000206.1:13358359-13370629 GCA_024331685.1 Stegophilus panzeri | reverse complement strand
CCAAAAAAAAAAAAAAGGGGGACGAACTTTCAGCCAACTTCATCTACAAGTGTAAGTAGCTTGTTATCATTGTTGTAGCTGTGTTTTAATTTCTTTTTTTTTTAACTCCACTAGCTAGCCTGCATGAAGTACCACGGCAGACATGCGTATAATTAATCTAACAAATTTATATCACATATAAAACTTATATATTTTTATGTTTTTTAATTTTTGGTGATGTTTTACAATGCGAGTATGTAGTCATGTCACCGGAAATTGAGCTATCAGTGTCCCAATGTGTAGTGATCCAGGGTCCTTACCAGTGCCCGAACCCATGATTCATGACCTACGGAATGAGGGAGCTGATCGAGACACACCCCAAGTATGAAAAACTTTGGGAGACATTTTGCTAGAAAGTGTTAATTCCCCCCATGGAGCCTTTTGGGACACCCTGTATAGTATATATTTTCCATATTCGTTCAAATATTATGCTAAACGAAATTCTTCTATTACATGTAACTCATCACTGACAACATTTAATAAAAAGGTGGCCTGAGATATGTTAATAGACTGAAAGACTAACAGCATGGAAATGAAAGATGAACAGCACTCTAAATCCTGGAAATGTCTGTTTGAACCAGGCTTAGCATAGAAATTAACTCAAATTAACCAGAAGAGCAAACTACTTACATTATAGATGCTATGCAGCTCTAGGGTTTTGAAAACATCTTGATTAGTAAGTTGCTAATGGTGTGGGATCTCACTTGTGAGTATTTGTAGTGCAGACGATAAGGGCTGGAGTGATTGCTAATCAGTGCATACAAGAGCCAGGTGTTAGCTTGGGTTGTGGTTTTTATAGATGCCAAGATCCTTCTTCTAATGCTGGTCTGTGTCCTTTAGTAATGCTGGCTGGCTGAACACACTCACTGTGAGATTCTTCTGTTACAGCAATGCAGTATTTTAGTATAAAACTGATCCTTATAAAAAGCTATAATCAGAGTTAAAATACAAGGAGGTCTGATTATTGAGTCGGTCTGGTTTTGGATTGTTTAAAGCAAATCTGATTTCGGTTAGACTTTTGGAAATGTTGCACCTTTTCTCTTAAATTGTAATTTTTAAAAGATGTTTATTTCATGGGGGTAATTTTGTTATCTGTTTGTGGCCATCACATTAACCGAAACATAGACGAAGACTTAATCTCCACCCACTTGGCACAATCTCATCATGCTGTACCCCTGAAAAGTCTGTTTCCTTACGCCTATATACATATCAAGTTACATGTCGTTATAATATATCTGTCAGTTTTCTTTGTAAACCTTATAAACCACACTAATTACTATGGTAATACATGAAATCACAGTCAAACTCTTTTTTTTTGTCAGATCCAAAAATCTCAGTTTCTAGATGACCTACATTCAAGATAATTTACACATTCATCCCTATCCCTACTTAGAAGATTATTTCTCAAAATGTCAATAACTGTTGGATTTATGATCAATCTTATATTGAAAATGCCATTAAAAACATGATTTTAATATTTTTATAACAGTGCATGGCATTGTCTTGATTGAATGATAAATAATATTCCAGCAAATTGTCCCATAATTGTGTTAAAGTCTTTCTCTTGATAGTGTGTTCACAGTCAAATAAGCATTTTAACCTTTTCGTTCCAAAGACTAGATTTTTGGTTTGATAAAGTATGCAAATGTACAAAATATTGAATTAACTGAAGCTTCACGTAAATAAATAAATACACACATTTGAAAAAGTTCCAATGTACAAATACTTGTAAAAATATTGGAAATCCACTTTATCTGCCAACTTGCCCTTACACACCTTATCAGATACAAGCCAAAGTGTGTATAAAATATGCACAATGGGTACAGTAAGGTAAATTAATTATAATGAAATAAAACTCATCATAAACAAGATATCGAAAAAACTATGTAGTAAAGGAAAAAGGATATAGAGGCTGGATTAGGATGCCGAGGGGCATAACTAACAATAGATAGATACCTCTATACTATCCATTCTTAATATTAATCAAAGACTTTTCTATAAGACCGAATTGTTTTTCAAAATTTCAGCACAAGGTTCAGTTCAACTCAATTTAGTTTTAGTGCTTTCAACAATAGATATTGTCACAAAGCAGCTTCAGAGAAACCTGTATGTAGATTTATATTTAGATCCCTAATGAGTAAGGAAAAGCTCCCTCAGATGATATGAGAAAGAAACCTTGAGAGGAACTAAACTCAAAAGGGAACCCATCCACTTCAGTGTGACACGGATATTATAAATCATAAATCAATCACAAGATAAAGATAATCCACAGTGATTTGTTTTAGAGCAGCAGAGAACTGAGTAACGATTGAGCCTCGTCTCTCTCTGCCTCTGTGTGGTATGCAAGCCTGGCGTGGGCATGCAACTACCCCTTGGAATGTATTTCTTAAGCCTTCACCGGCACCCAAACACCCCCAGAGGTGTAGCTATTCAAGCATACTGACTCCATCCCAAGCTTCTCTGTCACGTTGGTGCCTCCCCCCTGAGAAACTCAATCCCTGAAGGGTGAAGTAGCATCTGCCAAGAGGGCAAGGGTACATGGGGCACTGTGGCACCATGGGCCCCGCCGACCCTTCATCCATCTGATCAGGGGCCAAATGAGGCCCCCAGGGTGAGGCTGTGCCCCTTTGCCCGCAGCTCGCAGGCAGATTAGCAGCTCTATTCAGCTCAAGGCTTTTGTGCTTCAGCGCCCAGGCGAGGTCCAGCTGTCTGCGGCCACAGGGATGCACTAATTCCACTGCAGGTCAGCAGCTCTGCATTTTCAAGCAGCTCCTAAAAGGTCACATCCGCTCAGGAGAATCCAGACGACCAGCATTAGTATCCTCGCACAATCCCAGTGACCTGTCTCCCCCCCCCCCCCCCCCCACCCCAGCAAAGTCGGCACTCGGGCTGAATCAAAGGCTGAGTTGATATACAAGGAAGGCTTAAGGCTTTATCTTTTATCATCACTTCAGTCCGTCCAAGAGGGAGTTGAGCCTTTGAAGCTGACGGTTATGTTTTCATAAGGATGTTTTGACTGCTTGATGTGTCTTAGTAAAGGCCCGTCGTGCATTCTGTGTGTATTGGGACATTTGATTTAGTGTATTTTCACAAGAATCTTTGTGTTTGAACAAACACTGTAAAGCATATAGAGGTCAATACGGCGCATATTTATCATTAATGAATGGTTGGCTTTAATTCAAATCTCTTCTATGCTCTGTGTCTTAAGGCACATTTCATAATGAAAACAGTGCCAGGGTTAAGGAATAGCTGATAAGTACTCAGTGCTTTGTCTTTTATATTCTTGCCAATAGAAGTTCTTCAGGGTAAACGTCATGATGCGTAAGAATAATCTCATTACTGCCGTTATGTACAACACAGGAAAAGAGAACAAGCACTAAAATGCAAGAGCTGTTACTCTGTAGTCACGGCATTTAAAGCAAAACCTTCAAAGAAGAATACTGCACATTGTTCATAAGAATAGACCCGGCCATTGCTTTTGGAAACTAATTCAAAAGCATTTAAATATGCTAGTATGACACATGCTATCATCGATAGCCAGAAAACAAACGTTGAATTAACCACATTTACTATACGGACTGAAATATTTCAAACAGATAGCTAAAATTGACACTCAGTTTGGATACATACTGTACTGATTCGATCTTTCCACAGAGGTTCTACTTGCTACCTTTTCTGACAGGGAAACCATCCATATGACCAGTTATGGTGCGAGATGGAATCCCTAGTCCCTAAAAAGATGAAAATCACGATGACAAAAAAAGCAAAAATATGGTGTGACAGCAACAATCTTAGTCTTGAAAGCACTTCTCACTGGAACAAGCCTTAGCAACAAAAGAGATTAATTGTTCCAACACATGTGCAATAATTGCTTGACTCTATGCCCAACCAATAGAGTGTGCAATGCCAGTCCACAGAGTAATCAAGGTGATTTGGCAGACGCTGCCTTGCATACATCGTACCGTAAAGTCATCATCCTATGCTGCACAAGAGCTGCCCACATATTGCCTTGAGGGCCTTCCTGTGCCAGAGTTGGGAATGTAAATGGGAAACAGGGGCACTGACTAATCAAATAGAAGTGTGTCTGAATGCTCTTTGTCAGCATTATGACTGAGGTTGGACTTTTCACTGTGCTCTGGAGTGAGCCATAATAAGTATCACTGCCTCTAAGGGATAGGAGTGTATATGGGAAACAGAAGCATTTTGTCATTTTCCTAAATTTCCTATATGAATTTCCAATATACTTGAATGAAAACATATCCTCAAGTGTCTCTCTTTTAATCTCTCTTTTTTTCTGCTATAGTGTGATAAACATGCTGTCAATACAGGCCAGTGAGATCCTGGCAAAATATGAGACTTCAAACATTAATTCTCAAAAATGTGAAAAAATAAAAAAAATAAACAGAGAAAAATAAAAACGATTGGGCTGTTTTCCCATTTCCTCTCAGCCCGAGGCAGCTTTAATGGCTTTTCTCCACTTGGATGCAGGTGAGGGGAGTCTGATTCCAGCTGAATCACGCTCGATCCCCTTCCTCCTCCCCCTCAACCGCAGGCTCAACCAATCCCTGAGTTTGCTGCTGCTGGATGGCAGCCATATTGTTATTAAAACCTGCAGGCGTGCTGAACGCAGCTTCTACGCATCGCCCTCCAGTGCCGCAAGGAATTAGGAAAAAAACACCAGATACCCTGAAAAAGAAGTAGAATCATAAAAAGGCATACCAGGGGAGGAAAGAAACTGATGGGTCTAGTATGAAGATAGAGAACAGCGAGCATGGGGCATTGCGCCTTCACCTAATCACTGCCGCTAATGTGGTCGAACATTAAAAGTGATGGGTGAAGTTATAAAGAGCTGAATTGCAGTGACTTGATTACAACCCGATGTGAAAAACCTCCATTTCTTTCACCACGTTCTGTTGATGTTTGTAGGGGCTTTTATGAATTTTTTTTGTCTCCCTTTTTCACTAATGGCTTCATGCTAATGCTTCATTTTTGCCAGGTATCCTGCATTAGCTTTGATAACGCTGAGCTTTTCTCACCTGCAGCCAACATCACTGCATGCTTCCACCAGGCACCATATGCAAATTATTATTAATGGTGATTCATTTACTTTGTGTCCTGTGCCAATCTTTAATGGTAAAAAAGAGAAAAAAATAGTAGTGTGAAAAAGCAAAAACAGCCCCGTGTTGGGGGGTTTAAACTCCGCTCTGCATATCATCCTGCTTCAAGGTTGCTGAGGCAACATCCAATCAGAAGCCATGGTGGCGGTGTGGTTGGCACTGTCTTCGTTGGGCGCAGGTGGAACACATATGGAACAATGGCCCATCTGGGTGTGCCAGCGGCGCCCATTTTAATCACACCATTGCCATGGTACTGGCTAATGGAGACGTTGAGTGGCCTGCTGGGAGGCGGCCAGACTTAGTCTGTGCCTGGCAGAAGAGAAGGACAGGAGACACTAATGTCCAGAATGAAGGACGAGAGACTTACAATTAAACCCATCGCTCATATTGATTCAATCCCTCTGCACCTTGAGATGAATATGAAAACAAACAATCATACCATCGTATCATACTGCACTTCAGTGCCGTGGCAGTATGTACACTGCTTCTTAACTCAACTCCTGCAAAACTGATGGCTAAGGCTAAAGCTAACGTTAGCATTAATGCTATGTAAATTGAAAGCACGTGCGCCCAATGAATCAATCAACCAAGGCACCTTATCAACTGAAGCACATTTAGCACGAGCGGGCCCAGCACAGGTTAATTAAAACACAAAAGCCAAGGGGGGGAGAGGCCTGGCATCCATCCCTGCCCAGTCTAAGCCTGTTTATGCTATGCTGGGGGAAGAGGATTTAGGGCTGTGAGTGTAATTTTAAGCCCCCCTCCCCTAAAACCCACCAACCCCCTACCACGCTCCCACACATACAAAAATAAATCAAGTCTTTGCCTCTTTCCGCACCTGCCCCATTTCAATTGATGTTTGTCAACTCAACTGCTTGTGAGACTTTAAACCGAAACTGATTCCCAGGAAGCTTTAGATATGCATTTAGCAAAAAGTACTTATACATCTGGTTTCAAACATGCAAACCACTTGTGTTACAAAATGATTATTACCCCTATTTTAAATTCAACATCGTAAAAAAAAAAAAATAAAAAAAAAAAATCTCCAAAAATATCCACCGTAGTAAAGCTTTCACAGGTGGCCTCAAAATGCTTGATGCTTGTGGTTGAACACTGTGGTTGTAAGTAGGGCAAAGGCAATAAGGATGTACACCGTTTATATATGTACTAAGCAGTATTATAAGTTGAAACCATGCCAACACTTTGTAAAAGCCATAAATATTCCTTATAGGTTCAAGTGATTTAGGAGCAAAGCGATTTAGCAGGAAATACACTTTGATTTAGATGAGCTCACCACATGCGTACATAGCTTCTTTTTTTTTTTTTTTTGGTCCTAATCAGCAGTCATTGTGGAGATATCTGCAAATCACTTCCAGAACTTTCTCTCCAGGATGAGGGACTTCAGTTAAGCATAAAGAATGGCCATCATTAGCTTTACTGCAAATCGCCCATTTTCTGTAGACGATAAAGTAATTCTTCAAACTATTAAAGTAGGATCAGATAAATTACAGGTCCAGGACACTGATGGAAAAGAAATTCGAAGCGCTTACATGAACAGACTTGCATGCAAGAAAAGACATTATTGAGGTGCGTACACACATTGTTGTATTACTTACCTTGTGAGGACCTTCCATTAATATTAATTAAGCTAATCAATGCTATGTGTACACTAAAATCTAACCCTGACCTTAACCTCAATAACTAAAAGGAAATCTTTTGGATTTTTCAGGTTTTTTTAAGTACAAGCTGCATTTTTTTTTTTTTTGTAAAAAAGCTGATATTCCTATTCTTGTGGGGACATTTGGTCCTCACCAAGATACAAAAACATGCCACGCATGCATACACACACACACACACACACTCAGAGTACTACTTATGTAAGCTATATACACAAAGGAGGTGGTCTTGGACTGTAAAAGTTTTAATTAAGACCCCACTCCTGGCACAATTCCGCGCATCTACCACTGAGCTCCATTACACATGCACTTCCAATTACATAGACAAACCTAGGACCCATGACAACTGCTACAATCACACCAATATGAGCTTTATATTCCACACGAATGTCTCAAAGCACGCAGGAACTCGTTCAGAATTAAAAAGAAAAAGAAAGACTTTTCTCACTTTCACTTCTACACTGAGGAACACTCTGAGGAGTTTTGATGGATGTGAAAACACTGGCCTCGAGAGGTGTATCATAATGATGGATACTGTTACGATGCTACTTTCTCATGCCGCCATAATCTCAGTATGCGTGTTCCTCTAGCCCTTTCACCATCTGCAGCCGGAGCCGGAGGGGAGAGCGAGCAGCAGTACAGTGAAGGCATTGTGTGCCCTGACACAGGAGGGGGATGAATTTCTCCAAGGTGGAGACGCATGAGATCGATTAAAAGCGGCAGAAAAACATATGGCTTTTTCCGAAAATTATGTGAAATAAGTTCATGTTGATTATGAGGGAATTTTTAGTATAATGTAAGTTTCTGACGTAGTTGCGGGTCATAGCCAAAGCACAGCTATAGGGAATTTATAGCTCCAAAACCAAATAATGAACATCCTAACATTACTCCACCCTATTCTTACTTCCTTCTTTGTTTTCTTTTTCATTCCATCTCTCAGAGTTTTGTATATCAACTTATGTAGCATGTAGAATTATTATCCGTCTAGAGATGTCAAATCCAGGCTAACATAACAGAAACATGAGAGGAAAAAAATGTAGGCATCAAAGATTTGACATTAATATAAGATTTCAGGTCTCATCCACATACCAGACATAATAATAATAATAATAAAAAAAAAATCACACTGCTGGTACAGATTCTGCTTTTAGCTGCACATCCCTGAATTAGTACAGTGTCTTCTTTCGACTGTTGTTGATATTCTATAAATTCAGCATATATTTGACTGATACATTTAAAGTGGTAAATATAGAAATTTTCTATATTTCTACATAAGTATGACCTAAAACCTAATCAGATTTCACACAACATAGAGGAAGAGAACCATTAAACAAATGAGACAAAAATATTATACTTGGTCATTTATTTATTGAGGAAAATGATCTAATGTTACATATCTGTAAGAGGTAAAAGTATGTGAACCTTTGCTTTCAGTATCTGGTGTGACCCCCTTGTGCAGCAATAACTGCAACTAAATATATCCAGTAACTGTTGATCATTCCTGCACATCGGCTTGGATGAATTTTATCCCATTCCTCAGTACAGAACAGCTTCAACTCTTGGATATTGGTGGGTTTCCTCACATGAACTGCTTGCTTCAAGTCCTTCCACAACATTTCTATTGGATTAAGGTCAGAACTTTGACTTGGCCATTACAAAACATTAACTTTATTCTTTTTTAACCATTCTTTTGTAGAATGATTTGTGTGTTTAGGGTCGTTGTCTTGCTGCATGACCCACTTTCGTTTGAGATTCAGTTCACAGACAGATGTCCTGACATTTTCGTTTATAATTCATTGGTATACTTCAGAATTCATTCTTCCATCAATGATGGAAAGCCGTCCTGGCCCTGATGCAGGAAAACAGGCCCAAACCATGATACTACCACCACTATGTTTCACAAATAGGATAAAGTTCTTATGCTGAAATGCAGTATTTTCCTTTCTCCAAATATAACACTTCTCATTTAAACCAAAATGTTCTATTTTTGTCTCATCCATCCACAAAACATTTTTCCAATAGCCTTCATGATCACATGATCTTTAGCAAACTGCAGACAAACAGCAGTGTTCTTTTTGGAGAGCAGTGACTTTTTCCTTGCAACCCTGCCATGCACACCATTGTTGTTCAGTGTTCTCCTGATGGTGGACTCATGAACATTTACATTAACCAATGTGAGAGAGGCCTTTAGTTGCTTAGAGGTTACCCTGGGTTCCTTTGTGTCCTCGCGGACTATTGCATGTCTTGCTCTTGGAGTGATCGTTGTTGGTCGACCACTCCTGGGGAGGGTAACAGTGGTCTTAAATTTCCTCCATTTGTACTCACTCTGTCTGACTGTGGATCGGTGGAGTCCAAACTTTTTAGCTATGGTTTTGTAACCTTTCCCAGCCTGATGAGCAACAACAACTCTTTTTCTGAGGTTCTCAGAAATCTCCTTTGTTTGTGCCATGATACACTTCCACAAACGTGTTGTGAAGATCAGGCTTTGATAGATCCCTGTTCTTTAAATAAAACAGGGTGCTCACACACCTGATTGTTATCCAATTGATTTAAAACACCTGACTCTAATTTCACCTTCAAATAAACTGCTAATCCTAGAGGTTCGCATACTTTTGCCATGAACAGATTTGTAATATTGGATCATTTTCCTCAATAAATCACTGACCAAGTATAATATTTTTGTCTCATTTGTTTAATTGGATTCTCTTTGTCTATGTTTATGACTGATGATGTTTTACGTCATATTTATACAGATAAATAGAAAATTCTAACTCACAAACTTTCAAGCACCACTGTAATATAGTACTGTGTTTACTAACAACACAAATAACTAATCCATATTACTGTAGCTATACAACAAATGAATATTTAGGCGTGAAATGCTTGCTCTTGGCCAACAGTGAGCTTTTAAGGCCATTTCCTATGAGCAATGTCCATCACTGCTCTCCATTTTGTGCCACTCGCTCTGTCGACCATTATTTATCGTATAATGTTGTGTTGGGCAGCAGACCAAAACCCAGAGCAGCCACAGGGAGAGAAAAGGGAAGAGAATAAACATTCAATGAATACTTACTCTTTTATGTTTTTATGCAAGGGATAGCACCACCATGTTAGGGATTTTTACATTTGTTCCAAACATGGCCAAGTGTTTGAAAATTTGGCATTTTTATGTATTAATAACACAGTAATAAGGTGTAATAAGAAGCCAAATCCAATGATTTCCAGATATATGGAATCAGACTTGCACTTGTATCAGTACTTAAGGTTCTGAAAACTACATGAAAAATCATGCAATTCTATTAACTCATTATTGATTGCCAATATTAATAGTAATAATTGTTTGATTATTCACACAGATAATTATACATTTGTAAAGCACTGAGATTAGCATCCTGAATAATTTTCTCTCTGAAATGCTCCAGGCACTTTCCAAGCTCTGCTCATGCTTTTCTCTGTAGCCGAGTGGCAGTGTTTGGGCCTCTGGGGCTCTGCTAGGGAGCTGAGCGGTGGGGTAGAGGAGCGATTGGGATTGATGGTGATTGCTTTAGCATGTGAGCATGCAGGGGGAGGACAAGCATAGCTTCACATAGCCTGTCTGGACTGAGGTTAGCTAAGGTGAGAGTCAGAAAGGCAAGATGGTTTTACCTGGCTCAATGCCCAGCTACCAATAAAGTTATACTCATGGAGAACTCTTAGCCTCATCCGGTGGTTCTAGTTAGGTACTTTAGTAAGTGTCCTGGCTGCACCTCTACTCTATTTTTCAAGTGTTTCTAGATCATTGAAGAAGGTATATATATTCTATACCTATACCCATACCTATAACATCCAAGCAGCTCTTGGTTTAAGAGACAGAGTGTTTAAATGTAGTAAAGATTTTTTTATGTGCCTGTTTCTAATATCAACATTAACAGTAGTTTAGTCAATATGCCCTATGCTAAAATTTTGGAGGACTACCTTTTCACAGTTTAGAAAACAGCAACACACACACACACACACACACACACACACACACACACACACACACACACACACACCATTAGACTCTATTATCTATGACTGAACCAATGCCAGTGTGTCCATTCATATAATTGACACCTCAAGCTAGTCCAAATTATGTTTCCCACAATGCACTGGACTAGATTATTCATAATTAGTCTCATATTCCACAAATGTAGTAGATGATGATGTTGATGATGACAGTCATTTGGGTTTTTTGGGGTTTTTTTACACTCATTTGTGAATCACTGACAGCGTTTACAAAGTTTTCATTTTCTGATTACATCTGATTTGTAGAGCCACTACAACTACTGTGATGTCTTATCCAGAGTGACTTAAAATGCAAACAGCTGAAGGCACAGTGATAAAAACACCTAGATAATCTACAAGAATGCATTAGTCAAGCTGAAACAAAAAAAAGACAAGCTCACACCTGAGTGCATAAGAAATAGCACCAATACTTTTGGAAATCCATGAAGTGTAATACAGAAGACAATCAAGAATGAAATGACCGTTTTAAACGTACACACTACGCATAAACAATACTTAGAGACACTGTATGTCCAGAAAACCAAGACATACCACAAAAAGCAATGTTGCAAGGTCTTGTGTTACAAGCATGTTCAGACTTCAGAGAAAGGCATGCCAAGTGCTCTGAAGTTGATGTGCAGGTGTGTAGTGCTAAATTAAGGTATGGAATTAATATCTTTTGAGGCCTGGAATGCAGAGACAAGAGTTTTGAATTTGATTCTTGATGCATCAAGAAGCAAGAGTGACCAAGCCTGCCTAAATCACTCCAAACCGTGTAACAAAATGTGTTATGTCCTGATGAATGTAGAACTTAGGGGCATACTTCTAAAAGATATTCAAAAACAAGACCGGGTATTCCCCGTGGTGAAGCATGCTGGTGGCAGCATCGTGCTATGGGGCTGCTTCTTTTCAGCGGAGGCTGCAGCTCTAGACAAGATAAATTGAATCATTGGTAAGCTCCAAATACCAATCTACTTTGGAGCAAAAACTGCAGGCCTCTGTTAGACAGCTGACGATGAAGAAAAAATTTCACCTTCTAGCATGATAACGACCCAAAGCACAAATCCAAGTCAACAAAGGAATGGCTTCAGAAGAATAAGATAAATGTTTTGGAATTGCCCAGTCAGAGCCTAGATCTAAATCCTATTGAAAACCTGTGGAAGGACTTGAAGAAGGCTATGCACAGGATATCCCCTTGAAATGTGATAGATCTGGAGCTTTTTTGCAAGAAAGAGTGGAATAAAATTGTGAACTCAAGATGTTGTAAGTTGGTAGAGTCTTACCCAAAAAAAAGTCTGAGTGCTGTATTGCAAGGAAAAGGTGCTTTAACAAAGTATTATTTAAGGGGTGTGTTAGTTAAGGACTGTTCTTGTTCTTTTTTTCCCCCCTAAAATGTTTCTACTTGTTTTTCA
>JANDJT010000206.1:13325967-13339228 GCA_024331685.1 Stegophilus panzeri | reverse complement strand
CAGAGCAGGACAACGCCAAACCACATTCTGCCCGGATTACAAGCGCATGGTTGCGTAAGCAGAGAGTGCGGGTGCTATCATGGCCTGCCTGCAAAATAAGGCAACGAAGGCCCTGTACAGTTGTGTAGCTGAAGAAATGCATAATGGATGAATGGGGGAAAATTCCGCTTGCTAAACTTAACCAGCTGGTGTCTTGTGTGCCCAAATGCTTAATAAGTGTTATTAAAAGAAAAGGTGATGTTACACAGCGGTAAACAGTCGACGGTCCCAACTTTTTTTGAAGTGTGTTGCAGTCATCAGATTTGAAATGAGTGTATATTTTCAAAAATAAATTAAATTTACAAAGAAAAACATCAAATGTGTTAATAATGTGTTTTCAAAGTACAGGGTGAAATTAATTTTCAAATGACTTTTCTTGTTTGTTTGGGGGTTTTTTTTTGCATTTTCCATACTGTCCCAATTTTTTCAGAATTGAGGTTGTACATTTATGTATATTGGTTAACTACATTCAGCCATATAAGTACACTAGTTAGAATTTAATAAATGTTCAGAAACACGAAGAAAAACATCCAAAAACTTTTGTGTGTCCAGCCTAGCAACTAGCCTACAACACTTCATGCCCTTTGCTCTGGACAGCTGACAATTACGTGTCATGCCTTAAAAATGGCCAACTGCTTGCAAAGAAAGCATTTCATTTTACTGAAATGTATGGAAGACACTTTGTGTCATGTTCAGCATAGTTCTATACTCTGCATACCTGTTTTGGGCCATTTTGGCTTTCCATTTTTCTTATTCGGGTGTTGTTTCCTATTGTTGTTGGTGCCAAGTGATTGGTTCCAGATGTTTACCTTCTCTATTAAAGTTCTTGTTTTTGTTGTATTGCAGCTTTCACTGGGTTTTCACCTTAGTTTCTGGTGTAGCTATCCATTATGTTAAGAATTTAACCTTTAAATTAATTAAACCTTTAGATTAAAGTGGTAATTAAATTTTCATAGCTTTTCTTGCTTTCACACTGTCTGCCTTTCTTTTGACCCCTGCTAAGGACATCAACAATGATTCTGGAAAACCCCTTAATACTCCTTTGGCTATGGATCCACAACTCTCCTGAGGTGTCATTGTGACACAATGTACCAGCAAACTATGCACAGTCGACTGATAAACTGCTACATTCGATGAGCCATGGGAAACACCCTTAAGCTCAGATTAATTCAAGGGCTATGGACATAACTTACAAGCCAGTGAAGCTCTATCATGGCTAGTTACACCAATCCTATGATGCATTAGATGTTAATCTATTTTTAATCACCGCTCTGCAGATGTGGCCTGGGTTCTGCTTTTAATATCGCCTTGCTCTGAGCTCAGATGTGTCTGTATGAGATTCAGTGCCATGGAATCGCTCTTTAATGGATTAGCTCTCCTTGGCTCAAATCATTTATTTTGGCATCAATGCTCTTCCAGTTCTTGGCTGGAGGGAGCCATCCTTGGTTGAGCGCGGACCTTGGCCAGGGTGAGACGAGACGATGTTAGTATGAGGGAGTTTGTGTGTAAGTGACGAGCCTGGGGGTTCCCTTTAATCAAAGCCAACTGACTGTTCCTAAATCAGCCTTCCTTCAGCCTCAATTACAGTGAGTCTAGCCTGCAATTCTGGCAGGAGCTTTCAATATTGTTTTGTTACTCAATTCTCTTTCAAAATCACAGTATAATCATAGGAGTGCAATTGAATTAGACCTATGTGGTTAGTTCTTGAACAAGGATTAAACCATGTCCTCAACTTTAAAAGAAGAGAAAAACTCTGAAACAAATTGAACTTGAGTCTAAGAAGTTTGTTCATAATGGTTAGAGTAGACATGTTATGTACTCTCTCATCATCCCTGGGTTTCTTGACAAGCCGGTACCCAGTGAATTCAACCCCTGCCATGTTTTATCCATTTACTGCTTTTCACTGGCACACCACAACCAGGCACCACACTCCAGTCTAATTTGATTGTTGCGCTGTGGGGAAGTTTATCCACAGGCTAATACTAGACATTAAAAACAATTCAACTGCAACAGTGAGTACAAAAGAAAGTGAGCACATTCTTCTTCTTAAAGGATCTTAAAGGATCAACGGGTAACCAGCAAGTCTTACAGATGTACAACTGCTGTTGTTTAAACTTTGTGTTCCAGCCCATGACTAACAGTAAGCTTCTACCTCAGACTTAAGATTGGTTAAGTACGATATACAAGACAAAATGGCCATGGGCACATTAGTGGTTCCACTTGAGTTTTGACACCTTTGGAGCAGATTTATGACTAGCCCGACCACAGAGTCCTTTACCTAAGTGTGCGGTGACAGATTGAACAGGGGCTTTTGTCCTCAGCATCTGCTGTGTGGTTTTTAAAGGGTCCCTGTAGAATTCTCTCAGTGTGGTTCAAAGATTTGCTCACATATTACATTCAATTTGTGTATTTATGGGGGTGGTTTAGTGTAGAAGAGTTTAAGCTAGTAATGCTTCAGTTATTAGGTGTACAGGAATACAATGTGTATTAGGTTCAGACAGACTGAATAAACAGGAAGCACAATCCTCCCTTACTGAGCTTTGTATTTACACAGGAATTTTGTTATATGTGCAATTAATTTGAATTACCTGTTGTATCTGAATGTCACATTGTTACAATCTGAATAAACTCCAGAATTAGAAGGAAAAAAAAAAGATTTGTTTGATATTGAGAGGTGGGTGTTTTCTCTTCTACAAGTATGTCCAAAGAAACGTTAAGAGACACAATTATTTTAATTTTCCAGTATTTATAACAGATCAGAGAACATTTTTTCACCTAATTTACATTATGTAAATTAGATCCATTATTAGAAGCATTAGTATTGGATGTTGAAATTAAGAGGCAGGCCAGGTAGGACTGTATAGTAAAATGCGAGTGCATAACGAAAATCTGTAATTATAAATACTATAAGTATTGAAATACTCTTAATATAATATGATGATGATTAATGAATCCTTAATTCCTGGGAACAGTCAAGGGATGATAGTTGTGTATGATTCTCATAGATTTGAAACATCAGTTATATTAATATATTTTAATACATTAAGTGTGCTAAAAAATGACTGGGTTTGTAATATTTCTAGGTGAATCAACACATTTACCATTACCACTGAGATTACTGATTGAGAATCTCTGTATTCTAGTTCCCGAAGCAGCAGCTATAATTTGGCATACTTAAAATTAGACTATAGCTTTTATAAGCTGTACACAGCCTTGATACAAACGTATTATTTCTTTCTTGGGAATTTTGCCATGGTTCAGTAAGAGCTTTGGCTATATGATGCCACATAAACTAGTATGATCAAACATTGCTACATCCTTGTGAAGCTATTAAAGTATGCTGTACACCCCATCCCTCTTTTATCTTTATTATTTTTGGCATTATGCTGGCAACATCTTTTCTTCCATGAGTTAGTGTGTTCATCTGTGCATATATAAGATCTCAGATCTATTCGTTTCACATGAGCATGGAAGTTAAAGACTTTATGTTTAGTTCTGTGTGGCAAATTCTTCACTGTTATAGGGTCTGACGCCATTGCCAGTGGTTATGCAGTTTGGAGTTCTAGCCAAGTTTGAAGCCTCATAAAACACACTGCCTTTCCTTTACAGGGGGGAGGGAGGATATGGCTCAGAAGCAGGTAAAACAAATAAAACATCAGTGACTTAAGATGACTTATTGTACTGTTTATAAGCATGCAGATATCTAGAGTAGGCTATGTTTCTGCATAGAAATTTACTGTAAATCCACTGCAGTTTGGTTTGTGATAAATTAGTAATGTGCAGTATGTCCAATGTGTGCAATGAAATATGCAATTTTATTATACAATTGTGTCTATTTCTCTTGTGTAACACTTCTATTCCATAGTTGGGATGAAAAGAGTGCAAAATGATGTAGCATACTATACATTTCTTTGTTCAATTTTGGATATATATTTTATAATCTATCTATCTATCTATCTATCTATCTATCTATCTATCTATCTATAAGGATAGATAGATAGATAGATAGATAGATAGATAGATAGATAGATAGATAACATTTTGTTTTACACTCTCAATTTGAAATTTCACAGCTGCTGTTGCCAAACGTACCATAATAAAATTCATCATACAATATTGTTTTCAATTGTAACATGATTTAGACCAAAAAAGGGTCATTTTAGTACCATTTCTTGTCCAAACACATTCACAAAACTGCGATATATATTGTAGACATTGTTATTATTTTTTTGTTATTTTTTTATTCTGTATGATTACTGAAGTGTACCTTAATTCATCTGACAGATCCAGTGACTGGCCAAATCTTGAACATGTTTGTGCTGTTCTCATTTCCACTAATCCTTATGCAAATGTGGTGCACATTTCTGGACATCACATACAAGATGTAAAATATCATTAAATCTGCTATGGATGGGCTTCTGTTAGGTTTGGGAGCTAATGAAAAGAAACAAGCACACATATGGGATGGTTTTTTAAGCTCCCAAGCACGAGCTGACGCCACATTCACACACCATATGGGAGTGGGTGAGAGTGTGGAAGCTCCTAATGTATGTTCGACTCTTCATCCAAGAACTTCACAAGCGAGCCAAGTTCTCACCAGGCTCTCTCACTCTCTCTCTCTTTCTCTCTCAGCTCTAGTTCCACCGCCATCTCATGAAAACCGAGGTTACATTAAACCACTGCCTCAAAGCACCTTAGCCGTGTTTCATGTTTTTATTTTAGAGACTGACTCTCCGGGGAGCCGTACATTCTCAATTCTCTCCAAGGAAAGAGGAACGCATGCTCATGTTGTTTCATAACAGCACGTTATTAAACGTTTTTACGATAATGTTCAACCTGGTGAAATTGAAATACTTTTGGAGAAGTAGTTATGTTCTTTCTGTATTGGAAGATTACTGTAGTTATATTTCAGTACAGACATTACATTACTACCTCTCTCAATGCCAGTAAGTGGGGAACTGATGGATTTTCTTATGGATTTTCTGGATTTTCTCCTTTGCTGCGCGGCCTACAGTAAGCCTCCTCACCTGGCACCATGTCATTTCTTATGTGCATTTACAAAGAATCTATAGTGTCACATATTTCACCCGAGAGTACCCTTGTTCCTTTTGCACTTTTCTGACTGTAAAGAGCAGTACATATGAAGGAACATCCAAATGAAGGGAGGACCCGTTCTCCTTCAATCACTGTGATGCAGAGCAGCTATGTGGAGAGTGTGCCAGCAATCTGGAACCAATTACCGGCCAAGGAAAGGGGAGGTGGATTCGGTTTAACAGGAGAGAGTTGGTTTAAGGTAAACTGTAATGGATGGGAAGGGTTGGAAGGCACAAAAGACGAGGGGAGTCATATTATGCCCCATTAGAGTTGAGGAGGCAACACCTCTGTTCTCTGATTGGTTAAATGTTGAAAACAGGGTAGAAGTATGTAGAAATATGAGAAATTGCACAGGAAACACAAGAAAGTTTGCTTAATAGAGAGGAAGAGGAAGTTGACATATGCTTGAAATGAGTATATGATCCTCAGTAAATTAGATCTTGGAAACAGAGAAACACACATAAATGGAGTATGTGTAAAGGGAGATTTTGAATTTGCTGACCTCAAAGTGTGGTTGTGTAGCGAGCCTCATACCTCCACGCCTCATGCTATAATATTAATACCACATGCGCCGAGACCATATGAACCTCCACCTCCCTTCTCTCTCTCTCCCTTTCTCTCTCTCTCTCTTTCCCTCTCTCACTCTCTCTCTGTGGAAATGTAGACCATCTTATGAACCCAACAACCTGACAGCCCCAGCATGGAAGCCTCCAAGGGATAATCCAACATGTGGCTGCATATGATACTACCTACAAGGAGCAAGGGGCTTTGCTGGATGGGATTTGTTGGGATATCCTGAATGAAAATTGGGGAAGTGGGGAGATATATATACCCTAGTAACTGGGATAAATTGTAAATAGGTGGGCTCAGAGGGGTAATCAAGTATTACAGGCAGTTACAGGAAAGGGGTCTTCATCATGGTAGACATTTTACAAAGAATGGAGCTACTTTGGGTCTGTTTTCTGAAATTCTATTGTCTCTGAAATGTTCTTATTAATGGGGTTTAGAGGTAAGAATGGAGAAAGTTATAATGGAGTTATAATGGAGAGAGTTATATTAAAAATGTGTGTCATATCATGGCCAACATAATTAATCCTTGTGGCATTATTATGTATAATGTATAATGTATGAGCTAGTATTTTGAAGATTAAGATTTCATTATATTAATTTTAAAAGATAAGAAAATAGTAGTACAATACGTTGTACAATAAGTTGTATAATGAGATACAAATAAGAAGCACACTATTTCTTAAAAATAGGACACAAAAAGCTGTGCAAACGGGAGGTTGTTACTTTTGAGTAAGCAGTCAGGTATGAAGCTCATGAGGGTGAGTGATTGGTCAGATATGAACCGTGTGAGACAAAGAAAGATCACATTAATTAATGTGAACGTGAGTTGCTGTGTAATGCTTTTACAAGGTCCATTCATTCATCCGAAGTAACTGCATGTTCGAGGCTGTAAGAAATGTTCATAAGAAAATATTGCAGGTATAAACAAACAAAAATAATCATTGCATAACTGGAGTGAGATTAAAAAGGTTCAGGTATATAGATGAGACCAATTATAAACTTTCCAGTGTTCATATTTAATTAAAATTTGAAAAATCTTCCAGTTTAAGCCACAACTTTAATTCTGAATATAGATACAGGTCTGTATATTTTTGCGTTACACCCCTAAAATTTTCTTGGGTTTTGTTGGTTGTTTCCTTTTGATATTCACAGTTTATTACCTCAATTACAGTTACACAAAATACAGTATAAGCACATTAATGGAACAATTTAATATAGAACAAATGAGATAAATACACACATATGTTCATTAATGTTTTTATGCATTGTATTCATCATGCTAAGTCTTTACAATCTGATAAATGCTGGCTTATGTCAGTCTCATTATGTGTTTCAAGGATCTGCAGCCAAGGACACTCAAGAGTTTCATACATGGTTCAAACCGAACAACTTTGGCTCTTCTTTTCTCAGACTGACCGGTGGTCATGTGATATCATCAAGCAATCAAATAGTCTTGCGCAATCATTAACTGATTTCGGATGAAAAATGGGATACTCTGTTATTTATTTAGTCTAATGTCACAAAATGTCTGAGAGGAAAAGATTCGGTTTTGTGTTTCATAATTGCACTGTTTCCAATGTTAATGGTGCAATTGGATTAAATTGTGAACCCAGGACTACTTTTGTTTGAGTAAATTGCAGTGGTTGGAAAAAAATGTACATGCCTTTGAAAATTCTGAGGAATAGATGATTATATATAAATGTCCTGCAGAGCAGAATCACAAAACACAGGCAAAACATGCAGATATCCACAGATGAGGGTCAAATGAATGGAAAACATGGTGGCTCTGTTATGTTGTGGGGCATTTGGCATGGTTTGAGGGAAGGGTCACTACAAACAAGTACAACAAACTGATCACCTTTATCCTGTGATGAAACAGTTCTATCCTGATGGGAGTGGTCTCTTCTAGGATGACAATAACCCCATCCTCAGGGCACAAGGGCTCACTGAATGGTTTGATAAGTATGAAAATTAATAATCTAAATAATATGCTATGATCTTCACAGTCACCAGATCTCAATCTAATAACACCTAGTGGAGATTTTGGACTGACGTGTTAGACAGTGCTCTTCATCATTAAAACAACAGTTTTGGAAGAATGGTGTACATCTCTCTAGTACAGTCCCAGAAACTTGTTGAAAATATTCCAAGGCATATTGAAGCTGTTCTGGAGGCTTGTTTACAGTATGATCATTTACAGTATGTTGGTTTTTTCACCTGTCTGTATATGCTGTGTGTGTGTGTGTGTGTGTGTGGTTCACATGTGCTCCTCTTCACAAAGAGGGAGGACAGCTAAAAATCCACTTGTGAAAGAACTGTAGACCTGTAGTCTGTGTGGCAGCAGGCCCATGGTGTGATGCAAGTGGACAGAAAACACTGGAGGCAGGCAGTGAGGGCCAACCACTGGGCTAACACACTTACTGTCTCTGCCATGTGTTTCCTCCCTCAGCTCCCAGCCCTGCTTCCAATTACAACACAGACAAAACAAACATGAAACAAATGTCATTTCTCACAGTAGATTGAAGGCCATTATACTTGGCGCTATGTTTTCTCATTCACTCATATGCTATGAGTTTGTTTGGATTTTCTTTTTCCATGATTATTATTACAACCTTGCATGTTAATGATTATAGGGAGAATGTCAAATAGGCAGCAGCTTATGGGCTTTAAAACAAAGCATTCAGTAAATGGTGGGAATAATAACCATAACATACAATGTATTGTCTAAATTAAAATACAGTGGCAGAGTAGAGATATTGGTGGAGACGCAGAATCACCAGGGGAAACAAATTATATATTGGCATCTTTTTTTAGGTGTACCTCAAAGGTTTACCTGGCAGCATTGTCTGGGCACTGGGTTTGTGAAATGCAATACAATATGCACTTGGTGCTAAACAGTTTGTGAATGACCCGAGTATGAATGTGCCATAGCAGGGACTTTTTATAGGCTACTTATATGACATCAAGGTGATGAGGTAATGACTTGGTTATTTGCAAGAAAATAAAGGAACCTGCACTGGCAGTCCTCCTCTTAGTCTCTGAACTACAGTTACATACATAACCATTCAATTCTACAGCCCAATTTCCAAATGTTTACATACTCTATGTAAAAACCAATTGCACTCATGATCAAAGCTAAATGGATAAATGGATATTGATGTCAAATCTCTAGAAAACATTGTAGGTATAGATACAACAATAAAAAGGCAATAGTGAATCTTCTGGGCCAGTACTTTGTGTGCAGCAAAATCAGAAATTACATTGTTATACCCCAAATACTAAATCTGCCCATACAGTACAGACTGCCTAATTACATTTTCCATTTAGCTCTTTGGGAGGCTTGAGCCTATAAGAAACAATTACGGATACAAACAGATATTTGGATGGGAAAAGGCACTTACATCCTCATGCAGTCACAGAAAGATCTGCATTCCATTGCAAGATGGAGTCACTTTTCCTCCCACAGTATTCACTATTAAGTAAACCCACAGAATAGGTCGAAAGTTTATTTTGCTGTTATAGTTAGATTTTTTTTCTTGGTTTGATTTCATTTGTAACTGTTTGAGCTTGCTATATATGTTATATTCTGTGAAATCAATCTTTGTAAAAAAAAAATAAATAATAATAATAATAATAAATAAAAGTTTTTACTTCACTTTTCCCGACAATAACGAAAGAAAAATGACTCATAGTGCATGTCCTGTAATCACATTTTGACCAGTGTTGCCAAGTTAGTGACTTGATTTAGACCGTTGATACATGTCTCCAGCTCACATCAGTGCTATTAGTTGTATGAGTTGAGAGAGCAGGTTTGGTTGGCTCACCCCCAGGGTGTAAAACATGGCTAAGCTGTGCTTGTGCTAGCCTCCCTACCCAATGACCAACCTCTGATTGCCATTGTTCCAAACAGCCAATCACCGCTCACCATTGTATGTCCCACCCACCTACTTTGTGTACGTTGTTTTAAAATTTGTTCTTGGCTGTATTTACTGGTAATAAACTGAGTTATTCCACACATAACCATTCCCAACTTCTTACTATCCCTGCTTTTTTCTGTATTGCTGAAAGAAATTTTTTATTTAAATACATAAATAGTTTGTTTGATTCTATTTTGTAAATACATAAAAGGGTTGTGTTGTAACCAAAGATGACTTAATAACTTACAATTAATCTAGTAATAACCTATTATTTTCTTTTCTGACAATATTCTATTCTATCCTATTCTTCATGTAACACCTTTTTTTGATTTGCAGTCTATGGTGGTATATGGCATCATCTGGACATTACTGGATTACATAATAAGGGGATAATTTGGAAAAGCCTAGTGTAGGCATGGACTTTTTGAGCATGCATTAGCTACTTTTCCCTCAAAAGACTGTAGAGCACTGGGTTTAACACTGTGCTCTGACCAAGCTTTCTCTTTCTTTCAGAGAAAAAAACTAGCACTCCTATTTTGAGGGTTTTTATAGACTTGGTAGTGAATAAAGCTTGTTAGCAATAAAGAAATAAAGAAAAAAAGAAAAAAAAAAAACAAGCAAGTACAGTATATGCATTCTGTTTCTAATGGAAAGTTTAAGAAAGAGGTTTTAGGTTTGATATAAAATAATCAGTCCCTCCAGGATTTCATGACTTTGCGATCACAGAAATGAACACAAAATCAAGCAACCTGTGCAATATTCTTAAGCAACCTCAGATTTTCCTCATGAATTTTTGGCTGTAAAATTCACACAGAAAAAAAATGAATAATAAAAAAAAAAACATTGCGAAATCCTTTACTGACTGAATAATGCATCTTTTCTAGTATGAATATTAGTGCTGGTATTTTGGACCTGAAATGTACTTTTGTGCTATGCTGCACATTTCTGGAAACATCTGTATGATAAATAGTCTTATTAGTAAATAAAACCTGTGTAAAGAAAAAAAGAGTCTAGGCTTTGCACATACATTCGGTGAACTACATTTACAGCCCTATTCATAGGGGTGTTAGAATAATTTTTAAAAATGAAGAATAAAAATGGCATGATTGATTCTAGGTTTCAAATCCTTTACAACAGGAAAAGCTTGAGACCTACAGTAATGCCCCTAGCTAGGGGGTGGTTATCTACTGATGTTAATGACACTGCCAAAGATGCTATTATGACCATGTCAAATTAGGTGTTCAGATGTGTGATCAGTGTTGACCACCATTATCATCAATTCGCTCCTTTCATCTTCTTGGGTGCAGGCATGACCAGATGAGCACACATCCAGTCAGTCTCTCTCTCTCTCTCTCTCTCTCTCTCTCTCTCTCTCTCTCTCTCACACACACACACACACACACACACACACACACACACACACACACACACACAGAGAGTGTATCAGTGCCTCTGATCTGACCGCAGATGTAATCTAGCATTTTGCAACCTGCCATGAAATTGCCCCATTATAAATGTGACACATGCTAAAACATGTGTGCTGACTTTTAACAGCGTATTCTCTCACATACTGCATCACATCACTATTAGTCATGTTTAACTGGTGCATGATTGATTTGATTCTGCAATGCATGTGCCATCTATACTTGTGTCAGATTGCATTTTTATATAGCCAGCTGCATAAATTTAGCCGTTATACATTTTGATTTATTGTACGTACTGTATTGTTATTGGAGGTGCCTTAATTGAAATATTAAAAATCAGGCTGAGACACTAACAAATTGCCCAGTGCAATTGGCTGTGACCGGCTGTTGAAGCTTTAGTTGAAGGTAATCAATCCAATTGAGTTTTAGTAAGGTGAGAACATCCCAGACCCCCTCTGGAAAAAAAAGGCATTAGTATGGGTAATTAATCATTTTATTAGCCAAATATGTGGCAAGACCAGCACTTATTGCTTCCCATTATATCAGACCCCACCATGACAATATTAGTCGACAGATAGAGATTGATTATAGGTGTGTGCGTGTGTGCATATGTGTGCGTGTGTGTGTTTGTGTGTGTATGTGTGTGTGTGTGTGTGTGTGTGTATACAGTATGTATGTGTGTGTGTGTGTGGTGTAAGCACATGTGCAAATCAATGGACCTGACATCTGGCACTGTGTTGTGTTATTAGAGCCAGAGGGGTGTCTGCATACTTCAGGGACACAGGAGCCGCTATCGTGTGCCGACTTCTCATCAGAAAGAGATTTATAGATTAATGGGGAAAATGGCAAATGCTTCCACATGGGCTTCTGTGTGGCTCGACTTCACTGCGGACAATCTCCTCCGGGTCCCCTCTGAATTTCCTCTTTAAGTAATTGAAGATTAGATTGAGAAATGTATTCTATGGTAAACACACACACATACACACACACACACACACACACACACACACACACACATAAATGTATATGTGCACATAAATGCACTTGCACACACTTTCACATCTGTCTTGTGGTTTTTTTTTCTTTTCACAAAAAATTTCATATTTTGTTCAGTGCATTTTTTTTCTCAGTGTGTATTATATTACTGTTATACTATCAGGTTTCTAACTTAATCGTTCATTTACTGACCTTTAAAATGAGGCCATATGATTCCATGCATCAATGCCATGTACAAAAATAATATAGCAGGTATAATACATCTAGTGTATAATTTTATCTTATCTTATGAGATGATAGTGTGCAGTTATGTAGGCTGAGTTATTAATTAAAGCGTTAGGTAGCTATGAGTGACACTTTTCATCTTTAATAAATTGATAAAGAGGCTCTTAAATGAGTAATTTATTACCTTCATAGCCCTCTAACAAAACACTGACAAGCTTTCAGCTTTCCCCTAACTAAACTACACACAAGCAGCTCTATTCCCGCTGGGGGTGGAGCTAAATTCAGTTCCAGAAAAAATGAACAGAAACCTGAAAACAAAGACACTTCAAATGATCAACTCTACCTTTTGGGTACAACCTTCATTTCAGCCCCAATTTCCCCTCATGTTGTGACTTTAAAACAATGAGTAATAATTAGGTTACTGTTCAGAAATGGGAAGAAAAGAAAGTGTATAATGGAGAGCGGAGAAAACAGCATTTTGTATTTTGCGAAGTAATTTCATTTAATTTCATGAAGCACCATTTTGCACTGTGAAATGTCACATTGGGGCAGGTTTGGAGCCAACAGTGGACCATCTACTGAAAAGGCGCATTAAAATGGCACGAGCCTGCTGTAGCTGATGCCAACAAACAAACAAACAAACAAACAAACAAACAGCAGGTGACCCGAACGCACCTGCAGCTCATTATTCCACCGCATGAGCCGCTTAACACAGCGCAGGTGCAGAGAGTCTGAACATGAAACACACACAACTAAATTCACAACACAATTCACACACTTACCTATACTCACATATTAACTCAAATGAAAGGAAATAAAACATAGACAGACACAGGCCTATGTTTAAACTCTTTAGAACACTAAATACACATTCAATTGTCTTTATTTACACCATATTGGGTGAGAGAGAAAAAAACCTAGTTACAAAACCATACAGCAGAGATATAACAAGATTTAAAAACACCCTACTCCTACACATACTTCACCTTTTTGTGC
>JANDJT010000206.1:13286305-13315161 GCA_024331685.1 Stegophilus panzeri | reverse complement strand
ATTACACATATACAGATGTACAGTTCAACAAAATTTATTTGCATATCCCAACTCTTATTGAGGTTGGGATCAGAGCACAGGGTCAGCCATCACATGGCGCCCCTGGAGCTGACAGGGTTAAGGGTCTTGTTCAAGGACCCAACAGTGAGCCTGGATTCAAACCCCAACTTGCTGGTCAATAGACCAACACTCTATCCACTAGCTACACTGCAGTTCTGAAGTATATGATAGTAATACAATAGATAGTTGATATTCTGGTCCCCCAAGACCAGATAAGATTAAGGAAGGGACTGTGGCAAACTCCAACAAGAACAGCTTGGAATTGACTTGTGCTGATACATAATGCAGCTGGGGCTTAAGGTAAGAAGACTGAAACCACTATCTAAAATATTCAAACATTTTATGTGTATTGGAATTTTAGCAAATATTTTGATGGTGCATTTTAAAAAAGAATAAATTTAACACCATCGCCTTTACTTAAAAATGATAGCCCACTCATATTTAACAACATACAAAAAGTGTTAGATTGGAAAAAAATAGTAAATAAATAAAAAAAACATCTCTGCCTTAAAAAATCCTATTTAGAAATGCCTGCCAAAAAATAGGTGAACCTAATCAATAAAAATAAATACTTTACGCCCAGATAAACAATAGAATTGTGTCATAAAAAGAATCTTGACCCTTATAAATACATAAAATAGTGTTATATGAATTTTTGTAGCAACACCTCCTGTTCATCCACCCCCCGCAACATATTATACAATGCAAAATCACACATGACACAAAACACATCAGTTTTTGTAGCATAGCTCATTTTATTGTTTAAACAGTTTGCATAGGAAATATATCCACTTCCAGTAATTGACTGCAGTAAAAACAGCTGCTAGCAGTATAGGCTGGATATAACAGTAACAATCACAAAAAAGTCAAGCATTATTTACACTCATTTTTAATCTTGTGGCAATTTTATCCCCTACATCAAATGCAGCTAGCTTAAAGGCAATGCCTACCGTTTAGCTGTGAAAACTGGAAAAAATAATAATAAAAAAAATAAAAAATAAAAAAAACAAGATCTTCACTGTACAGTCTCTTGAAGGATACCTGCATTTCCCGAACGGTGAATAAGACAAGTCTTTAAAGTATTCTATGATGTACAATCAGGAATTTACATTGCCTTTTGCATACATCTGTGGTGTTACTACATTCACTAAAGGCTGATACAACCTTAAAAACCTTTGTTAGTGTTGTTGATGTCATGTTACAAATGCATGGCTCAAAAAAAACCAAAAACGCCATTTTGAAAAGGGTGTAAAAGTGCCACAAGACCTGAAAGAAATCAACCCTGCTGTGGAGCTGGCAAGCATCTTTTTTTTTTTTTTTTTTTCATCTACTGTAGTTCTAAGTGTAGCATTGACAATCTAAAGAAACACACTGCCCGACTATTTATTTAATCTCATCAAAGAAATATCGAGAGACCAGGGCACTCCATTCAATAGGACTAAAATATTCAAAAATGAACAGAGCACAAAAACACTTAAAAAAAGGACACATCACATAAAACCTAGGGGGAAAAAAATAAAAACAATAAGATAAAAATACAGGAAGAAGCAACCCACACATTCTGTTTCGACTGTTTTTTTTTTGTTTTTTTTTCTACATTTCTAATTTTACCCAAAGAAATTTCAATCAGTGTTGTTGTTTTTTTTTATGTACAATGTGAAGTCCACTGAGACTGTGAGCTGGAACAGGCACTGCTTAACATATATATATACTGTATATATTTTTTTGTTTTTTTTAAATTTTTTTTTGGTAAACATCTCAAAATATGCTGGTTTTTAATATGTTCCTGTTTATGTCTACCTGATGTTCATTCATGCCATTGGAAATGCCCTTGGAAAACAGAACTGAAGAAATGGACTGAAAGGTTCGCCTGCCTTTCCCTGTGGTAAATCCATATTCAGGTGAACTAAATAAAGATATTGCGTGAGCGCCACTAGCACCTCCTTGCATAAGGAAAATACTTGTGGCCTTCTCAGTGTCCATGAGCATGGCTTTCATAACTAACTCTACATGTAATACTTAACTTTAACCAGGCCATCGTCTCATATAATGTAATACATGTAACGCTATGAAAAATCTAACTTCTTGACAACAAACTGATTTAAAAAAAAAATATATATATAATAATAATAACAATCAGCCCTTTGAAAAGGAATGAAAAACAAATCTAAAAATCACTATTGAGACACAAAAAGGTAGAAATTGACCAGAACTCCTCTCATAAGCCTCATAACACTGTGTGCTGTGGTGAGCGACACAATCAGTGAAATTAGATGGAAGTATACAGGCTTGAAATCTGATGATACACGCAAACCATACACCAAAAAACAACAAGGCTCCAATGAGAGGGCTAGTGGGAACTGCGCAAAGTGCAAATGCTCAGCTGTTTGCCAAACTCTCCTCTGTGCTAACGACATACACGGATATCTGTGGGGCTGCGCAAAGGCTCCTGGGAGTTAGGATTCTCCCAGTACTGACCTTATCCTAACTACACGATGAAGTGATTAACATTACTTAACATAGCAGTCACAGCCCACAGTGAACACATAAATACTGTGAAACGAACATGCTTAAATGTCAGCTTCAGCTTGGTATGCAATAGAAAAGTTCTAAGGTCTCGTCAGAAACCAAATGATTCACTGTATCGTGGATGTGGATGACACTGACAACAGACTGGAATCAGGTGCCTTTTTAAAGGGATGACGATTTCCCTATTTGGCCCTAATCAGCAAAACCGTTATTTCCTTTTCTTTTTTTTTCTCTCTCCTCATTTCTGCTATCGCATAATCAAGTCACACAATAGAGATCCACTCTAACAGAAACAACACACCAGGTTAATCTACATGAAGCACAACAAAATCACCTTCATCATTTACTTTTAAACATTTACACACCAACGTAGGAATCGACCTCCACAACAAAGTACAACAAATTGAAATAAAACTCATTCTGATTCATACGGGCAGCTAGAGTTGTACCTCAAGTCCAGATTCCAAACAGTATTGTTGTAGCCTTTTTTGTTTTGTTTTGTTTTTACAATAAAAATTCATATTAAGCAAATTTGTTAAGTGTATAAATTTAGCTTTTTACAAATATGGGTAAAGAGAAAAAAAATACAGTGTACAAACTTTTGTCTACAAGGCAAGCATTTGAATAGAAAGACCCTCATTTTTCCTTACTGTGTGGAGTCAAAGTCGGCCATACACACACCCTGGCACACACTTGCACCAACACAAACAACCCAGCTAGCAGAGCAACATTTAACCACTACAGACTACGACACTATTGCTATGACTAGTGCTAGGACTCACTGATGACCAGCTCAAATCGGGTGCCTTTTAAAATTATTCTGAGAGAACAAAATGTTACCCTTCACAGCATGAATTTAATCATGAATTCTTTTCCTATTGTTTTTTTTTTGTTTTTTTTTATGACACATATTCACATCGCAAACTCTAGGTCTCACACTAACCAAAGGGAAAAAAAAAACAACCAACCAACCAAACAAACAAACAAAGAAACAAACAAAAAAAAAAAACATTTTACTTTACACTTACAATTCAACGATTCAAAGTCTTAAAAAGTTCTAAAAATTTGATTTTTCAAAATGATGTGGGCTTATTTGTACAATTTCAAAAGAAGGGGCGGCAAATTCATTTATATGTTGAAAACATTTGCTCTTTCCAAGCAAGGGTAAAGAAAAACATTATTACAGTGTACAAACTTTTGTCCAGAAGGCAGGTAGTTGAATTAAAAAAAAAAAAGACGCTCGTTTGCTCGTCTCTTGCAGTGTCAGCGTCACGCACTCTGCCACATACTCACACTGACAAACATGGTTTTACAGAGCTGCCAGAGCAGATCCTATCCGCTGAGGACTACCAGAGACTAATCCCATCAGTATGGCCAACACAGTGACCCACAGCTACAGCCATCTTCACTGTCAACATCAACACGCCTACAAACACGACACTGCCATCAGTCTGGGGGAAATGCACTTCAGTGGCACGGCTAATGTCCAAACGGCTGCAAAGCACTTCGAATTCTCAAATGCAATAAGGATAAAGAAAAAACAAAACAGGGACAGCAGTGCACATAAAATGGGGTGGCTTCATTTTGTCCCCCCCCCACAATAAGAACAAGCACGTTTGTGAAGGAGGAAAGAATGAGCTTGACTTGAGTTTTTCTATCCAAACAAAAAAAATTTTTTTATTATGTTTTTTACTTTTTCTTTTTTTTTGAGGACATGGTTAGACAAAGATCTATAATGATTTCAGGTCTGCTGTAGAAGAACAAGTAGAAGTACGAAAACAGCAGAAATTCTGAAAGATATGTTGTACAATACAAAGAGTAAATCCAATGAGTGATAGCGATATAATGCTCCATGACGCATTATGCCTGAGTTATTGTTCGTGAAATAGTTCATTTGAAAGGGCACTGGAGGTGGATGATTGCCTAGATGCTGTATAAGTGCTCAGCGTTTAAATCGCAGTGGTCCTCCAGACCGAATGGAGACTGCATAAGGCCCTTCCTCTGAAGTCTGTAGTTCATCACAAGTAGAATATAAAACAGATCATGAGTTCATACTGTGTCCCCGAACCTGCCTGACATCCTCATAAGGCTAAACCTGGAACTTATCTCCAGGATAAAAGAAAACAATTTCTTTTCTGATTGTAAAAAGTTTTAACACGCAAGTATAGCGTGGTGATTGTAATGCATTTCATAACAAGTCACTTTTTTTTTTTTTCATAAAAATTTAAGGCATCTACTTTTATACTTGCATATTGTTACTGATAATATGCAGAACCAAATGCTGAAGAATCGTCTTCACAGCTTTCAAGATAGAGAACCAACAGTTAAATGTGGTTTAAAAGATGCTGTGAGTGGACAGAGTGAGTTCACAGGCGATTATGCAGAGTGTTGGATAACGTCCATAGTCCTCGTTGGATGAAAAATCTGAGCTGGGGATAAATTTGATTCCGCTCAGTGTAACTTTGTACACGGAAACGTGTCCGTTTGAACTCTAATTCTCGAAATTTCCATGATGATTGTCAGTCTCAAGTCAAGCTTTCTCTCCTCTGAAAATGTGCCATTTCCAGGAGTCATGCTAGCACCCCAGTGTGAAGTAAAAAAAAAAAAGAGTCGGTTAGTCACAGTAAGCAGACCAGTGACTTTGCAGCCATATTAGACCAAACGATGCATGCTACAAAGTGTAGACGAAAAAATAGTTACTCCATTCACAGAGAAAACGAAACAAAACTATCCTCGCATGCGCCTCTCCATCTTTCAATACACTCAAGGAAAAAAAAACCCAAAAAGACCTTGTCACACACTGCATAGAAAGCAGTTCCCACTTTGGTCAATTAAAAAAAAAAAGGAAAATAACAACAACATCAACAACAACATTAACAATGATAACATCAACAAAATAAATGTTTACACTATTTGTATCTCCATACTAGCTTCTAATCGACATAGCTAAAAGCACTACCTACATAGGCAAAACTTGGTATTGCATAATTCTTATAATTCTGGACCCCTCCCTCCCCAATAATGACTGGAAGATGAAAAAAAAAAAAAAAAACCAACAACACCAAAATACTGAAAAATAATGCTGTTTGATTATAAACTTTAGAACAGCAACTATACACAGCCTTGATATGCACTGTAAATGTGAGAGAAAGTAGTAAATGAAGCTAAAAATCAACAATGACACAATTTCATCCAGAGTACAAAATATTTCTTATCATAAAAATGTTATTTTTTTCTTCTAAATCGGTAATAAATGCAGCAAAAACAAGTGTAGTGATGTTTTCTATATTCAAAGGCAAGGCACGTAATGTGGACTATATATATTCGTGCAAATTAAGATTATTGGAAAGATTACTTATATAAATATATCTGATTGGAGAGGCGATGGCATTGGGACTGTTGTGAAGAATTGGAGATTTACGGGACTACAACTCTCGAGCTTCACCAGACTGGGCATAAAAGAAGCACCATGAGACCTAGCCTCACCCTGCAGGTTAGTGTTTAACTGAGTGCAGATTTAACACATAACAAACACCCACACATACACACACACATGCGCGCACACACATTTTCTCTTAAATTACTTCACCAGCCTGCGTTCCTCGTGTTTCTTGTAATATCACAATGTAAACAGTAGCTTTATAAGCTAATGGCCCAAATGAAAATGCACACTAGATAGGTAGGGATTACATAACAAACAATAAGCCATTTTATACACGCCATGTGTTTGTGTCTTTTCGCCTTTTTAAGTTTCTGTTTGTCATTTTACATAATAAATTAAAGAGAGAAAAAAAAAACAAAAAAAAAACTACCCGAGTGCTTGGGTACGGCTCAAGATAAGTGCTGTTTTGTTCGTGTTCAGTTCTGCTCAGGTAAACGTTTACTGTCAATCACACTTCCCCACTCTCAACTTTCCACCGTGTTCATATTTGAGGATGCAATTAATTTTTTTCTCATTTAAAAGTGAACTTAAAACAGTTACTCCCCCTTCCTTTAGAGTCCTAGGGCAGACAGACTATGATAGCTTCCCTTCAGTTAAAAAAGAAATCATTTGAATTGCACTTGCCTCATATGAGATATTTTCTTCTTCTTCTTCTTTTTTGTCCATTTTTTGTAAATCCTTTGTAAAGGATACATCAAGAAAATTCACTGGGGATGTTTTCTCACCTAGTAATACAGGTCTTTTTGTTTTCACTATAAAAATTCAGAGTTCTTAACTCTTAAGAGTAGATATTAACCTTTAGCTCTAAAGGAAATACAAATCCAAGATTGACAAGATTACAAATACCAAAAGGTGCCTTTTCAACATGGAAAAAAAAAAAAGAAATTTAGAAGGCAAACAAAAGCAAAAAAGTCTGAATTGCTGAGTTTTGTTCCTATGGACATGTAATGATGTGGGTTGAGCCTTCTTTGATAGGTCAGAATTGGAGCCTGCATTAAAAAAAAAAATGTTTAAAGTCCAGCCAGCCAGCCTTTGTGTGCCTCTCCTTCTACACCTGCTTAAAAACCAAGCCTAGAAATTGTGACATAAGAATGAGAAGAAAAAAAAAACCACTACAAGAGACTAGCGTGTCATGCAAAACATTAAGGCATCTAAAAAAAAATTTTTGTATGGTAAATATCACAGTATGTCAGTTGAGGGGCCTTCTCACACAATGACTGACTGGCATGGAGAGGCTCGTGCCAGCTTTGACCCAAACCCACTCTCCTGTTCTAGGGCAAAGTCCTTCAGTGGGAGGGACAAAAGTCAGTGGAGATTGTGTAAGTGCTGCTTGCTGGTTTGTCCACGGACCTGTCACTCCAGAGTCAAGGCTTGGCCCCCCCGCTTACACCCCTCAGTTGCTCGTCTCCGCCTGAAGAAGGGGCTCACCAATGATGTTTATGCTGTAATTCTGGACATTTGTTGGCAGAATCTGAGTCCCGTTCGACACTTGGAATGGAATTAAGCTCGCCCAGGTACCAGGACTGTAGACATACAGGAGAGAGAGAGAGAGAGAGAGAGAGAGAGAGAGAGAGAGAGAGAGAGAGAGAGAGAGAGAGAGAGAGCGAGAGCAAAGTGTAAAGAGCAGTGGAACACAAACATAGAGCAGACGTATCAGAGTCTACTTGCCTAAAAAATGTAATTGGACTTATTATTCTTATTATTGGTAGTAGTAGTATTATTAGTATTATTATTATTACAACAACAACAACAATAATAATAATAATAATTCCAATAATAATTTAAGTAAATTCCTTAACAGTAAAACTCAGAGCCAAGTATATTTTCTTAGATTTTGCATTTTGCCTTAAAGATCTTGAGACCTTGCAATCGGCCAAGCTGATATTTGTCTAAATATTTTTTTTGTTAAATGGGGAAAAAACTGACACTAGCATGCAATCACCAAGTTTAACAAAGGACCATATGAAACGATTTTAAATGAAGTCAGTGATACGTATCAATGTCTGTTAGTGGTACAGGTCTCAATTATTTCCCACAGTCTGAAGGGCTTCATCCCTCCTTTAGCACTGACAGCACAGGAAATTCAGAGGAACAAAGGCGCCTCAGTAAGTGGATATTGCAAAAGAGGAGTCCCACAGAGAGCTGACACCCTCCCTCTGATCAATAGGGTTAAGTCAGAGACTGATTGTGTACCGCACTTTCCCATCCGCATTCAGCACATGCTAGCCACACAACAACACAAGACTGTTAATTGCGAGCCATGGCGCAGGCCTTGAATGCGAGAGACGCCGCGATGCACAAACAGCATGTTGTTCCCTGGAGGGAGGACAGCGGGGGTCTGAATGGTATGTACATGTGTCGAATAATTAGGCAGGCCAGAAACCAGTCCACCCTCCTCCTTTCCCGTCTCCTTCTTAAATACCTGTCTCACACAATCGCTGCTTTCTGTTTGCAGATTACAAAGCGTGCTCCTGCTCTTTCAACAGCACCCGGCGCACACAGCCACCGCTTTGTCATTTTCTCCCTTTTACTTTTTTCCCCCCAGAAAAAAAAAGAACAGAAAGGGAGGACAGGGCAGGCCGGGGGTGGGCGAGGGCATACTGGGGTGTTTGACGGAAGGCAACAGTAAAGAGAAGAAAGTGAGCGACTTTTCCCTGGGATCTCCGGCTGCAGGTGCATAGCTTCAGTGGATCAGCTTTGGTTGCGAGGAGGGGGGCAGTGAGGGAGTTTTAGGGGGTTTTCTTTGGCAGTTTGTTTGTTTTCCAAAGGGGACACGAGGGCTCAGGCTGATGCCTGGGGAAGACAACAGGGTCTTGGCGGACCTAGAACACTGACTTTATTCTTCGCATGGCTGCCTGCAGTGATACGGCTGACTGTGGCCATGAATGTGGCTAATGACTTAGTCTGCATTTTATACAAATCCCCCGCAGCTAGAGGCCTAGACGTCACTTAAAACAATAGAGGCAAAGTTCATGATTCAATGGCCAGAAACATGGTCAGAATTTACAAAGCATGGGATATGAAGGAAGAAAAAGAAAAAGGAAGGAAATGCAGTGCAACACAAGCCTTTGTGAACAAATCTATCTAAATTTTTTTTTCACTTTCCATCGTTTCTTTCGCCTCCTTTTGCCGGCCCCCTTTCACTCTCCTCTTTCTGGTCTGCTAGAAATCATCTGACAGGAAATGAGAGATTAAGTTTTTCCTACCTTGCTGAACAAAGAGTGCACAGAGGAGGGAAACACTCGGCAGTGATTTGGCTTTGTTGGTTTTTTTTTTGTTTTTTTTGTTAAGATAGCTTTTTATCCTTTTCTTTCTATGTCACTCTCTCTCTCTCCCTTTGTAACATACTACTCACTCCGCAGGAACACAGGAGACCTGAGCAGCAGGGGATTACTTTGTAAGCACAGTGCACATGGTCCTCAACCCTTCTGTCCTCCCATGACTCTTTGCTCCAACCCCAGCCTCAGCTTTTGCCCGGCCGATTGATCGCTGCGGCTCATGGGGTACCACCCCCTTATTTAACAATTTCAACTTCAGCCTGGCATTACCTAATGTCTGGTTTCCCCTGGATACCAGATGGCTTAATACATGACAGCTCCCCATCCACAGGAACCCGACGAGGGGGGACAGGGGAACAAACAACTTTTCCTCACGCGTGGTTGACTTGATCAGATTCTACACTGTTGAATCACCTTCCACGTTCATGGCTTGCCCATCCACATCTCTGTTGTTCCACCAAAATCCTCCTGGCTGTAGTGGTAGGCATACAGCAAGCTTCGCTTGGGGATCAGGCCCTAAATTAGATTATCTAATGGCATCTTAATGGATAGCTGACCCCATTTCCTGCAGGATGGCAATGCTCAAAGCTGGGTCCAATTCAATTTGCCTTGAACCATGGAGCATCATGCATGACTCTCTGCAAATGCAGCCCCATCCACACGTGAGTAACAAATTACATTTACATACATTACCCGTCAAAAGTTTGGAGACACTCAGCGTTTTTCAAAATATTAGTAATAAATGAGCATTTTTCTTGTCCGTTTGTGATAACCTATTAACAATTAACCACGGTTGAGGAAATCATATATTTGACATATAACAATGACAAAATAAATCACACTACTGTACATGCTCTGGAAAAAAAAAAAAAAAAAAACACCCTCACTTAGCAGATGCAACTAATACACACAAATGAAGTGTTACTTCAGATATTCCTCACAGATGCTCATGTGCCTCTTGAAGGACTTTCATGTCGTTCGTGGAGCTGTCTGGATATGTCTCTCTCTCTCTCTCTCGGTTTTATTCAACTCCTTCCAGAGCATCTTGATTGGGTTAGAATCAAATGAATGGCGAGTCCATTCTATTATAGACAGCTCTGCCTCCTTCCTCTTCATGTATCACTTACTCAGCTTTTAGGTGTGTGTTTAGGTGTGTTTCAGAAAAGGCTGTACAGTGACTGACTACAGCGACTACCGCTACGCTCTCTATACAAAACCTTTCTATCAGTATAACCTAGCTATATAAAAAGCTGATTTGACATATCCTCTGTCTTGAAAATCCGTAGTCATAACCAATCCAACTGCAAACTTGGGCATCATTGCTATTATATGTTGAATCTAAACAGGCAAGTGGCTTCTCTTGTAATAGGCTGCATAAATGGGAAAATCTGCAGATAGAGGCCCTGCAACCCCACTGACTGCAGAGGAAGTCTGAGCATGATGCCTCTCTACCTGACTGCAGAATAAGTGCTGAGAGGAAGTGCTGAGCAAGGCTTTGTCCAGCCACAGGAAAGGGATTTAGAGAGAGAGAGAGGCTCCAAAAAAACAAACAAAAACAACAAAAGAGAAAGACAAAGAGGCTGAGCAATGTACATTTTCAAAAGAAACAGCCATATATATATATATATATATATACTCAGAGAGAAAGAGGTTCGTCTGTCATTTTCAAGGGCAAAATCCATCTTTCTACATTTACAGTAAGGCCCAGAATTTATAACCTACCCTGTATGGTAGGTCCTGCTCATTACAATCTCTCCTCTTGTCTGTTTCTATAGACCTATAGAGGGTAGAAATAATTTCTCGGTCTTGTAAGCATATAAACTGTAATTCAAAGTAACAATTGTATCTGTAAGACTGAAAAAAATAAACTTGTGATGTCAGATGATAGTTATGAATATGGTATGATGACATGAAAATGAAAGAGACAGAAGAAGATTCATGATAGGCCAACTCCAAAAATCTTAAAGAATGCCCATTTCAGATATTATTATTTTTTTAAAAACAATTTATCAATTGATGCACCATTCTCGATGTTTGATATATTACTTCACAGATTCAAAACAGCATGTGTTATGGAAAAAGTTTGTGTCTCTGTATGGGAAAAGTCCAATACAACATGCTGGTTTTTATTACTATTTGTATTACAATTATTATAGTAAACTATTTTGTTTGACACTGTCATTTTTTCTGCCATTTGTTTTGGCAGTGCAGGAAACAAATAGGAGGCCAATTATATGCACACGTCTTTACTTAGTGGGAAATGTGACGGTAAAGTTAAACATATTGCCAATACCTAAACAAATATACACATGTGCACACACATACCCTTAAATGAAAAATGCCAGTTAATGTTAAGCATAGTAAACTAATCCAGGAAACATAGCATGCTGTCTAGCTATTACCAACACACACTAGCTTTCTATTATTGTCCTGAGAATTTGGTATCTAAAGCTTACTTGAGGAAAAAATATGAACAGTATAGCAGGGCAGTATCATTATTAATACTAATATTTGAGAGCTAATACCTTAAGAATGTTTATTTGTAAGTCTATTATTATATGCATCATACTGTGGGCTGAAAAGATCTAGTCATATAGTGGTATATGATAAAACAAAAGAGGAGTAAGAAATGTTATCCAGGTTACTCCAGCTGTTTTTAAGACATATGAGTGACACAGGAATTTCACTAAAAACTACTTTTTTTATTTGCTTTTCTAGAGCCTGGTTCCATGGAAGAAGAAGAAAAAAAATCAATTGCAAGAGTTGAAGTTGAACTGAAGGCACTCACGGGAAAAACCTGTTAAATGGTTCAAAACAGTTCAAAGACTTCTCTGACACTTTTGACACATTCTCTTGTATTAGTTTGGGCAAACAGTCATAAGGATGTAATCTGAAGTTTCAATGAAGGTGTAAATACTGAAGTCATGTCTGACATGCACTTCTTGGAATTTAAAATGTTCCTGACACCAGCGTGCCGACACAAGCTACATTCAACAAAGTTGCTGAATCATGCTGCCTTCTTTCCCTTTTCTCCTTCCCAAAAAAAAAAAAAACGACAAAAAAAAAGTGAATATGAACAGCAATGTGAAATATTTATTAAAGTCTCAAAGTCTTATCGATCCAGCTCTACATGTAATAATCTATTATATTATACACTCAGTAACCACTTTATTGGGAACACCGGTACATCTGCGTATTCACACAATTATCATATGGCAGCAGCTCAATGCATATAATCATGCAGAAACAGGTCAAGAGCTTCAGTTAATGTTCACATCAAACCTCATTGACTTGAACATGGCATGGCTGTTTGTGCCAGATGGGCTGGTTGAGTATTTCAGAAACTCCTGGAATTTTTGCATACAACGAGCATTTCTGTGGGCGGGAAAGCCTTGTTGATGAGAGAGGTCAGAGGAAAATTGCCATACTGGTTCAAGCTGGGGTGCACGGTGGCTTAGTGGTTAGCATGTTCACCTCACACCTCCGCGACCATGTGTGTGTGGAATTTGCATATTCTCCCCGTGCTGTAGGGATTTCGTCCTCACCCTAACCCTAACCCAGTGCTATAGGGGTTTCCTCCCACAGTCCAAAGACATGCATGGTAGGCTGATTAGCACGTCCAAAGTGTCCGTAGTGTATAAATGGGTGTGTGAATGTGTATGTGATTGTCCCCTGCGATGGACTGGCACCCCATCCAGGGTGTACCCCACCTTGTGCCCCATGCTCCCTGTGATAGGCTCCAGGTTTCCCGCAACCCAGTAGGATAAGCGGCATAGAAAATGGATGGATAGATGGATGGTTCAGGCTGACAGGAAGGCTATGGTAACTTATATAATCGCTCTTTACATCCATGGTGAGCAGAAAAGCATCTCAGAATGCACAACACATCAAACCTGGGAAAGGATGGGCTACATCGAGTTCCCAAATACAGGGATCTAACGCTACAGTTAAAGAAACTGGACAGTTGAAGATGGGAAAATTTTCAATTTCAGTAAGCCTGTGCCTGCCTGTAGCCTCAGATTACTGCATCACTGTCTGATGTAAACCTTTAACAGACCTGTATCTGCATGATTTTATGCATTGCGCTGCTGCCATATACAGTAATCGGCTGATTGGATACTTGCATGAAGGACCAGGTGTACAAGTGTTCCTAATAAAGTGGATAGTAAATGTATTTCCTGTAACTGGGAATATTTATTGAAGATCTGTTCAGTGAAACTGTAAATAGTAGAATGCATGTTTGACAAAAAAAATAAAAAAATCTTAAATGAACAGGGTGAAAAAGTGTGCATTTGCAAAAATGATGCATGGTTGCGATAAAAGCAAATAAAACAAGAACACAGGAGAAACTTGATGGAGAGGTGGGTTGAAAATAAAGGAAACGTTTACCTTTGCCAAGAAATCCCCAAAGCCTCCTCTGAGCCATAAGACCTGACGTTTTGATTCACGGGCCAGTCACAAATCCTCAGCTGTCAATCAAACACCTCTCAGTCAGACAACGGGGCCAGCACAACGGTACTAACACACACACATTTAGCATGCAACAAGGCCAGGAGCAGTCTGTGCCAAAACTACACACACATGATTAACTTGCTCTTTTTTATTTTCTAAAATATTATGTTATACTATATTATATATTATATTAGTCTAACATCTGATTGTATGTCTAAATTATAATATTTTAATTCAAATTTTTGACTCAGTTCCTGCACCACAGGTTAGAATGAAATTAGCCTAATTCTCTATTTCAACTACTTTGATTCAAACATTATATTTAATTAATCAGAGTCCTGGAAAAAAAAATGTGCCTGAAAAATGTAAAAATGTACAAACAGCAAATGTTATATGTAGCATGCAACATTAATGTGGTAACCATTAACTTTCCTGGAAGCAAAAGAAGAGGTTAGTTTACAAAACTAAGGGCTGGGTTACATGGATATCATTCATCTGTGCCAAAATGCTTCTGTATGGGAACAGGGACATGCGTCCCATCTGGTGCATGCACTTCGTCATGTAAGCTGCTGTTAGACATGTTCAAGCAGATGGGTTGACTGAAATATGGTCATGCTATGTGGTGTCAAAGATGTTACTTTTCCTTTTTACGCTGACCTGTAAAAGGCTTAAAAATATGAACGTGGATGGACGAGAAGAAGAGAGCGTACGAACGCATTCTTATCGACGCTCATACACACAGGGACTGATAATGTAGGAATGAGATTGCAACAAGCGCAAATGTATAGTCTATTAAACAAACAAAATGTTGTGAGCTCGGTGCAATAAAAACAACAAAGGAAGAACTTGCCAATTCGCCGATCTATCCATTTCCCTAATGTCTGGCGGAATATCCTGCCATCCTTTCTGCCCACCTGCGGTATGGTCGGTTATCAGATGCACAGGCTCGAAACAAGCTTTAACCAGGTCCATTCACTCTTTGAATATTCAGTGGCATTTATTCTCAATCAATAACACTAGCCATTTCTGGAACAGCGCCTGTACCGTTCCCAACATAAATCCATTTCCAGTCCAATAAATCTAGGAAGGCAAATAATTGATTTTCTATATTTACACCACAGATGCTTTAGCGCTGACCCAAAGAGGCTTGGCTGGATAAAATATCCATTTCCCAGAGTGAAAGCCACATGAATTAGCAGATTGAGCACAAGCATTAACGCTGAACACGAAATTATTGGGATTTCACTGCTCATACAGAAGCCGAGTTATGGCAGATGCCAGTATGAATGATAAATACAATTTCCATTGAATAACTAGTGGGAAAAATATCATATAAAAGAAATGCTGGAAAAAATATATATTTCCAGAAAAAGAGTTTTGAGCATGTAGTAAAAATGTGGAAAGTTCATTTGCACTGAAACAGAACTGAATTACAAGTATGTAGTGGAGCGTGAAACAGAATGTACTGTATGACTGGACATAGGACGCAGAATTTTTTATTTTTTTATTTTTTATTTTTTTCAGAACTCGAGTGACTCAGTTTCACACTGTTAGTGTGCGGATATCCACCTCCATCAGTACAGCTGCCAAATTTACTTCCCCACACAAGTTTGTGTGTGTGTGTGTGTGTGTGTGTGTGTGTGTGTGTGCTAAAGCCAGAAAACAATGGCTTTGGGCGAAGTCGAGGTCAGCTATCAGACAGTTACAGTGGCAGGCATTCCTTCGTCCTGTTTTGGTAGACCCCCTCCCCCCACATTAAAAAAAACCACACATACAATATGTGCTGAAAAGGAACCACAAGTGCCGTAATTAGTGTGAATGCATAAACTGAAGTTCAAGGACATCTGTCCTGGAAAAGAGTTCACATGAGGACTTTTTTTTTCCGAGGATTTTAAAACTGCACCTCAACAATTCAACAAAATAAAATGGCGAAAAACAACAACAGGGAGTCTGTCACTGACATCACAACACTCCTAAAGCTCACTTTGTAGCTACATATGATCAATACTCAGCGGTAGAATGAACTTCCAGCTTCAATCCGGACAGCAGAATCTGTCACTATTTTCAAAAAAACAACTAAAGACCCACCTCTTCCGTGAGTGCTTAACTAACCCCTAACCTTCCAACCCCCACGTTATTAAAATACATAAATAAATAAAACTACACTGGCTATTACACCTCGACTCTGTGCACTTTATTTCTCTAGAACTTAATTAAAATATCTTGTATTGTAGCACTACTTGTATTGTTCTCCGCTTGATATATCGCTTTGCTTGTATTTCCTCATTTGCAAGTTGCTTTGGATAAAAGCGTCTGCTAAATGAATAAATGTGAAATGTAATATTGACATTGCAGGACACCTGAACCAACAAAAACCTTATTTGTTCAACGCTTATACTTACAAAACGTAATAATATGCCCGCAAAAGTACTCATGCTGAACTGACACCGAAGCTTATCTTACTCACAGAGGTGCAGCTTGATCAAATATCACCTGATATGTCAGTGTTGAGTAAATAACAACAGCACGGCCCAAACATGCAGACTCAGGTCATCAATTAGGAGCTGGTAAGCTTCTCGTGAATGCTTCTGGAGTTGTAGGTGCCATCTGTCCATAGCAGCGCCAGATCATAGAGGTGCATCTCAGCCAAGTTAGCACTAATGAACAGCTGTGTGTGGGGACTGGATAAGCGCGCTAACATTAGATAAAACCAAACAATTTTGATCAGCGATCAGTTCCAGAAGTGAGTCTACGTCTTTCTCCCGGGATTGAAAAGAGAGCTAGAGCGAGTAAAAGAAGGGTTAGACGCCTTTAGGGAGAACGGATAATGAAATCTTTTCCTCGCTGGTGTTTTGATGAGCACTTTACACAGGGGCCTCAGTCAGGAGCAGGTGTTCGTGTTTCTCTATGTGTATGTGTGCTGCTACTTACATATGTGAATTCACCTGTTATTTTCCCCAAGTGTACATGGGCGAGAAGCAAGCTCCAAACGGGCCTAGTGGAACAACAATGACATTGTAACACTCACACACTATGACCATCTGCCTGCATGTCTGTCGGTGTTTTCATTCGACTTATATTGTCTGTGTGCATATAGTTACTCTCCACACGAACTGTAATCCAGTCCTGAATCCCAATTATATTCATACTGTAAAATCTGTAAGATCCATCTATTTTAGTCATATATATTACATTATGAAAGTTGGACTTGTCCAAGGAAACACAAATTTCTCATACGGTAACATGGTAAAAAAAAAAAAAAAAGGTCATGACCCTTGCTCTTCACTCGAGACGAGAAAGTGGCCATTAGCCCTAATAGCTGCACTTCCAACCACATGCCCACTTAAAATCTGTGCTTAATCCTCTGGATCTATGTCTTATGTTAGATAAGTACAGCATCCATGACCTATATCTTATGACAAGTTTGAGACAGCATATACATGGATTAACCTATTGTAGTTTTGAGTTTGTAAAACATTAAAAGAGTTGTTTTTTTATGGAATGGGATGCTATCAGTTATAATTATATTGTAGGCAGCTTTGATTTGATCTGAACATTTTTATTGAGGTGGTGTAATTGGCCACGTGATCAGAGTTGTCCAACCATAAACCTAACAAAGAGGATGACTATGTTGCAGGTCTATAAAAAGGGTGTATGTGGAAAATGTTATAAAAGAGATATAACTATTTGATACATGTTTGATACTTTCATAAAATAAGACACATTTATAACATCCTCACAACTGAGACTGAACGTATACTATAGATTACACGATTAGCTTGGGTCCACTAATTTGATTGGATGTTCGAAGAGTGCTTCTATGTGGTACAACAGTCCTGAGAAATTTCGCTGGGTGTATCACTCCATTTGTCTGTGCTACAAAAAAAAAAATCTAATTCTAGCAATAGTTTATGTTGAAACTGTTACTACAGTTACTGTGCGCTGTCAGTCATGCTGTGCATTGCATGGCAACACGCAATCCACCATTGGCTTCTTTAGAAAATATCTTCATTGACAGAGCAAAAATAAACAAAATATTTGGTCATATTGCATTTATAGAACTGTTGTCTAAAAGCAATATCGCACGAGCAAGACTCCTGTTGTACTGAAAATCAGCAAGTGTGATATTGCTTTTACACAACAGTTCAATAAAGTGGCTCACTGCTAACTATTAATAATTCTAACCACATGGATTAAAAAATAAAAAAAAATAGTTTTATTCCTGCTCTGTTTTGTCAGCACAATGACACACAAAAAAAAGTCATTGACTGTATGGTTTTGAAAACTGGATCTAACTGAGCATTAAGAAATTTTTCCAAAAGAATTTTGTTTTGTAAAGGCATGTAGACTATTATTTTGGCCTGTCCAAGGAGTAAAACTCTTGTACTTGTATAGCTGGGAAGAAAAGCTGGAAAGACTAGAAAAGCTTAAGTGGTAATTTGGTCATACCCGACTGCTACCATAAAGCCCTTGTGTACACAGATAATTATTGCAAATGAGGTATGCTCAAACAGCTGTCGCTTCAGCAACAGGAAAGGCGATCACAAAGTGTTGGGTAAGTTGTTCAAAAGAAGTAATCCACTACAGAGTACTAATTACTACTTTAAAATTGTAATCTGATTACATTACTGATTATTGCATGTAAAAAGTAATCAGATTACTAATTACTTTACTTTTGTTTTACTTTAAGTTACTTTCAAAACCTATCAAACCTACAAAAATACACTACAAAGTAAAACTCAAAGTTCATTCAGTAATTGTAGCAAGCGTCAATGTATGACATGATCAGAAAAAGTTGGAATTATCATAAACCTTGCCTCAGGTGTTGTCACTGCTTGCAGGACTACCAGACCGATAAAATATAAAACTTTTCTAACTAGGCTAGTTTGGTGTCGCTAGCCAAGTGGAGGCACAGCTAAGTTATCACTGTCTGGGTTTAGCTGCTACAGTGCCATGCAAAGTACATTATCTTTCTCTATGTGCTAGCGTTTGGCAGAATTGTGAGCTGTCAGCCAATAAGACACGAGTGTTTCCATGTATTTTCCTGTAATCCCTGTCTGATTGGTCTCACCTCTGTTCACTGAAGATATAAAATTACAACACCGGCGTCTTCTTTTACTGACGTAAAGTTACGTAGTGACAAACCGCTCGAAGTAGAGAATTATTTGGGGCTAAAGAAAAAAATATTCGGGGCAAAACGTGATTTATTTTAAAAATGCATTTTACATAATATTGTTTTCTTAACAATAAATTTGTAATGCAAGTAACGTCATTTTATTGACACAAGTAACTGTAATCAAATGACATAAATTTAAAATGTAATGCATTACATTACTGTGTTATCTGAAAAAGTCATTAGATTACGGTAACGCGTTATACCCAACTCTGCACATATATACAGTGCGTGCATGCATGTACACACTGTAACATATATCTACCGTCCTTTTTTTTTTTTTTTTTACTGACAAGAATCTAAACACTAATACCTCCATCTGCACTCTATTTAATGGCTAATTGGGGGTTAACAAGTCAAGAGTAGAGAGATAGAGGAGGGGGAAAAAAACCAAGAGAGTGAGGAAAGTGAGACATGGGAAAAAGATACTAAAAGCAAGTGAGAGAAAGAGAGAGAAGCAGAAAGACAAAGGACAAAGAATGGAAAGAAGCATAAACAGGAGCACTGGCGTGAAAGATAAAGAGAAAACAGAGAGGAACGAGCATCAGCACAGTGAGTGGGCCCTGCCGAGCGTCTGGAGTCTAGACACTCATTCTCAGGTTGCAGACAGGGCTACAGGGAGTGCCAAGCCCCACGGCATGCTGGGAAGGGCCGGCTGTACGGCTGTAAGGTGACTCCCCGGTGACGACTGTAATGCATACGGCCCCCGTGTTACACCACACGGACAACAAAGGCCCGGCAGGGGAATGCAGGTGTCAATACAACTCATTATAACCTATGAAAAATCACCCTGCATAAAGGCCAGGGTATACCGGCGACGTTATTTACCCTGCTAAGTTTCTCAAAAGCCACAGGTCCGATCAGGTCTGCGCTATACAAATAACTATGCAGGAGTGCATGAAAGCTCCGGCTTACATAAACACGATGAATAGCTGATATGTCTGTATGTGGCACTTCTCCTTATTCGGTGTACTGTGGTTGAAACAAAAGACATTAAGTGTGTGTGGCTGATGCGGTGAAACATGTAAACACTAGCAGAACCACTGCACATCTGCACGCATGAGATCTTCGCACTAAAAGATGACACATTCTTCCAACCATGCGTACATACAGTACATATCTCAATCCTTCTCTCTCTATGGGGCTGCCTCTGTCACTTTATCTAGCCATCTATCTTCTAACCATAAAAGTGTGACCTCTGTTTCAGCATTCTTTTCATCCATATGTAATTATCTTTAATGGTCCAAGCTTTGGCAGAATTAAAACATGTTAACACTTAAGATAATTGTGGCATGACAAGAGAAGAGAGGTTTCATGGGCTACACCCTTATGAAAAAAAAAAAAAAAAAAAATCTATCAAGGAGCAAACTTTCTCCGTCTTTTAAAAAGCGCAGAGCTTTACAGTACATCTGTGGTGGGGAGCAACACATGTCTCAGTCTTCGTCCAGCTCTGCCAAACCAGAGAGCAATAAAAGCGAAAAGCCTTGCCATTACTCTAACTCAGGAGCAAGGCAGGAGAAAACCACTAATTATTATGAAGCCACGTGCAGATGAATTCAATTAGAGGAGGGTGGAAAACTCTAGCCTCGAACCGGGCCTTTCCCGCTGAACAGAACTGCCGCACACGCACACGCACACACACACACAGAACTGTTTCTACTTTTATATCAGTATTCTCCCACTTTGCTCAACATCATCTAAGCCAAACTAGTTCACATTAAATTCACTGCTTTTCTGTTAATGGTTAAAAAAAGTAAACAGTATTGCATTATTAAATTCATAAGAAAAATGTATTAATGTGAATAAATTCATTGTAGGAGAACGCTAAACCCAAACAAATAAACATGACTTGAAAACCGTACATGAAGAATTTCCATACAACACTCCAGAAATATGCCAAAATGATTGATGATTTTTGTTCTTAATCTTTGTTCTGAATCTGAGATACACTACACCATGTTGTATTAGATGCCATTAGAACTTTGTGGTGTGAAGTTAAACTGTTTCTCACAGTGAAGGGATCTGTTTCTGTCTCCGACGCTGACCTGCACTACCGGTCAAACATTTAGACACGCTCATTCTTTATTTTTACTTTTTTCCCCCACATTTTAGAATAATAATAAAGTCATCAAAACTCTGGAATAACACAAACGGAACTATGGGAATTACGTTGTGATTAAAAAAAATCCAAAATAATTGAGTATTTTAGCATCTTCAAAGTAGAGCCCCTTTTTGCCAGAAATGTATTCTTGGCATTTTCTCAACCAATTTCTTGAGGAATCCCTCTGAGTGCTTTTTTAAACCGTATTAAAGGAGTTCCCACCTACGCTGGACTCTTATTGGCTGCTTTTCAGAATATTTAGCTCCAAGTCATCCATTAAAAAACTATATATTTTTTTTGCAAATAATTTTTTTTTGTAAACAAAACAAAACATTACTTATAGTGGATCTATACGATCTGAATACATGACACACAAATATATTCATTAAACAATATGAAATAATTTCCTAGAATACGTGCATCGATGAGAACTCTACTGGGCTAAACTAAGGAAAAAGATGTCAGATATTCCCATCAAATAATAATTCTAATCAAGAGTGCTAAAAGAAAAGTCAGGGAGACCTTTTATATTGGGGGCAATGGTATTTTCAGAAGCACACATGTGACGTGTAGTAGGACATTATGTGCTATGTCTTCTGTAATTTAAATCCGACGGGGCTCTTGAAAAAAAAATCCGATATTTACTTTTATGACATTATGGATGCAATTCTCTTAGGCAGTTACCTGGTCCTGCACGTTAACCACAAATACCAATGTCAAATGTGATTAAATTAATGTTGATTATTATTAAAACATTATTATTGTTATTATTATTATTGTGATTATTCTTATTATTATTATTATTATTATTATTATTATTATTATTATTGTGATTATTATTATATTCACAGCAAAATCGCCAGTGTTGATTTAACACCCAGAGTGTTGAATTTACACCCTACAGTGTTTATATAAATCCATTGGACTCAAATGAACACTCTGGGTGTTAATTCAACACTAGGGATTTTACTGTGTTAGCAGTTGTATTTTAAAGGAATCCTGAAAGTCAGGGGTGCTCAATAGCGCCAACACTTTCCGCTTCTTTGGGTGAATCAGAAACAGAGAAAGAAGACACATAGAGAGACAGGAGATATGTGTGATTTGCAGTGTTACACTTGTCTGTCTGTTCTGATACCTGTAGTGAGACTTGAACAGCTGGGTAGGGATTTGGAAAGGGCTGCGAGAAAAGCACAGGGAGAGGGGGAAACAGAGGGAGGGGAAAAGAGAGAGGGATGAGTAGCATCTCACCTGTTGCTGGTGAAGGAAGGCTGGGTCTCTAGGGCTCAGTCCTACAAAACGGTTAGCAGTAGGGGTGCCGGGGGCTGAATAACCTAAACACACACACACGCATATAAACACAAACTCATTAACAATGATGCAAACACGTTCAAGCAAAACAAGTGCTTAAATGTGATCCATCTGAAAACAAGCAATGTCATATTACTGTGTGTGTGTGTGTTCACTTCAGTTTTATTTGTACAGTAATAATCGGCAGAGCAATAAAACAGTATCAAGGAAATTCCATGAGATGACATGAGGAAGAGTACAAAGCGTGTTGCTGAATAGGAGTATATTGTGAATAAGAGTACTGTGATGAGAACAGGACAGTCTTTATGATTGCAGCAGCAGTTCAGGTACAAATCTACAGTATCCACGTGTATGTGTGAGGGTGTGCGCTCACCCTCCGAGGATGTGGTGATTGGCTTGGTGTCAGGCATGGACAGAGACACGGGTCTGACTGCTCCATGGTGGGGAGATGGTGTCAGCACTGGGGTGAAGTGGCCTGGAACCTTCCCCACCACCTGACCGCTGCTGTTCGGCTGCCACACACACACACACACACACACACACACACACACACACACAATTAATCATAGGGGTATATTAGAAACTTATTGCACAACAAAAAAAAAATCTTTCACAACAATATAAAAGTCCATCCATCTTCCAGAGGGGAAAAAAAAACATAAAATTCTGTTGTTGTTTTTTTTTTTTGTGTGCAGGTTTTCTGAGCAACAATCTCAATTATTAATAGTGCAGAAAGCACAGACAGAGAGAGAACATAAGCAACAGAGAGTAAGAGGAAGGGGGAGACTGGACTGCTGGAGACAGACGCTACAGAATTCATTTTGAGGGGCTCTAAGTTCAAACCTCAACCGGGCTTTTATGAAAGAGAATGGGGACGGTGGGGTTCCCCCGTGTGAATAGAATGTTTAATTAGGGTGTAATATAATCTGCGTTAAAGCAAGCATAAAAACATCCTGGCCCCCGTCCACCCAATTATATTCACCATGTTATTTGCAGAGGGAGCTCCCCCCGCCGAGAGCCGGACCCCGGCAACGGCAAATATTTATGACCTTTATCGTTTCCCGCCGCTTTCTCCCTAGTAACAGCCCCCATGTGCTCTACCTCGCCCAGTCTCACAACCATTCCTCTACAGTTCACTCGATCTGGATATATAACTCTGACATCACTGGGTAGAAACAAGAGAAACCCCATTACCCTGACTAGAAGCATCAAGTATTTCATTTCACTTTTCATGAGCATTTCAATATGTTCTGGTCTAATAACTACATCAGTTTAAGTGTTAGTGATATTTCTGTTCACACGTGAACAGGGCTGAATTTCTGGGTGTTTATCAGAATGTAACTGAAACTAAAGTCAAAGTATTCAGAGGAGCTTTGTGGACACGTTTTGGCCTGGATATCCCTGTGGCCCAAAACTGTTATAAGCTCTGCTTTAGACTTCTGCTGGACTTTGGCCAAGCAGCGAGCAAGGTGGCACACTCCTGGTCATTCTACCCGGACCAAAAACGGATGCTTTGCGTAGATTTACGATGATAAATGAATCAAATCTTCTCTTTTTTTTGGACTTTCCACACCTACTCCAGTTTCAAGAATCATAAAACGGTGCTATCAAAATTAATTTACACTCAGGAGGAAAGAAGGTAACTGTCAAATCCCGACAGCATCACACTGAAAGCGAGGGAGTATAAATTTTCCTTAAGAAAATGTTTGGACAAATCGCCTTTTTTTGTAGGGGATTTTGTGAATATAATTAAGATTGACTGAGGCTGGCTGGGTTGCTTGGCAGAGACAACACTGAAAAGTGGTTTCAGACGAGATTCAGCGAGACTCTGTCAGTCAGTCATCGGAGTGGAGTCAGTGTAAGCGCAGCAGGCAGGACGCTGGCCACAGCTTCACTACGGCACTGTCTAAACAAACCAGCCTACCCACAATAACAGAAAAACAATCAGTAATTTTATAGAAATGTGCTAACACTTAACAATAACAGTGCATGAATAATCATGCACTAATACCTGAATTAATACTTACTTCATTATGAACTAATGATGAGTTAAGGCACGTACTAATCATGAACTAATAAAGAGCTAACCTTAACTACGACATGAATTCATGCGTGAATAATGACCACCTTGAGTATGTTAATACATGTTGGTTAGTTAATGTATTAAGTACCATTTAGGGGTAAATTAAATCAAACACGCTCTATAAGAAAGAATAAATCATTTCAAATTGTTTATATAATTTGCCATATGCATCACTGAATGGTGCTGGATTACTTTCAGAATTTACATTGATCCTCCTTACTGAACGTAGAAAGACGCACTAATAATAAACACTAATAATTTCCTCTCAACGCCATCCAGTGATGTTTGTGAACGTACTTGCATATAGCGAATTAAAATGATGCACATTAAATTCATATACGTTCTTATAGAGCATGTTTGATTTAGTTTACCGTTACGCGTAGTTAAGGTTAGCTCTTTGTTAGTTTGTGATTAGTACGTACCTTAACTCATCATTAATTCATGTTGAAGTAAGTATTACTTCATGTATTAGTGCACGACTATTCATGTACTGTTATTGTAAAGTGTTAGCACAAATTCTGCAGAAACAGATACATTCCTCACTCTTGTAACTACTACTTTTACTATTATATTTACTGTAAATAATTCATGATAGATACTAAATAATGTGGTTTAAAAAGAATTTGTATAACAGGCTAGAAGTTAAAGAGGTAAAGCATTTTTAATACAAGTGTTGGTTGGAGTAACCACATATTGAATACCAATTCAAAAATACATGTTTTGACAAGTTTTAACTATGTATTGAATCTCATTTTATAACTAATGTGTTAAAACTCCAGATACTGACGGTACTACGGTACTAACTTCAAAGGGTAAAGTTGCAAAGCTTTGTGCTCTTATGCGAATTAAGCTAATGAGCAGCGGCGTTCTTGGTTCAAACATTTATTGACTGGCTTTTGTAGACGCTCGCCCTCCCCTCCTCTGTTCCCACTCTCTTCATTTATCCCAGTAAATGCTGTTACCGTGGCATTCCTGAGGTCGCCGCTCCGCCTGGCTCTCGGCTTTAGAGCTGAGCTGAGAGGAGCCGACCGAGCAAACCTCTAATGATTTTAGCTAAACTGGGTCAATTACTGTACCAAAATAATGTGTCCCGTTAATCAAACTCCAGCCCGACTCAGAGGAGTAACAGCGAGGAGGGGGAGAAAGAAATACACACGAAAAGAGAAAACCAGACGCGGGATGAAAGAGCAAGTTGGAGGAAAGGCAGAAAGAGAGGGAACAACTTGATAAATCCTGAATAACGTTTTGACAGTTGAATAATGACTGGCTCGTTTTCATTTTAAAGACTAACTGGAAGATATGAACCAGCCTCAACTTGTAAGTGTATCACACACATGCTAGTGCATGACAGAAAGTAGGGGGTTTGTGCAATTTTGGGCTTCTGTGCACTAAACATGTTAATGCGTGTCAGTCTGTTGGACTGTTTGGGTTTTGTTTTTCTTTTTTTCTTGTGGCTGGATGCGTGTAGGGAAAGAAGACATTCTTCTGTACACCTACACACATCCATGGAAATGATCAGAGTTCCTAAGCTTTCCCCACAACAACATGTCGGTTGTGTGTGTTGGCAGGTTGCGCTCACCTGGCTGCTCTGAGGGCTGGACGGATCGTAAGGCTGAACGTAGTTCTTGAGCGAGTCGGCTGGGTTGAGGTGCGGAGGGTAACGGATGGTGGGATGGGAGAAGTAGGGCGATGGAGCAGGAGGGAGGATGGCAGGAGCTGAAAACTGCAGTGGAGAGTGAGGGGGAGGACTCCTCGTGGAGATCACTGTACACACAAATACCACACAGAGGACACACATCAGCCATTATCACTAACACTTCAGCTTCTCTATACTGATCTAGTTCTGTGTGATCGTGAGATTACTAAAAAGTCATCAAGTTTGATAGCGTTATATTTATTTGGTGGTGAAACTGATTTAAATCCTGATATAAAATGAACATTTATAAGAATCATGTTTTGTCTAATTGTGTTATTTGTTGTGATGCCATTTTAGTGTTTTTTTTTTTTTTTTTAAATAACTATTTCAGTATACACACAGGGCTCATTGTTTTTTTTTTATTTTAACACCTGGTATTGAATTAATTAGCAGGATTCTCTGTGCTATTTGATATCATTGCTAATGATTTCAGTAAATACAGCAAAAACAAAACAAAAAAACCTGTCTTTTTTATGTTAGTGAAGAATGATGTAATCTTGTGTGGAATTTTTTTTCTTGAATAAATTGTCAAAAATGGATTTTATATTCACAATCCAATAAAATCAGCTCTTGAAAGTTGGCTCCAATTTTTGGATCCAAAATTTTTACATATGTCTTATTACTCATTACAATACAACATGTTGTATTACGTAATACTCTGCAAAGATCCGTTGAATTTGGGGAAACCACTTGAAGCATTAGTTGTGTTGAACTATTTCAGTTGCTTTTGTTTGATTTGTTCATTGCAAACAGCTATATTTTGACAATAAACCTGATTTGCAATGGGGGTCGAATAATTTTGACTGCAACTGTAGATAGGGTGCCAATAATTGCAGAGTTAGATAGATAGACAGATAGATAGATTTGACAAGCCGACATAATTATTATTATTGTACCAATAATATTGTATCGTACCTTTCTTTCATTCTTCATCCTTTTCTTGTCAAGTTAAGCATACATCCAGAAGCTCCCGAAAACATTATTCATCACAGTTTGCCAATTTGTTAGTAAACCAGTATATTGAGATTTATTTTATTTTGATATTTATTTATTTTGAGATTTATCAGTTACTTCAAGTCCACCAATCTGATTGGTCGAGCGGCGTTCCAAGAGTGCTTATATTTACTATAACCACACAGGGACATTTCACTGTGTGTATCACTCGGCTCGCTCAAACGTTCGAGACAACACCCGTTTTTAGCATCTAGAATGTGTTCTTGACTGAGCATGTAAGAGTGTGTGTTGTGTGGTGGTGTGTGATGTATTTAGGTGAAAACGTACCACTGTGACCCACGCTGGTCAGGCTTGGGTGATGATGCTGGGGAAATGTAGTCAGGCGGGGGGAGGAGTCTTGTGGAGAGGTGGGGCTAAACAGCGGTTTCTCCGCCTTCTTCATAGTGGGAGAGGATATCTCAGCTACAGGAGAAACACACACACAGTTACGAAGGGTTAGGAGACAAATTTTTTAAAAAGTCAGTTCAATCCAAATAAGAAGTACGACTGCAGCAAAATATAATCTTTTGATTAATCATATATTTTTTTAATTTTATTAAAGACTTTTAGATGTAGCCAATAAAATGACAGTTCTGTTGTCTGTGTGTGTGTGTGTGTGTGTGTGTGTGTGTGTGTGTGTGTGTGTGTGTGTATAGGTGTACAGTCTCCTCCACTTCCTCTAAATTCTACAGCCTGTGCACTTTTGCATTCCAGAGCATTTTTCTAGTGACGTTTTGGCAATGAAAATGTACATTGATGATTTTTTATAACTGACGTCATTGATTTTGCCGACTCATGCTTGCAATCCTAATCAGGAAAGAGTTGAATGGAATGTGATTCTGGCACAAATCCACCGGACCAATCACATTTAGAAGTAGCTATAAATCGGGGCTTTGCTACAGCCCTGAACGTGCCCTTCGTGAACCTTTAATAAAGAGCGAGCAGCTTGATGTACAGCAGTTATAACTAGTGAACCAGACCGAACTTTCAACACTCGTGTTCTCTTTCTTTACTCTTTATTTCTGCTCATCAGCATGACAGCTATTCGTCTGATTCAGTTTGAAAAAAACAAACAAACTTTGCATACAGACTCGAAAACTCTGAAAATTTCCTGTCTAGCTCTGTGTTTGTGCAGGAGATGCTGATCTTGCTTTTAAAAATGTCTCTGGTTGGATCTCTGGAAAAGTGAAGCGAAGAGTTGAGGTGAGGAAAAGAAAAAGAAAGAGAGAAAAAAAAGTAAGAGTAGGAACTTAATGATGCATGTAAATGTAAACACACTGTTGTGTGTCAACTGTTTTGTGTGTGTGTGTGTGTGTGTGTGTGTGTGTGTGTGAGAGAGAGAGAGAGAGAGAGAAGACATAACATGGGGGTGAGTTCTCTTTAGCTGCACTAAAGGCTCACACACACACACACACCATTCTTCTCCTTCTTTCTAGGTAAACGATATTGGCTATATGAAGACAAAAGGCAGTGGAATGCAGGGAAATTCCTCTCTCTCTCTCTCTCTGTCTCTCTCTCTCTCTCTCTCTTTCTCTACACTACAAACACTACAGACAGATTTCCACAGCAAATGAGAAAATAATTTTATTAGAATTTTGCAATAATAAATTGACCTTGTCCTAAGGAGTATATGGTCACTGCAACTCTTGTAACACAATAGCCTCAGGAATGTGTGTGTGTGTGTGTGTGTGTGTGTGTGTGTGTGTGTGTGTGTGTGTGTGTGTGTGTGTGTGTGTGTGTG
>JANDJT010000206.1:13266440-13279161 GCA_024331685.1 Stegophilus panzeri | reverse complement strand
GGGGAGAAAGAGAGAGAGAGAGAGAGTGAGGGGGAGAGAGAGAGAGAGAGAGAGGGAGAGAGAGAGGAAGTAAGGATATAACCAAATAAAGAAGGACAGGAATGTTTCATTTTTAAAAAATTCAATTAATCCAACATTTCAACATTTGCAGTACATTAGCTAAATCTCATGATACACACACACACACTCACACACACACACGTGCGCGCACACGCACACACTTTCGATACAGTTCTCAATTCGACACAATTGCTCAGAACTAGTTCTGCATGCAGACAAACCCAAACATAAGCGAGGACGTAACTTGATCTCCGAGTAGAGCCGCCCTCAGGGTTACAGAGGAATCTGTATATCACACATATCAGATCTACAGAAAAACCTCAAGCTGTTCACTGGTCTAAATCCTGCATCCCTCTTTATTCACACACAAAAGTCCATCCCAGTTGGTTCACCCTTTTATGGACTGAGAAATCTATACCGGGACAAGACCGGGTGCTGACACATTTTATAAAAAGTGTCCTGTTTAAATCCAGGCTGTAACTCAGTATAGTAAGCTATTGTCATTTATATGTAGGCCAATAAATGATCTAATGTCAACAGTTACTCATTATAAACAGTGATAATGTTGTCTTGGCGAAACTAATGGAATGAACCCAGAAGAATATCAACAGGCACATAAAAGCCTTTATTATTCGTGCACGTCAAGTGTTTACAGACCAATTTCACAAGCCTAGTGCACTCCAGTGAAGGACCCACATTGTCCACTTTAACCCTAATACTGGGATGAGGACATAAAAGCTATATTCGACCTAATTTCTACTGCATATGTAAATCTTAGGCTTGAACATGATATATGATTTTTAATTCTTAAGGGATTGATTGGATATTTGGCAATACCAATGTCTCTACTACAACTTTTTTCATACAATACAATTCTGATTACAACAATGACTCAGCATGATGATACCACTGTATTTGCTACAATACAATACGACACAATAAACTGTACTACACTCTGAACATTACGTGATCAACTTTGTTCAGAATCTGCAGTAGGCCTGCCGTTAATTTGTGATGATGATGATGACATAGTGATGGCTACAGGCAAACCACCTTTCTAAGCCATTTACATATCAGTTTAAAAATATGAATTATTTTTACACACCAGTTATTTGTTCTTTTTGGATAGCATGTGCAGTTACTACAGATAATAATGTCAACATGATTCCCAGTACTGAGAGAAAATGAAAAACAAACAAAAGAACCTGTTTCCTCAGAATTGACTTAGACTGGAAGTACACAGGGAGGAAAAACTGTCAACTTTCAACTGTCAATTTTATTTTTGTTTGTTTTTTGGGGGGTTAATATGTTGTATCATATTTTTTCGTTTGAGCAAAGCTTAATAATTGCCAATAATTTTTTAGGTTTCACTGTTCTCAGTGTCTAAGGCCGCATTTCTGTGAAATGTATTTTTGTAGAGCGATAGATTATTCAGTTCAATGTAGCATTAGTGTATATAAAATGATAAATATCTGTAATTCATAGTTTTTGAGGGAAATCTGTGGTTAATATAGTCAGTGTAGGTGGACATGGTGGCACCTCTGGGGTTAGTGGTTCAAATCCCACCACCACCCTTCGTGTGTGGAGCTTGCATGTTTTCCCGGTGCTTCAGGTGTTTCCTCCGGGTACTCCGGTTTCCTCCCCAGTCCAAAGACTGATTTGGCATTTCCAAATTGTCCATAGTGTGTATGTGTGACTGTGCCCTGCAATTGGTTGACACTAGGGTTATCACGGTACCGAAATTTCAGTAGTCGGTACCAATACCAGTAAAAAATTCCACGGTACTTGGTACCAAAGCAAAACACAAAAACATGCTAATTGGACAACACACTATTTTATTAATAAAGTTAAATATCGATTTTTTTTTTTAAAAAAATGCCATTCTGTATACTTCAAGTATATCATTATTATTAAAGCTACTAGAGTTATCCAGCCAAGAGTAGAAATGTTTTTCTGACTGACTGATATTAAAGACAAACAGTGCTAGTCAAACATCTATTATTTCTAACACATAAATTTCAGATATATACCTCACCAAAAAGCCTCTGGTGTGTAAAATTAGTCAATTCAATCATATCCTCCCATTTATTTTACCACAATAAAAGTTGTTAATAAGGACTCCTGACCGTATTACCATTAAACGCGTGTATGCTAACCATTAAGTAAGCAAAAACGAGGACGTTTTCTTGCACTTATACACTCCAATTAAACTATGCTGCAACATTCATAATGCAACCGCTATCATAATTTAAACTCACATGCTTGAACTGCTTGAATAAATACTGCGGTTAAGCAGCTGCTCTTCCTGAAAGCAAGGTTAATCTATCCGCGCATAAATTTTAGGGGCGCGGCTTTTACACACTTAGCGGTAATAGCACCGAAAGCGGAAAACGAGCGTCCTAGAGAAATCAGTGTATTTCGCCTACTATATAGTAGGCAAGTATGCGGTTTCAGACGCAGCCATGGTGACCATGTCTTCTTGCTGCACGGTGCACCCATGAAAACTTCCCGACTGACTACCTGTCAGGAAGAGCGTCAGTACCAGTACTACCGGTACTTGTGAAAATCTGGTACCATCAACTTTTTTTCTTTTTAGTACTGACTTGGTACCGAAGTACCGGTACTTTTGACAACCCTAGTTGACACCCTGTCCAGGTTGTCCCTCGCCTTGTGGCTCGATTTCCCTGGGATACGCTCCAGGCTCCATAAGCAGTATGGAAGATTTATGGATCGTCAATGTAACTCAAAATAAACGATTTTTCCCTCTGGTGTTTTAAAGTTGAATAAAACTACAGAGAAGAAAGGTTTTGGTAAAACGATTTTCTCATGCCTGTCTCATTCTAAGACTTTTAATGTCACTGATTATTGGTTGTCATTTAGTATTTACTATATATTTAGATTGATAGAGTTTTCTGATAAAGAATTCAACAGCTGCTCTTAGACTTTGTTTCTAAGTGAGATTAGAGGGGAAAAGTGTTTCCCTGTTTCTTCCTACAGGGAAAAGTGTTGAAATTATTGTCTGAGATAAACAGCCACAGAACACAGATGCGGTGGGTAGAGCTTAGTTAGAAAAACTCTGAGTATTCCTTTAAAGCTCCCATTCCAGTATTAGGATTAACTGGACTAACCCTAATTTTAGGGTTAGAGCTTAAGGTGCCTGGTCTTTCCTAACATCTCTAATGCCAGACTATTAGGAGTGAAAGATCCGTTCCCTCTGTTTCCCCCTCCTTCGCTGCTTCTTCACTCGAGTGCATTACGCTTGGGTGTGAGTTCTGCTCCTCTTTTAGTGCTGAAAGGCGGTATGATTGGAGACCCAGATTTCTGAAGCACCATGAAAAGCTCAGCAGTTCAATGAGGCCAAGCTGACAGAGTGGCCGTCTCATAAGGTGTGTGCGTCTGTGCGTGTGTGTGTGTGTGTGAGTGTGACACTGGGCATTTTGTTACATGTAGAAGGTGTAACATGTATCAGTTACAGTGTCATCAGGTGCATGTGCGTGTGTGTGTGTGTGTGTGTGTGTGTGTGTGTGTGTGTTTGGAAAGGGTGGCCTCAAAACCCCTAGGCAGTACACACAGATCCTGCCTGAGGGAGGCATTGTCCTCAACCAACACTGAAAGAAAGATTCCTGTTGGAACATCTGTCATCGTCTTTGATGAAGGCAGGCATGTCTACGCACACACTCCTGTACGATCATTCACACACACACACACACACACACACACACACACACGTTAACATACACACATGCTTTCATACACCACACACACACACACACACACATACACACACATAAACATGTTCTCACACACCGCTCCCAGGACCTGCCTGACTGGATTCTCCACATGTGTTCTGGGTAAGTACCTCTCTCACTAAGTCAAGAAGGCTGAACATAAAGGAAAGCATGATGACTGTGTGTGTGTGTGTGTGTGTGTGTGTGTGTGTATGTGTGTTTGTATTTGTCTGTGTCTATATTTGAGCTTCATGGCAAGCTCGACTTACTTCTGGATACTCTGACCAGCTCTGAAACGCTGAACACTCCTGATTTGACAAAACTGTCTTCCAAGTAAACTGTAGGACAAAGAACAAACACACTTTAGCTGTTTATTTATTCTTTGACACTGGATCACATTATTTACATTAAATTACATACTGATTTTTATCATGACAATTATGCAGGCATGTAATGCTTATCATAATATCGCCATATTGCCCGGTCTGAGCGATACGCTTGGAAAAGACCGTATTGTGGGCCGTATTCAGGGTTGAGGTCGACTCACATAGTGAGGAGATGATACCAATATTGCTCAGCATTCAGACCTCAGATGTAACTACAAATTGAAGCAAGACTTTAAGTTGCACAGGAGCTCCTGAATTTAGTTGCGTATTTCAGGTACATTCGGTTACAACATAATTGGATATTGGCTTTGAGTAAGGAGCAGGATTAAGTCCAGCAGCTTGTTTATCCCTACTATACAGTAGGTGAAATGCAGTACGCCAATGGAGTAGTATGTCCGAATTCTAAAACAGGTGAGAAATACCCGGATGACCTACTGCTTCCGCCGTGATTCGGCTGTATGGAACCAATGGACACTGCACTATCCCATAAGGCAACGGGACTGGCTTGGAAGAGCTCTCAGAAACAAAGATGGCGGAAGGCAGTGCGTCGGCTCTTTTTAAGTGTAAGTGCTATAGGTATTAAACGTTGTTCCTTGAGGTTAAACCGTACTTGTTTAACAACACCTGAGTAAATTGTTAACTTGTTGAAGGTTTAAACAAAACAAAAAAAAAAACAACAGTTGCCACAAGGCGGTCTCTTTAACTTTTTGCAGTTATTATGATGTCGTAGGTCACATGACAGTGCCAACATGGCGGGTGTAGTATGTCCAGATTGTATTCATACTACACGCATATACTCATCAGTATGTACTGTATCAATGGCTGAGCAGTAGGTAATGAACTGAATGCACTAGGTACTGTCACAGTATGTGATTTCGGACGCACGGACAAATTGATGCAACTACAGTACACCATGCTAAAATGTGTTTAAGACAATGTAAAATGTGCAAAAGAAAATTTGCCCTAATGTCCAGAGTTCAGATCCTGACAATAGCCAGGAATCCACGAGAGCCAATCTGGCCATGCTGTGTGAGTGGGAGGGACGGCCTACACACTCCCTTCTCAATCAGAGTGACACTAGAAAATCGTGGGCATCTGCAAGTTCGAGTATGTGGAAGAAGGAAGATAATGCTTTCCTCTGAGAGTGTTCAGCTGCCCCGTGATGCAGCACGAGCAGCAGTTTGAAAGATACAGTGACTGGCTTCAAATATCTCGGAGGAAGCACTTGTTAGCCCATACCCTCCCTGGTTGGTGGCTGTGGTATGATAGAGGGGAGCTGGCTAGTGGGTGGGAACTAGTAAATGACCAAAGGGGGAGAAAACAGGGTAACTTTCCCTACATAAATATTGATGCAACTCTAAGTACAGCCCAGTGATTGCAAACTATCCTCCGCAGCTCAGCACAAGGATGATGAGGTACATAGGCCAGCACCACCAGCAGTAGTAGCTATGGCAGGCATGAGTCATGACCACATTGCAATTCTTCACTAAGCAAGGGAAGATGAAAAACCTGCTCTTGCGGTAAACAGCTAATTATGCATCACTGACCTCATTCCTTGCACATAACTGAGAGGAAAAAAGTGAGGGGTAAAAGAAAAGCTGTGTGGTGTGCTGGTATGTGGTGTTTCTTCTCCATGCCTACACCCTGATGACAACATACACCCAGCGACATAAACTGCAATCTGTCAGCCGTTCTGTCATTTAAGAAGTGACATTTCGATTTTTCTTTTCAAATTCTAAATGGAACATATTTGGCTTTGAGGATGACTTCAGTTCATTTAGAAGACTGACTGCAGTTCCAAGCCAAATAGATGTCTCGACGTAATTTACTGAGTGAAACTAAACGGTACATATTCGCTTTTCTTGTAACGTTTTCTAGGATTTCTTCCTTTCGGTGCAGGAGAGTCAAGAGAAGACTGCCAGCTGTGAAACTGCCACCAAAACAGCTGCTTCAGTGTGGGTCTTGCTAGGTCAGTGAAGAAGTCAGAGATCACAAAGATTCCCACACTGGATCATAAATTAAAAGTCAGGATGTGAAATGTACACTAAGACACACTCTTGACTGATACATGCGGGATGTTCCATTACACAGTCTCGGCCCCATTAGCTTTCGCCTGGATGTTTCTAAGCAGAACAATTGCAGCTTCTCGCTCGAAACCCTGCAAATCTCATCAGTGGTTCCTTCCGGCTGAGTTCTGAGAGCCTCCTGTTCCCAGCAGCTGGGAGATCACATGGAATTTGTCAGCGCTGTGCCTTTGTTGTTTAACGTAAGACACTTCAGGTGAATAGTTTTTTTTTTCATACTACTACTACTAATAATAATAATAATAATAATAATAATAATAATAAATACTATAATCACTAGTCTTTCTCCAGTTAATTGCTGATTCAGTTTTTTTTTTAATTGGAACTTTTTCAAAGATCTATTCATGCACATGATTTATGCCCATTTTTACTTAAATGTGCATGAATTTGCATACTTCGTAAAGCCAAAAAGCTAGTCTTTGGATGATGTTCGAATTGACATATTTATTTGACTGTGAAAACATTCTCAAGAGAAAGACTAACAGAAAAGTTTGGATGAACATTTCTTTATCGTTTATTGATCTTTATTATTTGAGAACGAATGCTCACAGAAAAAAAGAAGATTCTCTAGTAAGTGTGGTTTATAAGTAAAGTTTATAATGGAAATTGACATATATGATAATCACACTAACGTATGTATATGAGATTGTGGCAGGTGGATGGAGCTAAATTTCAAGTAATGTGGTTGTAAGTGGACAAAAACAGTAAATAAACACTTTTCTGCTGAGTTTTGATTTGGATATTTCCTTTACTACAGGGTAGAAGACGTGTTATAGATGCAATGATCCAAAAATCTGATTGATTGGTGCCTTGCCTTCACAGAGTGATTTTGTTTATGGTGGTAAAAAAAAAAGCCTTTCTACGCTGGATGTGTGTGTGTGTGTGTGTGTGTGTGTGTGTGTGTGTGTGTTTGAGATACCTGGAGGGTTCTTGCCAGGCTCATTGTTACTGGGACTTCCTGACTGCTGTGAGTCTGTAAACAAATATAAAGAACGTGGATTAGTACACAAAACATAGACAGAGTGACTCAAAGAGCAGCGGCAGCGCAGATTACATTACCCTCATTTATCATCCACTTCCATTCCCTTCAGCTTTATTTGTTAAGCTCTTACCGCTTTCTAGAGCTTTTTATTTGTTTCTCTGGCAAGGGGAAATTAGTGAAATCCTTGATTATCATCATCCAAAGCTGACTCTTAGGACACAGGCACTGACATTTGGTAATAAAAAGCTAGTTTGTCTTCCAGGAACAGCAGTCAGCATTTAAAAAAAAAAAAAAAAAAAAGATCCACTAATGCATTTGTTAGGGAAAAACAAGTGACCGTTTATACAGTATACGTTTTAACTAAAAGTATTAAAATTTGCATGCAAATCCTAATCTATTTTGTACGTGATGGCAGTTATTGTATGGTTCCCACCCAACCCCCCACCTCATCCTTGCTGGGAAAGACTGCAGGAGCTCAGTCCTGACAGGCCAGGCCAGATGTGTGCAGAAACATGTTTTTTTCTCTTTCTCCCACAGAATGGAGGAACGAGAAAGAAAGTAATAAAGAAGAGAGGGAAAACGCACAAAATGTGTGTCTTTCTGCTTGAACAGCCACACACATGCAAAATGCACTTTTGGAGGTCCAGTGCTTGACCATACATCATATAATGCAGACATAGTATAGAGGGAGATATAGAGGAAGGAGTGGAGGGAAGGGTGGGAGGGCGCGAATTGAAAAAATGAGAAGAATCCAGCATGTCGTTAGGGTGTGCTTTCAATATACAGAATCCTGACTTATGACGTTACCTTATACGACCTTCAGGAGGCAGGTGTGCAGAATTCCACTGACCATGTGTTTTTTTGTTTTTTGTAAAGCTGTGGGATTATTGACTGGAAGCTTTAATTAGATTTGTTGTTAATAGCTGAAACCCAAACAGCACGGAAGACATCAGCTAAGCAGAGCCCTGAGTTCAGTACTGCTTCGGCCGAGCGTGTGGATCCCACCCTTGTGATTTACACACGCTCTTCAGCACATGCACTCACGCAACACAAAGAGCCACACATATTTGAGGGGCCCTGCAAGAACGACCAAGACGATATGATCTCTAACATGGAGACTAAGATAGCCTTGCTCGGAACAACACTCTTCCATAGGTTTTTTCGCAGTAGGAGATATGAAGAGCAAAAAAGAGAGGGAGGGAAAGCATGAAGAAGAAGACATGCGCACACAGTACGTATAAAAAGAGGTTTCAGACATAAAGTCTCAGAAGTGCTTTGCTTGTGCAGCTGATAAAGGGCTTTTCTTTGTGTACTAAGTTTAACTTTTATTACTCCCACCCCCCAAAGCAAAAAATTGACCATTCGACAACGCTGCACAAATGGAATGTTCTTGGCTGCGGCTCAACAATGACAAAGACAAGGAGGGAGCACTATATGTTAAGGGCGGGAAAAAAACAGAAAATTAAACATTTCTTTTCTAAGAGAAAGAAGTGAGCGCACTACAACCTAATGCTAATAATAAATTCTGTATCGCACCTTTCATACACAGAAGGTACCTGCTCAAGGTTTGTACTTGAACTCATCTCAGAGTTGTGTGATTATTCCAGGTAAAATAACATCTAGTATTTAATAGTTTAAAGCTTGACTGGACTATTAGGTCTTTGATTGGCGGGACTGGTGCAAAGCTGGCTGTGTGACAGTGCCAGTTCCTATGCCAACTTCCCATCCCCCTTCCCTGCCGATCAGCCTTCACATATGCACTATCCACCATCCATCAGTCTGGATAAAGACACCTCCTACTGGGTCTGAAAAAGAGAAAGATGGAGACACAGAGAAAGAGGGGAAGGGAAATAGAATGGCTCGAATCTATAGGTGCATTCTAGCATAGCGTTGTTTACTGTGATTAAAGTTGAAACAATAGAGCAGCTGGCTCTGGCATTTAGACATCAAATGGTCCAGACTCATTTTTCATTACAGACATGGACACACACCGATACTGTAGAAACACACACCACAGCTGTTGTCACACGTACACACTAAGCATATGTGAGAAGTAAACAACAAATGTAGTTTATGCCCGTTTAATAAAAATAAAAAACACACTACTTCTAACATAAAATGCCCAATTTCACATATAATTATAACGACACGCCTATGTTTCCAAATGCGTGTGTGTGTTTCAATGCAGAGGTACACAGAGGTACATATGCCTTTGCAATGACGTTCAAATGGTACAGACGTATGGGACAGTTTAAAAATAAACGTCTGTAAGCCACGTAGATAAACAGTTTTGCCAGGGCAGTGCTGAGTGTGTGTGCGTGTTGTAAGTGTGTGTACTTGTGAGAGTGAGACACAGATACCTGAAACACACAGAACCTCTCCAAGCACAGTTCTTGGCACCCAACAACCATGTCAATGTTTAAACAAACAAACTAGCAGAGAAGCAGCGTATGAGAGAAGTCTAGAGAGCAAAAAAATCCAGTCCAGTCCCGTTCGATCTTAGTCTATACACTGAAGATATACTCGGAATAAAGTTAGTAGTTTGTTTTTATAATATAGTTGATCATTTTATACATGTTATTATGTCTATTTGCAAGACCATATTTAACATTTATTTATGACATTATTATTATCATGAAATTAAATTCAGGTGTTACTTTAATTTAATTTTGATAAACACTACCAGTCAAAAGTTTAGAAACACTCATTCTGTATTTTTATTTCCACAATTTAAAATAATAATAACGTCATCAAAACTCTGGGATAACACAAATTGAACTATGGGAATTATGCTGCGATAAAAAATTCAAAATTAAATTAAAATAATTTGGTATTTTAGCATCTTCAAAGTAGACCCCATTTTTGTGTAGAATTTCTAGAAATGTATTCTTGGCATTTTCTCAACCGATTTTTTGAGGAATTTCCCTGAGATGCTTTTTAAACAGTATTAAAGGAGTTCCTACCAACGCTGGACACTTATTGGCTGCTTTTCAGAATATTTCACGCCAAGTCATTCATTTAAAAATATATATTTTTTGTAAATAAAATGTTAGTTTTCTAATAAAAGAAATGAATATGTTGGCACGATTATATTTTTGTCTACAACACCGATTTCAAACATTTAGTCACACACCTTCAGATCAAAAGATTTTTAAGACCATTTGAGAAACATTTCAGTCAAGTGAAAAAATTTTGACCGGTAGTGTGAATATATATATATATATATAATTTTATACACACACACACACACACACACACACACACACACATATATATATATATATATTATTGTATATATATATATATATATGTATAATTGTATATGTATAATATATTGTATAATATATATATATATATATATTATTATATATATTATTATTGTTATTACTGTTGTTGTTGTTATTATTATTATAGTGGGAAATACGGCAGAAATATCCAATCATACCTGAATACCTGAAGATAGAAAAACATTGGTGCCTCAATATAAAATCCTTAGAAAAAGTTTTTAAATATCCTATCTCATTTTTTGAACAAAGTCGTTTATTTAACACAAGAAAGAAGAGAAAATAAATTAATAAATTAGCTGTCTATCACTATAAGATAAACATGCAAGCAGTCTTAGACTATTTTGTCATTCTCAACTGTATGACAAAATTTTAGATTAAGCTCTTAAAATCCCAGGACTCACTGGCATGTCCGAACTCACAACCTTCACTCCTGTAAGTGTAAAACAGAAGGTGTTGAGTCACACACTCCCAGGACAAACCTCTTTCCTCTTGCTTTCTGATTGCATCTATCAATTTCTGATGTGCAACCCAGTTCAGCATTCTTTTCATACAAGTCATCTAATTATATAATGATCATTCCTTTCCAGTTCCTTTACAGGGGGAAAAAAAAACTTTTTTCTCCAGCAGTCTTTCTCTGGAAACACACCTCCCACTCTACCTCAACTAAACATAAACACACATTCACACTCCTATACTTGGCACGATCCCTGTGCAACCCAGCCGGCCTCTTGTCTCTGTTTTTTATTTTGTTTAGAGTTAGCACGTACTTTAGCAACTTTTCTTTGCTGGCTGAAGACTGGTCTGTATCAGACACACACACACACACACACACACACACACATATGCACGCTTACACACACGCATTGAACGACAAGGAACATGCATACCGTCGACATTTCAGGAGGAGGCGTCTGGCAGCCATTTTAGAAAGTGAGCAGGGCTACACACGTACTGCTCCGCTTGCCAAGGAAACCAGGCTTTAGCCAAGAATTCTAGCTTTTCCTCATTTTTTCTACTCTCTCTCTCCCTCTCTCTCTCTCTCTCGTGGGCCAACCATGGAGAAATAGAGAGAGTGAGAGGCAGAAATATCTCCTAATTGTGGGCTGTCCTGGTTGAAATGTTTTGAGCAATGCAGCTGCACTAGTGTAAATACTGCCTGTGGCTGTATGTGTGTGGGTAAATGTCTGTTTTTTGTGTATTTTGGTTTGTGTATGTATGTATTCAGTCATCAGTATTTTGGTGCTGGCCAGGCTGAGCATTATTACCTCACAGTGCACGGCTGTGACTTCAACGCACACTTGCAAATCAGCCGAGGTGGATCTTGGCGAGCGACTGTTTAACTTTCTTTTTCTCGCCATCTCTCTTTTGTCTATCTCAATCAGCCTGTATTTACATTCCCATCAGTGTCTACATACTTCACAATCAGTCTTTCATTCTGCAATTACCGCTCCGTATCGGCCCTTCGGTAGATCTCTCACAACACCCTTATCGTTTTTGCTTTCTTCACCGACGCCTCTTCCATGCTCTCTCTGTCATTTTCTATTGTCTTAGACCCAGCTCTTGTTGATAAAACACCGGGCCCTTTATCAGAACCAGCCATAACCTAAACAGAGATAGACAGAGGAAAGCATCCTGGCACTTGCAGAGAGTGAGACAGCGTGAGAGAGGAAGCCTGTCGTGGCGGTTTTGGTGCCAAAGCGGGGTGTGAATAGTGGGCACACCAAAGCCGATGGGCATCTGTTCTGAAAACTGACACAAAGACAGACTGGCGGCCATCTTGCGATGAAGTCGCGCTCACGTGTGTATCTCAAATAAACGATAAATGAAAAAGGGTCAACGAACGCTACAGGTTTAAAGATTCTGAATTGAGATTTATAGTGTTATCTTTTGTCTTTATCATTATTTTTGTACTATGTTATTACTTTATGTGTTTATCCCTGTAATCTCTCTAAACAACGTAATTTTAACCCCAAAAAAAGCAGGTGAATTATTTTTTTCAGAAATGCTTCTTTTCCGGTTGACTGAAGCTTTTTCTTATTCTAGATATTGCTATAGTATATTTCTAGACAAAGTATATTTTAGCATCAAACATAACATAGTAGTTGCATTTATGGTGCTTACACATACCCAAATGTTCACTCGAAGCTGTTCACACTGTGTGTTTTAATTACAGAATAAATAAAATACATCCTTA
>JANDJT010000206.1:13236883-13263032 GCA_024331685.1 Stegophilus panzeri | reverse complement strand
CACATACACACACACACACACACACACACACACACAATTTGAATAAAATATTCAGACCTTACACAAATTAAATTTGAACGTAAAGAAACTGTAGGTGGGGACATTTTAAGGACATGAGTGAAGCCCTGATTCACAGACACACACACACACTCACACACACACCCACTCACACACACATACACATGCATGTGTGAGGCACACATCAAAATGCTGTCTCACCACATAGTTATGTTCGCTCTGTCAGAACATGTTGTATGAACCATGTCTCCAGCATAAATCCCACAAAACTCTTCATCCTCAAAACAATTGACACATGTGCAGTGACATCAACATCAATAAATGAAATATAAATATTCATCTAAATGATGGAAGGTGTATAAACATTCACGTTCCAACAGGATGTTCATATATTTAATGAGTGTCACTGTGATTAAAACAGGAAAATAACTTTTCTTTCATGTGGACTAAGATCATTTAAGGCAAACATGTGCTGCTATAATCAGTTCCAAAATTACCGGCACCCTCGGTAAAGATGGGTTAAAGAAAAGGTTATGAAAAAAATGTCTTAATGTGCTTAATTAGCTCTATTTCACTGACCATTAATAGAAGTACATGTATTTAAATTACATGTTTACTCAAATGTATTTACGTTTTATGAAGAATGCCAATACTTCTGAAGCTGACTGCATATTATAGTTGTATTCATATTTGAAAAAAAATAAATAAATAACAACAGTGTTTCCTCAAAAACGTCTTTCTTAGGCTCCCAAAAGAGTTTAATGAAACAACATAATTGGTTATAGAAACTATTTCACTAATACAGTGACGCAATACTCTCCAGCAGCTGTGCAATTTTTTTTTCCACCCTATTCAAAACCAGATTAGGTGCAAAATGCATATAACCTTTATATTCACCTGGTAGTATTATACTGCTTTGTGTTTCTTTGAATAAAAATGCTTCTACATGTTATAGCAATCCACTGCATTTGCTCCCTAAATAGGTCTCAACCCTCTGAGATGCAGGAAAATACAAGTTGTCAAGCCGGTGGGAAAATAATGGTTATAGGTAAATAATAAGTAAAACACTGATTCATAACTAATCCTATAATTCAAGGACACTGCTTCAACTGTTATCATCTGGTTGTAGATATGTGTCTGAATCAGTTCAAGGCTCTGAGAAATCCTAAGGGTTATTTTTGACCCTGTGTTTGCTTATTTAGGCATTTATTTGAAATGGTATTATTCAGTGTTTCTGAGACAATCCTGCTAAATTATTATAAGGCAACAAGGATTCCTTACACTGCAGGTTGTGATTGTGCCAGGCTCAGCTGCTGACCAGGCGAGGAAGATGATCAGTATAATGCCAACTCCTGCATGAGGAGGCGGGGTAAAGTGCCAAAGTGGCAGGGGCAGAGTATCCAAGTATGGCCCAAGTCCAGCTTGACCCAAGGGCAAAGCAACCATTTACATCTACACTACAACAAATAAACAAACACACATTCACTTGTACCCAAATTAGGATGCTAAATGTCGTAATGGACATATATCACACCACATCTAAGGCAAGATTTTGGCACAAAACTGACAAAGAAACAAAGCATTCACTCATTTAGGATGCTCTGCCAAAATAAAAAACAGAACAAGACATGGGAGGAAAAGACTTAATTGAATTTGTCATTGCAAACGTTAAAAAAAAAAAAAAACTCTCAGCACAGCCAACAGATGTCTGAGCACTTTTATAGTGCTACAACACCACTAATTTCAGACTAGAAAACACTCACCAAGTGAAAATAGATGCGGCAGAAGTCCCTCGCGGTCTGTTTCTGCCACAACTTTCAATTACTGTCAACGTTGAGTCTCTCTGTCTCTCATTCAGAAAAGGCAGAATTAGGTAGCCTATATCTGTGGTAGGAGCTTCAACAGAATGATGGGGGACAAGTTATTCCAAACATGGACAGCCTTTTCAGTGCCCAGTTATAAATGACCCCTCCTACACTTGATTAAAAAAACATTTAAACAGACAATGCGATTCACAAAGCCTGTAGAATATACACTGCAAAGTGCAAAGACGCAACAGCAAGTCCATGTACACATCCATCAGCCTCTGTACTATCCAAACTCACTAGCCTAAACAGAATTGATTTCATCCTTTAAAGCTGTTGTATGTTACAATTCACACAGATCAGCTGTTTTACTGAATGGTAAATGTTCATACTAAAACAAGTGTTCACAAGCTCTTAACTAAAATCTCCATAGACTGAAGGACTCCTGGGGCCCTGCACCTCTGTTAAAAGCTTGCTCTGGGTAATGAGCATTGCATAGAGCGGACCTTGTGAAACACATACCAGACACATGTTAACTCAAAGCAGCCATATGGAATGCTGCGTAGTAGGATTAATGTGGCGTACACTGTGGCTTCGCCAGGTACAGAACCTGGTAGCTTTCTGTAGTTATATTCATGATCCCCAGGTGAAGACTTACAATTCAAAACTCAACGCTCAACATTCCCTTACATGAATCTATTATTATTATTATTATTTGATATAATGCCTCCTGAAGCTTTAAATTAAATTGAAGGAGCTACAGCAGTGAATCAGACACCCTTGAAAGGGACACTACAAGAGCATGAAACAGCTTCTCCTGATAAAGCGTCTCAGGTGGAAAGTGTCGGCAGGCCAGTGGCTGATGATTAACATAAGCATAATGAAGGAAGCTCTCGTTTAGCTCTGGAAAGCCCATGATGCCCGCTACAAGGTCAGAAGACAGGCAATGAGCCAATCATCTGCAGGGACAGACTGGTGATCTCAGCGCATGTTGGGTAGTCCTTTCTAATGGGCAGATGCTGTGCCATAATTCACGTTCTGTTAGTTGCAGGGTCCGTCCTCCCTGGAAGACACTCAGAAAGGCAAATCTGCTATGTGCTCTTGAGGCTTGCTAGGGCGGCCCTGGGCTGCAGCAGTAACAACATGTGGTTTGGCTCCTGTGTTCAGTTTATACATGCGACAGTGAGAGGAGGAACCGCTAAATGAATTTCAGATTCTGTTGTTCCAACACCAAAAACAACGTTACACAAAGTCTGGCATTAAGCAGATGCTGAGGAATGCTGTTATTAACAGAATCTCATACGTTAGTAGCTGCTCATCGGACCAGTATAAAATTGAAATATCTTAAGGCAAATTTAAGATAGAAAAAATACCCCTTAGCAGTTGAATGAAAGACATATTTAAAAGTCTACTAAACAACATAATTTAATTCTATTATGTGAGGCTGCTACTTGCTTGTTTATTTGAAGCTGTGTATTAAATTTGGCAATTTATTCAGCCTTTTATACAATCATTTGAAATACATAGATGTAGCCACACATTTAAAAAAAAAAAAAAAAAGAAAAAAAGAAAGAAAAAGAAGAAAAAAAAGATTTCCCTTGAATATACAAATATTTATTTTCCAGGCTGACTCCACAAATGGTGCATATCAAGTAAGGACAAGAGAAAGCCTTGTGAAAGGGAGAAAAAGACTGCAGCGGAGTGCAAACAGTGTTGCTCTTTTTGTAATCTCTGTTATGTAGTATGAGAATTATAGCAGGCTTCCCTGCACAGTATGGCTGCAGTCGCCCTCCCATGCCGTAGGGGCTGGGAATGCAAAAGGCCTTTGTGTGCATTTCAGTTTTCTGGCGGAGTGTCAGAGCACTAGAATGATAAGAACAATGCTCAGCTGTTGTACAGACAGATTCAGAGGAAAGGTGTTAAGGTTCCTCAAAAGGTGGCTTTTTAACCAACCACACTACACATGAATTAAGAGAATGGGCAAGAGGTTAAGAAAAGCTGTTGAAAGTTATATAAAGCCCCATGTTAATATCTTTTGATTGCGACTGAGGTTTGCAATCCAATAAGCCTTTCCATGAGCCAACTCAGGAATTCTCCATCCACGGTCCTTAGATTCCTTCTCTTCTCCTTATTTCTGCTACGTCCTCAGTTCTTTGAGATTGTCAGCTCTACCTCTCGGCAAGGGTCTTTCTTGCTCTCTTCACAATCTGACGCCTGGCTCTGCGTTTGTCCGAGCATGCTGTTTTGAGTTCGTCAGAAAAGGTGAGTGAGAGCTTGAAGCCAGGTAGTAGATCGGAGAGCTCTGGTCTGGAAGGTAAACAATGCTGGGGAGGATCGGTCCTTCTTGTTTATGTTGTATGGAGCATGTTTCTCAGTAACAGACGGGGCAATAAGGGGAAAAAGGGAAGAAGGAAGAGAAGGGAGGAGAATGGAAGGAAACCACAAAGTCTTTTCTCAGTCATGTATATTGTGTGGCCTTAATTTTTCATCACCTTGACACTTTCTGTGCATTAAAGTGTTTTCACTTACAGATGACACGCTGGTCTATGATTTCAGTGTTCTTTTCCCTTTTATAAGAATGCTGAAGGCCTAGGGTAATAGTTACAGGCCAGGTATACTACCATCTTGTGCATTAATTATTATTGCCTGCAGCCATTTTCCATCATCTTAGGAAAAACCCTGCTAAACTTCACTGCCTTTTTTACCTCTCAGCCCTGTGTGGTGCTACCATAAATGTGTACACATCAGATAAAACCTTTGTTTCATGTTGTTAGCAAGTGAAAATTACAGTGGTCAGGGTTGAGCTTAGGTGCTGAAATGTTGCCTGGTATTTGTGCGGCTTTTTTTCCGTATTCGTAAGCCTAGTGGAATGCAGTAAGTGCAGTAAGTATTGTTTTACAGTAACAAGGTACAGCATCATACATGTATGCTAAATATTTTGCCTTAACTAAAAAGTACTATAAATCTTTCCCCTTGCTAGAATGATATGATATGTGAGGAAAACACTTTGGGTTTGTATCTCACCAATTCCAGTTAAGACAGCTTGTGCAAGTGTAACTAGTCTGTCTAAACCAGTGTAAGCCTCAACATCCCCACAAATGTTTTTTCACTCTGATAAATCTTTTAGACTTCTAACATTAAATGTTGATGCAAAAATAACAGTTCCCTAGTGCTTGAATAGGCTGCGATCCAAAGGCTATAAAATGTTATCTGCATGCATGTAGCTGGACACATCATTGCATCATGGGAACTAACAAAGATATCAAAGGGCCACAATTGGATCAAACTCAATAATCTGCTCTCTTGGCAAGTATTCACATGTACATACTCCTCCAACCCTCACACCTAGGGACTCTTTTTTTTTTTTACACAGACAGGCACTGGACGTGAAGTCACAACCTAGTCCCAGAGTTGATCCCAGGTCCAGGTAGTGGGCACAAGGGTTTCGGCTGGACTCCCAGGTGGTTGGCAGAGGTGTTGCAACACTTCCTTTTCACCCTGTCCAAGCCACTTGAGCTTGGCACACCTTACCTGGAATAGCTCAGACCTCCGCAAACATTCGCTATGGCAAACTCTGGAGCCCACACACTCCCCAGTGCAGACATTGTGCAGTAATGCTCAGACCTCAATCTGGCCCCAGGAAGAACAAGCAGGGGAAAAAAATACACCAGGAGGAGGCTTCTTATAAGCTATTCATGCCAAGCAGACACAAAGGTAGGGCTTTTTTTTTTTTTTTTTATCAATTGAAGGAATTACACAGATCATATGTCACCATATGGAATTCCTTTTACACATAATGCATTTCCTTCATGGAGGCTGTGAGAAGCCATAGAGCATATCTACTGGGAGCACTCTTTGGGACAGGGGGGAAAAAACTTCAGTGTGTGTGTGTGTGTGCGAGCAGGCATGGGGTGGGGGGCCTCTGTCAGGGGCAGCCTCGGCACACTGAGCAGAAATATGCCATATGCACTCAGTGAACTGGGGCCTGCAGGGCTTCTCTCAAGGTTATTAGAAATCCCTGCACACCCTGCGCGGAGTTTGAAAAAAAAAAAAAAACAAATACTCAGATGAAGGCTCGAGTTCTGCCACACCTCTCTCACGTGTGAGGCCCACGAGGACTTTTAAGGAGCTGTGAAAACGCTTTTGTCTAATCAAGAAAAACTTCAGTAGGTCTGCTGTATCTGATCCCTCCTGTTGTGACAATGACACGGCCGCTGAGGCAGAGCGTACGCCTTTGCCTCAGATAACAGGGCTGCCTTTGACACAGAGTTTCCTTCCCTCTGCCGGGGCCAAGAGCCAGGGCTGTGCATCCGCTGCTCCACCCCCGGGTCCTCATCCACACAAAAGTAGGAAGTGGCAACCGTGGCCACTCGCATTGTGACAGACCTCCCTAAATCACGTCTCATTTCATCCGCCGCTCTTCATAAGAGGTTTCGGCAGAGGAAACGATAAACACAACAACAGCACGTAAATACATCAGCCACAGCTACCCGAGCGCTTAGAACAGTGATAGCTAATTGACTAACACGGCTGCCTCGATGAACTCACATTAGGTTACAGCGTAAAACCAAACCTGTACATCTGCAGACAAAGGTTCCTGAGCAAAGTAAACAGATACTATCAGATCAAGATACAGTGATACCAAGATACTATCAAAAACAGGACGCAGGTTAGCAAGGACGTTAAAAACATCATAGCTTTTAAACCATCATGTTCAATAATGAAATAAACAGAATTAATATAATTTGTGTCTTTTATACCAATCAAGCTTTTGGAAACCAATATAGTACACTGAAATAGTAGGGAGAGATGGTGGTTGTGTCACTGTTCCACTGTTACTACAGCTACACTACAGCTGATTAACCCCCATCTTGATCAAATCCAGCAAAGCTACACATCGCCTGCAGATAAGTAGCAGAGTGAAGACTTCACAATAGGAATTAAGGCCTGTACATTTGGCTTCAGGTCTCAGCAGCCTAGCAGACTCCAGCAAGCTGAGCAAGGACCATCCATCATTACTGAGTTGTGGTTCATGCCTTTTCTCTAGGCCATAGATTCTTGTGCTGTGTGAGCTGAAAGAGTAGAACTCAAGAGCTCTGGGAAGACAAACCCAGACGAGCTCTGGGAAAGCCAGTGAGAGCAAACGGCCTGCAGAAGCACACCAGTTTAAGATGAGAACCTTATCAGGAGTCATTTAAAGGAAGATAAACTGGGTCATAAGCCACAACTGGTTAAAAGACCCTTGGTGGGCAAGCAGAGACGGGGTTGGGGGACTGGATGTGACTTGGGACTGTTGTCATGTCACTGTGGATTCTCCACCCAAAGAAAACCAAATGGCAAACAAATCAAAAGCCAAGGGCAAAAAGATTAGCTTCAGTTCTATAATTCTATTGCTCTTTAATACACTGTTCTTCAATGAAATGTCTATTATCTAGACATCCTGTGTCTTTTCACTGAGAAAGGTGGTTTTGAAAAGAAAATAGAATAATTCTATCTTTACAAGGCAGACACTGTCACTGACAGCCATGCAGTGAGATAACAGGCCACTAATACAACTTAAACAACCGTCCCAACAGCCTGAGAAGGCTGGCTTAATGACAAACCAGCCAAACTTGATAGAACATTTCAGTAAGTAAACAATTTGCTATCACCTCATTTAACCTTGGCAGCTGCAGCTCTATGGAAGACGTTTGCTGCTTTAACCCTTAGTGATCATGAAACAAGCTTCCCAGAGCCGCTGTGTATTTAAATAAGACAAAGGCTTATGACATGGGCTGGTTGCTATTGGTGGTGAATTATGGAAATGAATAGAAGTAAAAAAAAAAAAAAAATTTTAAACCGAGCAGGTCCAAAGTATCCGACTCATTTTGTCTCTTTTTAGTCAATACACTATGCAACCACACAAACCTTTTTTTCTTTTTCTACAAGATACTGTTGTTGTTTTTTTTTAGCTGAATCACATTCCTCTAGAGGAGAGAGCAGCTCTGAAACAGGCATGGCTAAGCAAAAAAAAAACATAAAAAAAAAAAAAACACACACACATATGTCCACATGTATTTTTAGGCTTATGATGTTGGATCTGAGACATACCGACTACTTTGTCCAGTGTTGAAAAGTGGAAAGATTATCATGCATACTGTATGAAGAGTTGTGAGTCCATGCACGTAGTGCACTGCACCGGACACTAGGCTAAATTTAGCTTCTTTACTACTCCTGTGCTTGGCCTCCAACCGTCCCTCTGTGAGCTATCCTTTTGTTCTCTGATTCCGCACAGCTAACCTGAAACAAGCGCGCGCTTTATACTGGGTTATTCCTCGAAAAGCTCCGCATCATCAAACATTTAATAGGAACACTTACAGGAGGACACTAAATTAAAACCTGTGCCAATGATACAGGCCAAGGTGTTGTGGCTTCCTGTCTTCATTTTGAGGATCATTGCAATCCTCATGACAATTGGGTGTGGTTAGCAGGTTAGCTAACAATGGAAGCCCGATCTGGAGACTAACAATTAAGGTGTGATCTGGGTAACCGCATATGTAATGGAGAACATGAAAGTCTGCCTGCGATGCTTGGTTTACGTTCCATCTTAGTGGTTTCTACTGTGTGGAAAGGGGATAAGCATCAGCCGCCCTTTATCTCTCCTATGGCACTCTGTGGAAGACGTAAACATTTGTGTAATCAGTTCTTAAAGGCCTAGGCTGGAGAGGGAGGTAGGAGAGTAGTGGAGATCTAACACTCCATTATATGTCCATGGTCTGTAAAAACAAGACAGTCTTCCCATGCAGAGTGGAGTGTAAAGCAGGACAATGGGAACTATTATTTGTTGCTGAATGCCTAAATGTATGACCAAGAGCCTTTCAATTCACTTTAAGCCTCTTACTGAGTCATGACCAAAAGAATACATCCATCACTACCGTCTCCTCTTCAGACAAAGTCTTCAAGCTGTAGCCAAAGTTTTAATATGTTGTCCAATCCAAATTGATTAAGCATCGCAGAGCACAAACAATGCTGGCCCTTACATCTCCATGAGCCACTTTCATGGAAGCCTGAATGAATGACTGCTCTGTTAGACTGAACAAATGACAGACGTCCAGTCGAGAGATAAGTCTTCTCCAGCCATCTCCTACTCTGCTCACAGTGTATCTTATGTGCTGGTTAGTTTAGTAGAAGTACTCGTTTTACAAAAGAGTATGTTAGTGCTTGTAAGTTTAATACCCCATCTAACTCAAAATCACTGCTGGATAACAGTTAGTATATCCCTACAATTTGCGGAACACATTCACATATTTCACTTATACAGAATATAAACATCAGGATCCCCCAAAGAGGGTGTATATGACATCGCTGCCATACTAAACCCCCAATACATGACATTAATACCAGCATAAACATGCTAACTCTCAACTCGGAACTCACTCCTTCACATTTAACTGAACAATGTTATGTTTTTTTTTTTTGCATTTTTTGACTTGTTCAAGCATTCTCAACCATTCATATAAGCAGCTGAATGGATACAGCCAGTAATCACAACCTTACCTTAGGCCCTATGTAATGCAATAAGCTGAACAAATTTTTTCAATACATACTGTTCTGCGTGCCTAATCACTCTTACTGTACTGCCCCAGAGTGGACAGAAAGTTCTAGAAAAGGAGTGTAACATACACAGTCAGCATATTATTCTTTATTACCCTGCTCTAAATACTCAGTGATGTACTGTACAGGTCAGTGTTTCAAACCAATTAGTCACAGATATCAAAATGAATGACTATCATGGAAATGTGAGGAAGGAGGGAACGGGGAACAAACTGAATTGAAAAAGTTTAAAGAATGGGCTTTCTTTTATTCCTCTTAAATACACAGCCAATGCTGCATTTCACACTCATATTAATGTATACAAAGTCCTAAGGGGATTATGTGGTGGTCGACTCTGCCTGTAGTCCTCTCCCCTAGACAATGCTTATATTCATTTTAGTGCTCAAATATTAGATTTAATGAAATCTTTAATATACAGTTCACGCACCGAGTCTGATCATACAAATTCACCAAAGATGAGTGAATTGAAAACTTTTTGTCTCATTTTACGATCAGATTTGACTTTGATTAAAAGGGGGAAGTGTCTCCAGATTATGTAGATTATGTTTTTAAATCTTTGGTCTTGATCGACTAGACTCTGTGGTAGTTTCTTTGCAAAATAAAAAATAAAAAGTAAGAATTAGTGTCTCATCAAAGGAATGTTTTTCAGTTTGCGGCGAACTGGCACTACTCAGTGTTAGTGAGACCTTTAATGTTAGCTAGCTGACATCTACCTCACTAGCTAGATCACATTTTGTAACTATGTAGTAAAACTGAGTGGAGATGGAGAAAGAACATTAAAAAAAGAGCACTTCAAAAAACATGACCCCATTCAAAATCATGTTTAGAACAAAATAAAGACTTTAGTACAGAAGTGTGCAAACACACAGATTTTGTATTACATTTTGTATTTCACACAGTGTTTTGGGTTTCATTTTAAAAAGTCATTTTGAGCAGAAACACCAACTCACAAGACTTGTTTTTGAGGTAAATCTGGTGTCTGCTTTGTTTAACTTATCTGCTTTGTTTAACTAAATTATTAGTCAAATTCATGGCTGTATCAACTACCTCTAGTTCTCATCCTAATTTATTGGTAATGTGGAAGAACACTACTACAGCAAAAATGTCACCAACAATGTGCTAAGAGTGGCACACTACCATTCAACAGGGCACTATGATATTAATGAAACAATTTAAACCTTGTTTATACCAATCAAGGAGTTTTATTTTGGAATACAACATCAGACAGTCCTGAAATGGTGTAAGTGACACTGTGAGAAGGTATACTATCATTCTGAGGTGAAATTGGTCTGTGGTCAAGGAGTTTTCTTTTTATGAGTTGCTGAATGTATAGACAGAACAGCATATATATTTTTATAGAATTTTTATTTATTTATTTTATTTAACAATATCAATTTACAAACTCAAGTAGGGAACAATAATGTGCATATGGAAATATACACAAGTAATGTGATTACATCTCCAGTCGTATATATATCAGTTTGTGTATATATGCTTAAACAGGTTCATGTGGATAAAAGAAACAATAACATATTCAGTTCAATAAACAAGAAAGTGTAATATTATTCTGAGCTGAAATTAGACTAGTCTGTGGAAACAAGTAGTTTGGTCGTTTCCTTTTAATATAAATCTGAATATCAATCTGAACTCATAGACAAAACTGCATAGACAGGCAGAATGATAGACAGATAGATAGATAGATAGATGGATAGATAGATTAATGTTTGATAGACACACTGAATACTTGAATGTGAAATCACGTTCGCCGGAAGATCACTTGTTTTCAGATCAGTTCTCAGACGGTCCTACCGTAATGGCCAGTATATGCACGAACAGTGAAATAATGTGGCGGCTAGATTGACCATGCTTTTCGAAGTGGAGGCTGGCCTCACAATAAATAATAAGTCTATTTAATGAAAGTAAAGGTCCATGTTTAATAAAAATGTTAATGAATTTGATGGCGTTCAGTTTAGTGCCCTTTTTTTCCATACTGTGGTATACTGTGTGTATACATAGTGAAGTGTACTGAAAACAAACATCTTCAACAACAAACACAACAATTCCTCCTCAGCATATAGCAACGGCGTGCGAGACGCCATGTTTGTAAGCGTTGCTACAGTTGCTCTGACAAACTACTTCTTCTCTCAGCTATTTCCGGTTGGTTTATAGGACGATTACTCTGAGTCGCCCCCTTTCATTTCAAAGAATATTACAACGGCGAGCGCGTCAAGTATAAACACCTCGTGGTGCAGAGCCAGGCTAAAGTATAAACAAGGCTTTAATCTTTATCGTTGACAAAACCATATGTTTTGCTATTTGTACACCATCACTTCCAATGAAATAACATTTACTTTTACTAATAAAAAGTTCCTATATTCCATCACTTTGAACATCCATGCACTGTACTATACTGATATAGTATAGATGGTTCAATAATAGAAATAGAGTGAAAGGGGTGAGATATTTCCACTTGCAATTCTCCGAGATTTACTCTAGCTGTTCTGAATTGATGTAACACATTTGTGCCCCAATTTAATACCAATTTTCATAGCATTTTACTAGTTCATCCATAACTAAAGAACATACTCCCTTTCTACACACACCTATATCAGCTATAACATGACACGTCCTAATTGTTCTTGCCTTTTTGTACCATATTCAGGTTGCCTTTGTTTGGTTTATCCGTTATCAGGAGCCGCTAGGCTAGTCTCCCCTCACAAAGCCCTCCATTTTGTTTTCCATTCTGCAGATAGTGTTACATGGAGCGCAGACAAAACTCGCAGGGCCAGAGGGCTGTCGAGAAAGCCGGTGATGATTAGCACACTTCCTCTCTCTACTAAGTGCGGATCTACCAACCGAAAGTTAGATGGCGAGGCTTGATGATGTCATACAATTTGTAAATTGGGCAATCCAATCACTTGGTGACTGCATAAGTGCTAGCATGTGGAGTGGATTCCATATCATGCGTATACATTTATAACCTTCTGGACTGTTCGATTATTATTACAAATACTTACTCTGCTTACATTCGCTTTGCTGCTTTTGTACCTGTACTTTTTATGACACTCATTAAGATATTTATGATTTCTGGCTCTTTATCTTAAAAAGTTCTCACTAAACCATGCTATTGTGGGACGTTGTCAAGAAGCCCGGAGGTGTTTACACTGAAGTGCTGTGGCGTTATGATATGATCCATGTTGTTTATCACTTTCGATAAGGAACAGTGTGAGGGTTTGGAGTTCCCCTAAACAGAAAAAAAGGTGGTGAGGAAGGACACTTGTGTGTGTGTGTGTGTGTGTGTGTGTGTGCTGATGTGGGAATGGGTTCCGCTCTGGCAGGCCTCTTTACAGACAATATTTAGAGGTCCCGAGTGGCCCACGTGCATCTAACTCACATACACACACAGACACACACACTCTTCCTGGACAGAGGGATATAAGCGCTGTAGGGGCCACACTGAGGGGGCCCTCCCCACCACGCGTGTCCTCATTGTTCTTCTTAGGAAGAAAAAAAGAGGGAAAAATGAGGGAGGGAGGGAGATTTTTTTCTCATTTGCAGGAAAGGGAGGGGCAGAGCAGAGTGCTCCTCATGTTCTGTGAAGGAGTGAGCAAGTGAGAGAGAGAGAGAGAGAGAGAGAGCTGACAGGATTCTTTCCTCCAACTCGAGCGATATACTCAATGTTTACACAGGTGTTTTACGAGCTCGGCCGATTAGGTCGCGTGTTCCGCAACATCGCACTATAAATACTCCATCACACAGACACGTACTGTACAGACACAGCAGTAGAGCCAAACTGCACAAGGCACAAACTTAATGCACACCATTATGTTCAAACACTGACCTTTGAAAAAAATAAATAAATAAAACACAAATCACTGTTGCTTTCCAGGAAATAATTCTGTAGTTCCTGTGTAAAGCTATGTGATAACGTTTAACAACTTCTTATCTTCATTACTGGGGCTGTAAATGGAAACGTGCTAACAGGATGAAAGTAATAATGCAGCGGGACAGTTTGTATTCTTTGTTAGCACATTTCTATGTTCTCCATGTTTTCTGTTACAGTTTTTTTTATATCTGTTAGATTTGGAGCATAACCTATTCAAAACTTTTCAAAGCAATAAATCACACTTCGTTACCCACCTGGCCTTTGAACGCCTTCTTACCGGTACACCTTTGGCACAGTTATTTCCAATGTCGAAGATTCAGTGTGCAAGCTCGCTATCAATGATTATCTCGTAGTAAATTTCTAACTAGATACATTATTGAGAAGGCATGAGGAAGAGATATTAGACATGAGACACTTGTGGTAAACGTTGACAAACAGACCATCTTGGTGGTCTAAGCTCTGAATTCTGAACTCACTGGGCTCCGAGGGAGTCGAGTGAAAATAGTTCACTCAGAGGCCTCAACTGGTGGACTCTATAGGAGCCTTCTAGTAACAACAAGCCTCTGGCTTGGGGAGAATGTGAAATTAGTAGTACTACCATTGGTATTCTGACATTAAAAAGCAGGGACATCAAATTTACACTGAAACTAAACACAGGTGCACAGGCATTTCCCATCTTCTAAAGAATTTGCATGGGAAACATTCAGATGAGGACGAGTGGCCAGTAAAAACTTCCACCGCTTACAAAGTGAAAGTGTTTCAAGTGCCAAAACTTTCTACAATTCGAAGGGAGTGGCAAGCCATCGACTGCACTGCTCGACTTGGAGGGAGTGAGATAGGTATGAGGTGAGGTGTAGCTCTGGCAGAGATCAGCCACAAAGCTCTCACCTCTCCTCCATCGAGCAGCCAAAACTACAGCTGTGAGTCGAGTGTGCTGAGGTAATTGTTGTAAATGCTTCACTCTGACACAGATCACAGGAAAATAAAGCGTGCATGCCAAGCACAACACATCATTTCGACGTCAGTTGGGGTTTGTGTGTATGAAAGTGCGTGCCTTTGTGTACGAGTGAGAGAGAACGTCAGGCTGCCTGAAAAAGAGAGGGACTTCAAACCTCGACAGCATTTGTTCAACCACATTCTCTGGAAAGAATGTCAGGAGGAACAAACACTCCACTGTTCCCTTGCTCTATAGACAGGAAACAGGATTTATACATAAACAAAGCATACATTAGCTACAGTTTAACTATCAAAGGATACATATGTGTGCATATACAGTATGCATGATGGGGTTGGGGTGCTGAGGGGCAGCCGCCAGGGTCTTCTGAGGTGAATTAAAAGTATTTAGGTCATTAGAGCTGCGACATTACAGCCGAGCGAGCTACAGCCGGAGGGAAACAGAGCAGGAGGCCCGAGCAGGGGAGGCTACCATGTCCTGTATATATCCTGAACCAGGCTGAGCACACACTCTTACACTCATACAGCTAACACCTCCATTGCTTCTCGATCACACACGCCATAAATATGACTGTTACAGCCCTAATGAACCACACTTAATGCAGAGGGCTTTAACACCTCAACACATGGTGAGAAATGCAGGTAAAACACTTCCTCTGATCGCCATACACTGAACCCCTGAAGGTATAATGAATAATATTTGACATCTGGTAGTAAGTCACTTATTACTGACTCACTGTGTGTAAGTTCACTTACTGTTGACTCAGGAAGTTACCTACAGTATTTCAATTATGTTTTTAGAAATGAATAGCACTTTCACAGCCAAGGGACAGCCCTGTAGAAAATCCTGTAAAAAACAAAAACACACATCTCTATAAGCAGGGGTAATGATTCATATTATTTGAACACAGATGTGTCTATGCCTCGGTGTCATTGCTGACAGGATCATTTTCTTCGCAGCAGCTCAGCCTGTCTATCTCTCCCACTTCATTCCACACCTTCACAAGCAGTTCTCTGGCTTTACAGGGGTACCCATAACAACCACCAAACAGACAAGTGCCCTGTTCTTCAGCTGTCTCTCTCGCTCACACACACACACACCTACACACACACACACGTATACCCCGCATGCACTATAAACACTCTTTATGAAGACGTAAGGCCTTATGCAAACATAGTCAGGTTCTATTGAGGTCTTTGAGCCAGGCACCAAACAATAGCAAGCCGAAGTGTCCATCTGCAAACGTGTGTGTGTGTGTGTGTGTGTGTGTGTGTGTGTATATGTGTGAGTATGTGTTCCTCACAGGCGGTGTGTGTAAAATCCAATTATCAAAGCCACGGCATTAACATTCCTGCAGTCTGGCAGGTGACGGCGGAGTCCTTTCAGTGCATAGGAGCGCTGCGGCCCGACCAAGAGCAGCAATGAAGACACAGCCACTGGAGGCGGGGGTCCCTCGGGAGTGCGTTCACAAACACTGGACCATTCTTGATGGTTTTAAAGCCTTTTTTTTTGTGGGGGTATAAGATACTGTCTGAAGCACTTAGTTGCATGACAGCTAAAGGGTGAGAGCATGTGCCTGATTCTCTGAGGATAGAAGAGGGATGTAAATCACTTTACACCAGGAAACTCCCACAGTAATGTGTAAGAGATTCTGTTACAAAATGATTGATTACTTTTGGCTCTATTTAGGCTGGCAAACCAGTATAACAGTTTACAAGTGAATTTATGAGTCAGCTAATTGATAGAGAGCACTAGCTTTGCAAACAGTTTGCTATAATTAATATAATTAATTGCTATAATACAATAGTTAATAGTGAAGTTAGTGGGTTTTATATACATAAATATATATAGAATATAATTTATTTTCGATTGGCACCCCGTCCAGGGTGTATCCCGCCTTGTGCCCCATGCTCTCTGGAATAGCCTCCAGGTTCCCCACAACCCAGTAGGATAAGCGGTATAGAAAATGGATGGATAATTTATTTTCGATAATATATTTTGAATCAAGTATTATTGCTATTTTGACATTTTCAAATGTGAATATTATAATAACAATCAACAAACAATATACAGTGCATCTCTAGTGTGCATCCTCTGTAAAGGATGCATCAATATTCCACTCATTTGACTACAGTATTGAGCGTGCATGAACATGACAGTTGCCATGAACTCAAAGTCTCTCTCTCGCTCTCTCACTCTCTCTTAGCCTCTCCATATATAAATATAAACTAACACAGTGTGTGTGTGTGTGTGTGTGTGTGTGAGAGAGAGAGAGAGAGAGTGTTCACACTGAGCACCTTATTGAGCTACCGCAATAGCTGCTCTAAAGCCACTTTTCCACTGCACGGTACGGCTCGACTCGACTCGACTCTGCTCGCTTTACTTTGCTTGCTTTTCCACTGCAGTTTAGTGCTGCCTCAACGTGGGTGCCATCTTCCACTCGCCTTCACGTGGGAATAATGTTGTATTAATGAAGCCCTGTACAAATACAGTATCGGACCGTATTCCAGAACGCCTTTCCTGTTCACTAAACATGGCCCCTATTTAAGATATAAAATAACGGCTTTCTAGACTCTACGTAGTGCTCGATATGACTAAGTTAGATTTAGCTGCGACATAAGTGACTTCCATAAACGCCTGTTTGGGAATCGGCAACGAGACAGAAACCTTTATTGTAATTTTTGAGGTAAACAATACATAATTTTCGATTAATCGAATATTACCATATGCAAAGTATATATTAAATGACACACATTCATTCAGGCACAATACAGAACCACTCATTAAGGAGAATTCCTACTCCCTCAGTGCATGACTCACATTTAGATCCTTGACCGAGGTGGTACTGAAAAAAGTACCAGGTACCAGGTACTATCCACAGTGGAAAACCCCCAAAAAGCAAGCGGAGTCGAGTCGAGTCGTACAGTGCAGTGGAAAAGTGCCATAAGACCTGCGATTTGTGACCTTTAAGTACCAGCCTCAGCCACCATCAGCCAAACCACACAACTAGCTCTCTATCTGAAACCCTATGACTCCAGCTCAAAGAAAAATTTGGCAAAATTGAAACCCACATTAACAAAACGGATGTGTACTGAAAATAATGTATCTTTTTTTTTTTTAAGTATACCAAAAGAATGGTAATGAAAAAAATGAGAGAAAAGAGGCTAAGAGGCATGCCAAGTGGTCCTCACGTTACCTAAACTGTCTTAAGGGTACGGCAGATCCTCTTACCCCTACTTCCCTCCTTTTAGCTGGATTTTATTTCATCATTTGATTAATCCTTATTAAAAGGGGGAAAAAATACAGTGGTTATAATACAGGTCCTCTATTCTATTCCCTGTCACAGTATCTCGCTGATAGTGTATCGCCTGATCCAAGTGGGGGTTTCTTCCAAAGTGTACATTTTTAAACCAAAAAAGCACAAAAACCAGTAAGAACCCAAATAAGAAAGAGTGGAATTAAATAGCGTAAGCTTTTGCTAAAAAAAAAAAAATGTTTTTTAAAAGGTTCACATTGAAACACGAGAAAGTGTTTCTAGTCTTTAAAAAACACTCGGTAGGTAATGGACTAATCTGGCCGAGTGTGTGTGACTGTGTTGTAAATTGTCTGGGTAATCATTACTCTTGCCAGTGTTGGTTAGGACTACCCCACACTCTTTCCAAGTCTTGTGCTGTTCTTTCTCTCTCTCGCTCTCTCTCGCTCTGACGTTCTGGGCAGGAACTCTGTGGCTTTGTCCACGAGCTGAGATTCACAGCCAGAAGGGCTAAGCTTAATCATTCTTGGATGCAATGGAAACAAATCCTAGCTTTTTTTTTTTTCCCATTCAGAAGCTTCCATTCATTCATGTTCTCTGGCACTCCCCTGCCACCTCATGCCTGGCACATAACACCACTTTTCTTTACCGCATACACTTTATTATATCTTCACTCTCTCATATGCAGTGATGATTGTACTAGGCTTAAGGAGACTTGTCCAAACCTTATCCTGCTCCTTCTAATATACTACTCCCAATGTCCCTAATGTACCTAAATTTTTATTTTTTGTTCTGGTTGTACTTTAAATCCAAAGTTTCTCCGGCTTCTCTGTGCCAAATTATATTTAATTTTTCCCCCCAAACTCATGGTATGCAAATCTGCAGTACTAATGGAATTGAGGCATAGATAAGTGAAGCATACGGTCCAAGAAATGGGAGGCCATTAGTCTCATGAAGAGTGTGTATTCATTTGAGTGGAGTCCAGCTGACAGTGACCACTGCAACATGCACTTCATCATTACAAACCCAGTGGGAATGTAGCCCCTGACAGGCCACTTCCCTCTACACATATATCCCAGCCAGCCACTGCAATGTGTTTCTGTGTGTGTGTGTGTGTGTGTGCACGCATGAACATATTTATACTGTATATGCTGTAAAGCACTGCCTCTCTCTCACTCGGCCAGCGGGAGTAGGAGCAGGTTGGCTGGTTGTGGATTACAGTCCGACAGTGGCCCATTGTTAATTGGGCGCCATGTGTGAAAGAACAGAGAGATTAGTTTGTACAGCTGCTGCCATTTGTCATAACTGCCCTTAACAAGACACACATGGTGAGCCTGGTTTGAGCCTCTCCAGCGTCAGACTCCTGCTTTCACACTGCCAGATACTTTAGCATAAGCAGATGAAGATGTTTTAATAAAAACAAACTGCTCTGATTCCTCTTCCTACCCTCAATCCCCTCATCCCAAAACACCAAGCACTCTCTGTGTTTCATTTGTTCAGTGTTTTAAGACTGCAAGGCTAAAGGCCGCTGCGCACACGCGGTGTAATCAAGGCTAGACAAGTTCACATGGCAAATTTTCTAAACAAACATGTGCTACTCTGTGGCAACTTGCACACAGAGTCTGAAAATATTTTTTCTGCAACAAGGCATCATTTTTTTTTTTTTTAAATAAAATGTCTGAGAATTGTAAATTATAAATATGTTTTTATCAGATCATAAGGATCTTTATAATGTATAACATAAAGACTACAAAAATAACGATGCAAAGAACAACATATATCAATTAGTTAGTGGTTTGTTTGTTTGTTTTTTAGAATCCGGCTAACGGTATCTTGAGCTTTCTTTTCCTCTGAACTTCTAACATGTAACTGTAAACCTGTCTTTGGAACTAACACTCACTATTTTCAAGAATCTGTAACACATAGTTGAATTCTTGTTTACTGTGAATATGTGTGGGTTACAGTTCGACATTAGACACACATATGACATATTTCAAAATGTTTGTTTTTTTTATTTTGTTTTGTTTTGTTTTTTCAGATGACTGGACAGATCGCATGCATTTTTCACCATCCGTTAAACAAATACAAGTCATCCATTTGGGTCTGCATGGGACTTAAGTCAGGTTTTTGATTCCTCTTAGACTCTGGCTTGCTAAATAATAATTTTAAAAAAATTAAACCGATAATGTACTGACTTTTGAAAAAAGAGTGTAGTATAACGTATTTACAACAATTAAGAATTTTTTTTTAAATTGTGATATTGAAGTATTTCATTAAAAAAAAAATGAACACACTACCTTGATTTAGTGTTCATTCTATGCTAGCCTAGCCAGTAATCTGCAATGAATTTCCTTCTCTGTCTAAGTGAATATCTGAGTCTAGCCAGACTGATAACGCTGCCTTGACCTTAACTTGAGCCACAATCAGCATTTTCAGGCCACATCTCTTCCAATTAGGCCTAAGTGCATTAAAATGTGACAGCGCTCAAGGGTTAGTGATAAAGGCTAATCTGTCAGGCGGCTTTTAGTTAAGGGGCCTGATCCCAATCTACGGCTTTTCAACTATCTACTATACAGGAAGAACACAGGATGACTCCCTCTAGACTAGTCTAGACTTCAGTCTAGACTTCTATTTTTCTCAGTTTTCTTTCGATAAAGCTATCTTCATATGTCTCCTTTCTCACCAAATACAATAGTTGTGTGTTTCCAGATTTCACACCTCTATTCTGAAAAAGGCAATCTTGTTCACAACAGCTATCCTTTCTACAGCTCTCCCAGGAGCGTGCAAAAGCACACACACACACACACACACACACACACACACAAAAGTTTAGCAACAGTATACATGATATGTGAATATAAGGGAAAGGGTAACTCTACTTAGTCTCTGTTTGGTAAAACAATGGTGAACTTTCCTCTAATCCCTCTTCACCCAGGATCAAAGGTTCTGTCTGTTTCCACATTAAGGTGGCATTGTTCTGGAGCACTGCATTGACACTACAATAAACACAATGATGCAGACTATTTATGAGATACTGATGAATTCTTGGAAGTCTCATGCAGCAGGTACAGTTTGGGGTGTGTTGTCATTGAGGACGAATGGGGTTAAACGGTTAAATGGTGTAAAGGCGCTCTGAGAGAAAGTGGACATCCAGGGGTGAATATTTCCAACCCCTTTAAAAGCCCAATTCATCCTTTTTCTAACCACCTGTCTTTACAGATGATCCCAGCTTCCATCCCAACACCCAGAGTTAACCAACCCTTCTAATCAGGGTTTTAGCTATAAAATTCTGATTACACTGCCTCGCCAATGTGGACACAAAAAGAACGACAGGCTTTAATCATCTGACCAGCATTCACGTAGTGGTAACACCACTTTCCCTATAAATGCTACTTTAATTATTCCATGTTGTTAGGTTATTATTTTGGGAGAGACGCATAATCTAATTGCAGGTTTAGGGTCTGTGCACATGTAACCATCCTAATTACAATCTTCCATGGATTATGGGACCTGAATTTAAATATGCACACTCAAAAGTACACTCACACTACAGACAGATGCTGTGGTTACCCAGAGTGCATGCATGATTTTGTCTAAATGCAGGCTTCAGGGGCCTAAGCGCAAGGCAAGTGAGTGTATATTTGTGTGCGTGTGGTTATGCATACAGGCAGGTTTATGCTCTGTAAAAGACAGAAAGGCACAGAGAGGGAAGATGGGGGGGGGAAATAGAAGTTAGATTCCTATGCCAAGCAGAAAGGCAGGCCAATTTGAGAAGAATTCCAGTAATCTGGAAACAACATGTATATCCTTTCAACATGGGCACTCGTAACAAGGGCCCTGTGCAGCCGCCAAGGCCAGCTTTCATTAGCAGCTCCGTTACAGAGCACTGTTACCAGAGAGCTGGCTTTAATCACAGCCAATCGAGCGCTCATTCCTCACCGCTCTGTGTTTAACACACCAACTGCTCAGACCCTTCAGTAGTGCGCTATCACCAGAATTATAGGTATAGATTTCTCAAGAAGAATAAAGCATAGAGTGGCAAGGTCAGGAGCACCCGTTCAAGTCATCAGCCCACAAGGTGCTCAAATGAACACTAACACTAAGTTACCGCTAAGAACACGCTAGTTAAAACTGTGGCATAGATAGAGAGAAGGTACTATAGTGGGTTAAGTGAACGTGGGATACATGGGAGCTTCTTGCTTGTGTCGGAGTTTAAATTATACTGTTCCTTTCTTTTCATTCATAATTTTGTGCTCCCATTTGTTGTAGTTTCACTTTCCCTTCTGCCGTATTTTAATTTTTTCGAATAACGCTTTTGTTTCTTTGACTAAAGACAGCAAGCAGAGTCCATCCACGTCGGATCCATCTAAAAATTAAATAAATAAATAAATAAATAAATATCAATGAATATTTGACTAAAATACATTAAACACTCAATATCGCTAACGTTCAGCTTGTTCCATGTGTTGAGAGCAGGATGTTTAGTCATTCTTCCTCCGTCGTTAGTAATAGCTTTATTTGTGCTAAGTGTATACTAGTTAGCACTCTGACGGAGAAGATTGCAGCATTAGAGGTGCGCATCCAAATTCTAGAGAGGGTTAGTGAGAGTGAGAGCAGTGTAGTTTCTGTAGCGGAATGTCTGGATGCCTCAGGCAGAGATAACAATTCCCCAACTAGAGCGAATGGGTGACGACTTAGCAGCGTAATCGTAAAGCCAAAGCTAACACTAAGGCTCACCCATGGGAGCACCACTCTTCTCCGCTTCAAGTGTCCAACAGGTTTGCTCTCCTCAGTGAAGCACGTGCTGAGAAACCTGAAAGAGTTCTGGTTATAGGAGACTCTATCTTAAGGCACATGAAAATAGCTAGGCCTTTAGGGGCTCCAGCAGCAGTTAGGTGTATACCGGGAGCCAGGGCACCAGACATAGCAGGTAATCTTAGGGTCTTAGGCAAGCACAGGTTTTCAAAGATAGTTTTTCATGCAGGAGCTAATGATATACGCCTTCATCAGTCAGAGGTTACTAAGAGTAACATTGTAGAGGTGTATAAATTAGCGAAGGTGATATCCGATGTAGTAGTATGCTCTGGCCCCATCCCAATGTGGCATGGTGATGTAGCTTAGAGCATGTTATGGTCGATGAACTGCTGGATGTCCAGGTGCTGCTCCGAAAACAATGTGGGCTTTACAGATAATTGGAGTAGTTTTGAGGGCAAGGCTGGCCTGTTAGGGCGGGACAGTATCCATCCCACTCTGGAAGGTGCTGCTCTCATTTCTTCATTTCTTAACACAGAGTCTCAGAACAGGCCTAGTTAATCATTGACAATCCAGAGCCAAGGTCAGGGAGCAGACAAGCAGGCTAAACTGACTGTCTGCCAGCTGCACTGTGTCTGTTCCCCGAGCTAAACAAAAATGTAGAAATTTTCTGAAAGTTTGATTTTCTAATTTTCTAAAATTAGATCATACTGAATGCACAGCCAGCACCTTTGATCTGGAGCTAGGACTGTTAAATATCAGATCTCTTACATCTAAAGCACTTATTGTTAATGAAACCATTACTGATCGGGAGTTTAATATAATGTGTTTAACAGAAATATGGATTAAACCAAATGAATACATAGCATTAAATGAAGCCAGTCCTCATGGACAGTTATATACATCAGCCCCATCTAACTGGCAGAGGAGGAGGAGTCACATTCATTTATAATGATAATCTAGGCGTCGCATAAGAAAAATTCAACTCCTTTGAAGTTCTTCATACTAGTATAACATATGTAGCAACAAAAAAGTCTACCGAGTCGATTCTACTAATTATTATTTACAGGCCCCCAGGACCATATTCTGAATTCCTTGGTGAATTTGCAGATTTTATCTCGAACCTGGTTGTGTCTCTAGACAAAGCATTAATTGTTGGCAACTTTGATATTTATTTTGATAGCCCGGAAGACCCTCTGAGAACAGCAGTTGTGTCTGTTCTAGATTCAGTAGGGGTCAATCAAAATGTAATAGGACCCACTCATAATGGTCTTGACCTTATACTAACATACGGATGATATATAATAATCCATTTCCGCAATCTGAAGCTCAAATCATTATCTCATCTCATTTAAATTGCGTATTGATCATAACATATGCACCTTACCACGCTACCACGTCAAACATACATTCACATCAGCCACTGAGCAGAGTTTTATCATTAACCTCCAAGAGATATCAGCTATGATTTGGATCACCATTTGATCCCAAAGAACTTGATCAGGCAACTGAATGCTTAGAGTCAACGTTCCGCTACACGCTAGATAAGGTAGCTCCACTTAAAACAAAAATAATTAGAGAGAAAAAACTAGCACCCTGTTATAAAGATCACACACGCACCTTAAAACAGACCACTCGACAATTAGAACATAAATGGCATCAAACCAAGTTGTTAGTGTTTCAAACAGCATGGAAGGAGAGCCTTCTGAACTGTAGAAAATCTCTAGATCAGTCTATCTGATCTATTTATCTAATTGAAGATAACAAAAATAATCCTAGATTCTTATTTAATACTGTAGCAAAATTAACTACTAATATAACAACCACAGAAACATGCACAAAATCACTATATAGCAGCAATGCTTTCATGAATTTGTTTCACTGGCAAAATTGAAAATATTAGACAAAAAATTCAGACTATTAATTTAAAACCAGACAGTTTTATAACTAACCCTGTAGATAATAGTATAGATAAAATAAGATGAGATGTACCTTTATTGATCCCTCATAGGGGAAATTCAAATTCAGTTAAATATAGCAATATCAGATCAACAATTAGAATGTTTTACTCCCCTTAGAGAGACCAAACGAATTTAATTAATTTCTTCATCAAAATCATCAACTTGTATACTAGATCCCTTACCTACATGTTTCTTCTAACAGATTATTCCAGAAGTAATCAAACCCCTTCTAAAAATAATCTATTCTTCCCTTAGCACTGGCTATGTACCTAAATCATTTAAACTAGCAGTTATTAAACCCCTGATTAAAAAACCTGACCTCGACCCCTGTCAATTGTCCAGCTATAGGCCATTATCAAATCTCCCCTCTATCTCCAAGATCTTAGAAAAGGTTGTAGCTATGGTACATGCTCATACAGCTATGCTTGAACCTACATAGGAATAACATTCATGAAATGTATCAATCAGGATGTAGGCCTCATCATAGCACAGAGACAGCGCTGGTTAAAGTGGTAAATGACCTACTACTGGCCTCTGAGCAGGGTTGTGTCTCATTGCTTGTGTTGCTTCACCTTAATGCAGCTTTTGATACAACTGATCATATTATTCACCTCGGTAGACTAGGAACTGTTGTTGGCATTAAGGGAACAGCCCTCTCCTGGCTCCTTGACTGATCATTATCAGTTCGTAGATGTAAACCGTGACTTCTCTATGCATACTGAGGTAAAGTTTGGTGTTCCACAAGGTTCTGTTTTAGGCCCACTACATTTGACTTTATATATGCTACCTCTGGGTCAAATTATTTGTATACATGGAATTAGCTTCCACTGTTATGCTGACGACACACAGCTGCATGTTTCAGCAAAGCCAGATGACAGACACCAGCTTAATAAAGTTGAGGAACATGTAAAGGACATTAGACACTGGATGCTTATTAACTACCTATTACTTAATTCTGATAGGACAGAAGTACTTGTACTAGGACCACCTGCAGCTAGAAGTACGCTTTCTGATTACAGAGTAACTCTGGATGGCCTTTCTGTTACAGCATGTGCAACAGTAAAAGACCTTGGTGTGATTATTGACTCCAGTCTTTCATTTGACGCTCATGGAGATAATATTACTAGGATAGCCTTCTTTCACCTCAGAAATATAATGTCACTACAAGGTGCAGAAAAATTTGTTAATGCTTTCGTCACCTCTAGGCTGGATTATTGCCTTCCTGTCTGGATGTTCCAGTAGGTGCATAAACAAGCCTCAGTTAGTCCAGAATGCAGCTGCATTGTCCTTACTAGAACCAGAAAGTATGACCACATCACCCCTATCACATCCACACTGCATTGGCTCCCAGTAACATTTTGCACTGATTATAAAATACTACTAATGACCTATAAAGCACTGAATGGTCTCGAGTGACAGTACCTGAGTGAACTTTTGGTTTGTTATGATCCGCCACGCCTATTTCGATCAAAAGGTGCAGGCTATTTGAAGGCTACAGAAGGGGATAGAGCTTTCTCTTACCAAGCCCCACAGTACAGTTATGGAATAGCATTCCAATTAGTGTTTGGGACTCAGACACAGTCTCAGTGTTTAAGTCCAGGCTGAAGACATATTTTTTAGTCAAGCTTTTTGTGAACAGTTTTTTTTTTCTTAGGTAAAACGTTCACACGTTCACCCAGGTGTATTAATGGTGCAGTGGCTGGCTGCCTTATGTGTCAGGGTGCCCTCATGTCTGTGTTACCTTCTGCCTCTCCCTTTTACTGTAGTTATGTTGTTATAGATAGTCTTGCCGGAGTCCCTGCTTGCACTCACGCAATGTACATTGTCCTTAACCATTATGGGGTAATAACATACCTAATAATCTCTCTCTCTCTCTCTCTCTCTCTCTCTCTCTCTTTCTGTCGAGCTACACATGATACTCCTGAG
>JANDJT010000206.1:13223542-13236783 GCA_024331685.1 Stegophilus panzeri | reverse complement strand
TCTCTCTCTCTCTCTCTCTCTCTCTCTCTCTCTCTCTCTCTCTCTCTCTTTCTGTCGAGCTACACATGATACTCCTGAGATGCCAGAGATCCTGACCCCTTCTGCTCTCCGGACCTGCCTGATCCATCCTGATGTCCTACTTCTGGTTGGGGGTCTCATCAATTGGAAGTCACATGCTGCTGCTGAGGATGGCCTCACACGGTGCAGCCTACAGAGCACTGAGATTACCGAGGATGGTACCACTTAAAAACCTTAAAGGTGACTTTGGACCTCAATTCATATGAACATTTATGCTATGATGGCTAGGACTACAATTGCCACAAACAGTTTTGCACTCAAGTCTCCATCAGTGAACAGTGGAGATGTTCAACAAAACAGACTTCATGTAAAAACTATAATGACTTTTCCTGGTTACACAACTGCACCATTTGCCTATGTAGTATTAGCACATTTGTGGAAGGGATTTATTTATAATTGCACTGTCCGGTGTCACCCAGATGAGGATTGGTTCCATTTTGAGTCTGGTTCTTCTCATGGTTTCTTCCTCATAACATCTCAGGGAGTTTTTCCTTGTCACCGTCGCCTCTGGCTTGCTCATTAGGGATAAATTCATACATTTAAAATCTATATCCTGAATTTATATATTTTTGTATGGTATAGTTTATATAGCTAGTGGGCTGCAACCCAAATGAGGAATCACTTCTGAAGTTCTAACATATTTTCATAATGACCAATGCAGCAGAGTTCTTGAGTGAAATATGATTGTTTCCTATATCCTCTTGGAAGTTGTACTGGAAGAAGATCCATTACACCAGTGGTCAACAACCCTCTTTCTTGAGATCTATCTTCCTGCAGGTTTCATTTCCAGCCAAAATCTAACAAACCTGCTTTAGTTGGTCAAGAACTTCTTAAGGCAAGGATTAGATGGTCAGGTGGCCACGATTATGGTTGTAGCTAAAGTCTTCAGGAAGGTAGATCACCAGGAACAGGGATGGTGACCATTGCATTACATTTTACAGTCACTACCAAGTTCTCTAAGGTCCACAGAAATAAGGCATTGTTAGATCTGCTATACCTTCATTACTGTACAAGATGATACATGATGATTCTTTCATATCCTTGGGAACATACCCAATGTGCTAACAACAAAGTTCTCCTAAGCATCCCTGGCCATGTTCTAAACAAATGTTCACCACATAAAGTGCCTGTCTCTAAGTCACCTATAACTCGTTTTACAGCTTCGCATTAATTGCCCCCCTTCAGACAGACTTTGGGCCATCCCAGTCTCAGCTGCCCTCCCTTCATCTGTGCGTTTAACTCTGAGCCGTCTGTCTCAGCAGTGGGAGGTACTGTACCAGACCAGACAAAAGAGGAGGCAGCCATCACTCTGAGGCCTGTCTGCCATGAAAAGACTTTTGCTGTGGGCGGAGGGGGGAGAAGTCACTGTCTCCCTTAGCAACCTCCTCGATTGTCTCTGGCCCTCTCTGGCAGCCATTCATACGCTGTCCCCCTCGTGAAGAATGCCTGTTGGCGTGGAGACGTGCAAGACACCAGTCATCCCACAATGAAGGAATTCAGACCTTTTCTCTCTGTCTCTCTGTCTGAGTTTACCTGCATTTGATATATCTCTCTTTCACTCTCGGTCAGCTTTTTGGTTTCTCAAACTCCAAAGACTTTACAGTTTCTGGGAACCCCCCCTCTGATATCTCATCTCCTCTCACTCCCTGCACTCTTCTGTCTCTGTGGTCGGGATCATAACTGCATGATAAGGATGTCTGGTTGATAGAGGATAGAGAGGAAAGTCATGTCAAGGCAGCTGTAGACAGTAAATGTGGCGGTGGTGCTGGTGGAACAAGACCCAGACACCCCGTACAGTGAGCTATAGAAAAGGACGATGAACCCATCAGTCTTCCTCTGAGGGAGGCGTGGGAGGCAAGGGAAATAGAGAGGGGTGCTGGTGATGCTCTTTGCTCAACAGGGCCCTGGAGAGCAGCAGAGCGTTGCGGGTTCTGCACTGATGACGTGGGACTCCTGGAAAGCGAATGCTGAAAATACAAGATAAGCTCTTGGAAAAAAAAGTGAAGAGGCAAAGTGGAGATGCTTCTACGTGACCCCAGAAATGCAAGCACATTTTCAGACATATTTTCCCATTCTGGCTAATTCTGGAATAGACTGAGGGTCAACAGTGATTAAGAACTTGAAGCTAGATTGATGAATCATTCCAAAATAAATTTCTGTCTCTTAACAGAACTTGTACATATGCCCAAGTAATAAAATGGCATGCATACGTAAATGTTGGTGTTGCCATGGAGAGTGTTTGAGTGAAAGAGAACTGGGGTTATAGAGAGCTTAAAGCTGAAGTACAACACAACTGCAAAATGATAGAACACACACACACACACACACACATACCATCATGAGACCTGCTTACAACATCCAGCTCTGTATACTGACCATGGGGTGGGGTGCTGAGTGAAAACAGAGACAAAGAACAGAAAGCAAAAGACAAGTACCAAGAACTAGGGTTAAGGTTAAAGTGTACTATAGGCAAAAGGCATGCAGGAAAACTACACAAGACATACAATGAAAGCAGACACACTTGGAAAAAAAAAGCTACAGTAAGCAAGGAAAGAGCTAAAAAAACAAGACAGGCAAGAGAAGCAAAGGAATGAACAGTTCTCTACGGCAGTATGAGGAGTAACAGTATACCACTGAATTGAAGCAACAGCGAAGCAGAGAGCAAGGGAGGGAGAAAAGAAAAGAGGGACTTACATGGAGGGGAGGGAAATCAATAAAGAAGGCCAGAGAGTTGGAGGGAGCTCTAAATGGATTAGACTAAGGGAATGTGTTCGATAGGTTATGGCTTTACGTGAGGTAGTCACCGCAGGCCGTGCAGAATACTAATCAGCTTTCCAGCCCTGTTTGAGGCAAAGGCCTTACTGCCTGCTCAGCACAAACACAAATCTTCCCCAAATGACCTTCAGTGTCTCAGCAGCACTCATTCCAGACTGGGATGGTGCAGGATCAGAGGTAGGATCAAGAGAGCGATCGAACTGAGATTTTGTATGCAACAGATTTCACATTTCAAACTGAACCCTTCAAAAAAATGCATGTCTGCCAAGTTTGCAATACTACGCTTGCTGTACTAACATATCCAAACTTGCCTGTATATTAGACTTCCAGCTCTTTTTTTGTTTCACGTCTAAAATTAGCAAAATGGGCAAGAAATGACTAAATGAGTGAACTGTCAATACACTCAGGCATTGGCTGGCTTTCTTTTTTGCCCTTGAGAAAAAGTTAAGGCGTATTGTGTTGCTATAGCATTTTTTCTCTCGTGCTCAGACAAGCACTAGCAAAAAAAAAAAAAAAAAAAACTGAACAAAGCTCAGGTCTATAGCAAAGCCCTCTTTTGATAGCAAAGCAATCCCTTTCTGAAAGTGAGTCTTGGGCAAATCTAGAGCAAAGAAAGAAATGTATGTTTTTGCTGAAACATTTTTTGTTGTTGTTGTTTTTTAATCGTGGAACCTCAACAACAACACAAAAAAATACGCACACACAAGACCTGCGGGCTGCTGAGATTACCATTTGGACTGACGTTGTAGCAGCAAATCCCCCCTCCCTTTCTCCCTTTATGTTTAATGTGGCGGTACACCAGTGTACTAAAACATCAAACAGAAGCTATTGCCTTTCATTTCCACAACTGAAACCAAGTCGTGCATTCTTGCTCCAAACTGTGGGACACACAGAGTGGGAGAGAAGCAGGGAACCATCTGTATTGGTTTTAGGACCAAGTCAGTAGCTGCAGGCCTACAAATGGATCGACCACACGCTTTCTCTGTTTCTCTCTCCAAAATGGATAGCCTTACAACCACCACAGCCACAATGGCTCACTGGAAACAATTAGCTAACAAACAAATAAACAGCTAAACAAAAACAAATGCCGTGGAGCGACGGCGTCCCTTACGTGTGTGTGCTCGCAACGTTTTTCGACAACAAGCTGCTGTCAGTGCTCCAAAGTCCAAACCGTCTCTGCCTCTGTGGCTCGGAGTGTGTGTGTGTGTGTGTGTGTGTGTGTGTGTGGGAGAGAGAGAGAGAGAGAGAGAGAGAAAGAGAGAAAGAGAGAGAGAAAGAGAGTGAGAGTGAGAGTGTGTGTGTGTGTGTGTGTGTGTGTGTGTGTGTGTGTGTGTGTAACTGTGTGTAACTGTGTGAGGATCTGGGCAGCTGTCCCTTTGGACCAGATTTTGAGTGTGGTGTACAATTGGCATTATAGGTCTGGAACAGCTCCAGGTAAACTACTGCTACAAGTGGAAATAAGAGAGAGAGAGAAAGAAAGAGAGAGAGCGAGAGGGAGAGAGAGAGAGAGAGAGAGAGAGTTGTAGGGAGAAAAGGAGGATGAAGTACTTAGTCACTGGCAGGGGTGGTGACCTAGAGGTCAGTGTGGCTAGACCTGACTCTATCACAAACTCAGTCAACTGGAAAACTAGGCCAGCTGTAACACTTCCCTCAAACAGCTAAATACATGCTCAACATCACCATTATCACACGCACAAGGTGTACAGAGGGGGTGTTACAAACGGCTGGCTCTAGCCGATGTGGTGACCATTTCTCCGCTGACCCACACATGTAGAGGTCACAGGAGGTGTGGGGGCTCTAGGTGCACCCTCCATCCCTCCACACAATCCTCTTTAAACCCCCAGTTGGCCCCCGCATGCCCTGGCCACCTCTGTGTTTTCACAGATCCGTTGTGCTCAATTTAACTTCACAGGACACCCACCACATCTTTTAGCCGAGGTCCTGACACACAGGCCAAAAGCTAAGTTGCACACTCGCAAAACAGGCATCTACAACAAATAATAAACAATCCACCTCCTTCAAAGTGCACCGACTACAATGCTTGCATCTTCAAAGAAAAATATGAAACCTGTTATATTGAAATTAGAGTAAATGGGGTAATGTGTTGATGCCTGATTATTTATCAATTCCAGAAATATAAAAGGCGTAAATAGATATTAAATAGCCTTGACAGCACAGAAAAAAAGCCTAGGAATGTATGCTTCCAAAACTGATAGCCCTAAAAGAAAAACATATCTCAAATGACTGCTTTTTTTTTTGCTTTTTTTTTTTTTTTTTAAATGGATGATGGCCATCAAAATATAAGTATAGTCATATATTGATCCCAGTTTATGAAACACATCTTTATGACGGCTCATTTTATGAATTTCATACCATCATGTATTCAAGCTACAAACGAAACTGGCCAGATATCTGCAACAAATACAGTGCTAGGAACCAGCGGTTAATTCATAAAGTAACTGTTTATCTGATTTTTTTTAAAAAGCAACCCGTTCAGAAAAAAATTATATGAAATAAATGAGACCCAAAATAAAAGGATTAAATATCACAAAACACATATCACATTTTATACAATTATCTCATGTAATATGTTTGTTTTAATATAAACTCCCTGATCCTATTGTGTATTTTGCCCTTTTTTTGTCATCATCCTTTTTCATACCTTACAATATGAACAATAAAATGAAAAGAGCCATATTAGTGTATTTCTTGTAATGCGATCAGTAACTGAAAGCTGAATATTAGTTCACTTCCCTTTTCCATGCAGTGATGTTATGAGTTATGAAATGAAAGCGGTGTGAAATGTTCCTTACTTCACACGTCCTGTCTTGACTTGTAGGACAAGTAAAGGAACAGCTCATCGAAAAAAATTTTTGAAAGATGATCACATTCTTTAATAGCGATACGCAGGTCTTCGGTAAGCTGAAAAAATGTTTTCTGCATGAATAAATTGTACATCTGTAAGAATGGACCTGAGCCAAAACCATGAAACTTACAAGCAGACTCCATTTCACCTTCTTTAAATCTTGGTTTTGTTTTGTTTTCTTCAGATCCACGGTGAAAAATGAAGCAACGCATAGATTTTTTTTCCCGAATGTTTCAAGGCTGATTGTGATAGGGCAGTAATTTTCTGAAGGAAGGGGACTGAACAGCACACAATGGCTACGCTGGGCTCAGTGAGGCACAGAGGCTGGACGTGGCATGATGCATGCCGCCTAGCGTACCAGTCCTTCCTGCTATTCTCCCTACCCCAAAACTAAACTGCCCATTCACCATGGTACTGCAACCCAGTCCAGCTAGCATAGTGTGATTCACAAAAACCGAGGGCAGAGTGCCCGGTGTTTCCTCCTGCACCATGTGGCTCATGCTAATGTTAAAACTACCACTGTGTACTGACTAGCAACAGCACCCGGGCATAACAGTGGCACAAAATGCCAGGCTAAACTAGTTGTGGTAACAAGTTTGTGTTATGCGGTAGACCCCTTGCCATTTAGTGACTCAGTCTGGTTTCACACAATATGACAAAAACCAAAATCCACAGCCGCTGTGCTAAAAAAAATGATTTACCAACACAAACATCACATTTTGTTAGAGACACAGTTAACATTTTTGTCATAATTGTGAATTTAAAATGTGTCACAAAAAGAAATCACGGATGGTTGCCATTCTGCCAGTGTCAAAAACTTTCCTCCGTGCCCACTGCATTGCAGATGCCAGCAAACGAATCAAAGGCACGCAAGCAGACAAAGAGGATTTGATGCCAACCGCCATTCCTCCATCACTGGCACTCTCCATGCCACTCTCCGAGCACAACACAAACAAAATGGCCGCCCTGGATATGCTGCTACAATGTGCGGGCATTATTTGGAGATGGGCACAGGGTACAGGGGGGCACAACATGCTCCTGTAATGTATTAAATCCTGAAACAGTGATCGTTATTCATTCACCATTTTTACGTTATAGTCTCTTACTATTACATTACAAAAATATAAAAGTAGCAAAAAGTATATCTGGACAAAATCTTAATAAAAGGGGTTTTTATCCTTAAATAAAAGTCACATTTTGGCTTACGTCTATGTCAGAAATTACCAATACATTCAAACCACACTTTCTGATTATTTACAGAACTTTAATTATGTAATGCTGTTAAAACTGTGCAATTCTACATGCTCATTTAAACACAATAGTGTTAAACTGTTTTTTTTTTTTTCTTCTTAATGGCACAAAAGCTGCTAGCTTGTAGCGCTCGGTTCAAACCAATATAAGGGATTTAGGCCACGGTTGAGTGTCAACGGTCGAATGCACGTCGTCCTACAAATACACAAAAGAGAGGGTGATGCCAACCCTGGTGCCAGTGGCAACCATTATTGTCCCTCCGCTATGCCTTCTGCTTAGCCTGGCACTTCACTCGTACAAAATGGAGGCGCTAAGCCTGGCGATAACCCACCTCCTCCTCGCACAACCATTCAAACACATGCAGGCTCACATGTATTCTACAATAAAACATAAACATTATTTTGGCATCTAATGTAATAAGGAAAGACTTTAAATGATTGGATTACGGCAAGTTTTATTTCAATTGTGGAGTTTTGACAGGGAGAGATGAAGACTTTTCAGGCGAGTTAAATCAGGTTTATAGTTCTAGAGTAGGAATATGACATTTTTAAGATGTACTATGTAAGAAATGTATTAAAAATAAAGTACACCATTAAGAAAAAAACAATGTACTTTCCTTAGCAGCTAGGTGGAATTTTTTTATTTTAATTTTGACCGTTCCTTTCAATCTACTATTTTAAATTTATATAGTATTTATGTATCTACTCACTAAACTCTTATTTTTCAATATTTACAGTTCTCTATATGTATATATGTGGAAGATTTTATGTGGAACATAAAAAGACATTTGTAGGTGATTTAGGCACTCTATGGTCTTTGCTTTTTTAGAGTATCACATTAAGTAACTTTTCTAATTTCCTCTCATTTTATTCTTTAAAAATTAGTCAAAAGAATTTTTCAAAAATCAGGGAAAAAGATGGGAAAATAAAATACATTTTAAAAAGTCTAACAGTACATTTATTCTACTAACTAGCTGCTTATTCTAGGGTCTTCCCATTAAACTTGACGTAACGGTGTAGTTACTGCCTTAAAAGTAAGTAGCTAAGACAAGTTTCATACTTGTAGATCTTAAGCTTCTTACATTTCATGTTTTGATATTACATTATAATCAGAGAAAAAAACTGGCAGGTTTAATGGATAGAATACCAGAAAATGTAATGCATAGAAACAAAGGAATATAAATAATCAAAATATTATGGTTTCTTTGGATGATTTAATGTTGAGTAGAATCGCAATAAATTGTTAATGAAGATAAGTTTAACAGACACGAGTTTCTCAGGCCTCAGTAACTCTGAGACAAAGCGCTCAGCCTGAAACACTGGCAGTAACATCTCCCTCCCACCATCCATTCTCCATCCATTCAGTACACTTACCTTGATCCTGGACATAGTAGGCCAGGAAGAGGTCGAGCTCCTTCACTGACACGGTGATGTGGTGCGGCTGGACACAGAGCGCCTGGTTGGTGCAGTGGGGCGATTTGACTAAGCGCTCTCCGTCCGTGCTCTCCAGCGGGATGCCTTTGAACAGGATCACCATCACCAGGTCCAGGCGCCAAACTTTATCCGCCTGGCGGAGACAGTCGATGCGTCGGATTTTTCCCTTCTGGTCGGGGTTGGAAAGCACACAGCATGGGTGCTTCTTGCCTGTCACACTGAGCACAAAGTCCTCGCGGTACTCCTGCCGGATGTCCTTGCGCAGCTTGGCCAGCAGGCGCGATGCCCACTTCTGCTTGATCTCGGGTTTCTCGCTCAGCAGCTCGTCCTTCACGGCGCGCTCCTCGTCCTTGGACATGCGCTTCTCGTGCTTCTTGAAGTACTTGCGCTTGCGGGCCTGCAAGTTGAACCAAGTGTAGGCGATGGAGCGCACATGAGGAAGGAGTGCCTCGATAAACGGATGGAACTCGTCCTGGGAGAAGAGCAAAAGAGAAAAAAAAGAGAACGAGGGAAAAATACAAGGAAGTCAGTGAACAGGCGTAGACGTGACCTTTTTGGCATAGGATTCCTGATCAAGCAGCCAAGAGTTCATTTTGGCCAAAAAAAAAAAAACTGGAAAAAAACTCACCTCTCAGAACACAAAACAAACAAAACTGACTATTTAGAAAGCACACAAATAGACGATTCAATTAGTCACTTGACGGGTGTTAAAGACCACAAAACCACAAAAGCCCTTAAAACAATTACACACTAAGCAACTACAAATACAACGCACAAAGATGCATTACATACACTTTGATCAAGGTCTTATACATTGTGTTTTACAAATTATAAAAGCCATTCTATTTTGGAAAAATTCAAATGATTTTAAAAAAACCTCACACCACAATGAAAGAAGGTTTCATCTACCATTTCTGCTGAGTACAGCGACGCTGGCCTGTATGGAGCTGCAGATGTTGCAGGCACACAGGACGAGGATACCACTGTTTACCACGTAGGCTCACACCGTGCCAACATACAGCAGACAGTTAGATGAGCAGCACTCACGCTTTCCCCTGTCTCTCTCCCCCTCTCCTGCTCTCTCTCTCTCTCTCTCTCTCTCTCTCTCCCCCCACTATCGGAGCTGTATGTGCTAGCGCATCAGGGCATGTGTCCCTCACACGTACAGCTCTCTTATCAAACAGTCCTGCATTCCTGCAGCAGTACTGCCTCATGGCCTTACAGCGGCCCACACGACCCTCTCTAACAAAGCCTGCAAAGAAAGTTGTTCAGGCAGAATCCACTAACCATTGATATTAATGAAAAAAATAAACATTTGCTATGCTAAATGCAAAAAAGCACATATGCAAACACAGTAAGTCTCTGAAAAAGGGAATTAATTTTAGGGCAAGTTTTACATTTCCAGCAATAGGTCTGCTTTGCCGTTGGGACGTTTTGTGGTTCAGGGGGGTCACTTAAGTTGTTAGGCGAAATGAGCAGCAATTATTCCCAGCCCCTCTTAAAATCAAACCAAGATGGACAATGAAAATGGCATTTTGGCTCAACCATTACATTCTTTCTGCTCCAAAGCTCTGTAAGAGTGCCATTAAAGAAAAAGTCTACTGCCAAGTAAGCAGTAACACCTACAGGCTCAATTCACAAGCGTCTTACACGCTACAAGCCTATTCGGCTTTCTCTACCGCAACATGTTAGTTGTACTGTGCAATGCGCTCCCGCCAAATCAGCTGCCAGTTTTAAAGGCCATTTAGTAACATATCAGCAGTGTTTCACATTTTTACCAAAAAACAATAAAAGCATCTATAACATAATGATCTATCTTACCTCTAATAAATTTACAAAACATTTTCAAAACTGAATGATACTACGCTGTTACATTTTCATGTTTGCTGAATTAAATAATATTAGATGCTAGATGAGACGTTCAATTGTTTCTTTAAGATGTTGAATTACAAAGTGTGGGAATCTCAAAAATCTCAGCAAAGGGAAACAGACCTTTTTTTCTGGCAAAAAACAAGCATTTCTTTTCTTGTTCTTAAACTCCACTAAAAGCTGAATGGGTGTTGGAAGAGTTAAACCACAGATTATTCTCTATTTATGCAGGCAGCTTACTGCTCTTTGGGAAACCGCAACCAGTACTGCACTCCCCTATCTCTCCCCCTTACACTGTATCCCTCACACACACCATATCAACATTTAACCACCGCTTCGAAACTACACAACTCAGCAACAAAACTGCAAAACTAAGTATTATAAACACCATAGTCTACTGCTGTTACACATGGGGAATTTCAGCACACTTAATAATTGGGAACTGGTGTGTTAATTTATGTTTATGATTTATTTCTTTTTAAAACTATAAGGCCATAGTTACAAAGTTTGAATTATTTTGTGCACTGCATTGCAATTACTTTTAAGCATATTACAATCAATTATAATCCGTTTATGTTACAGTATATATCAGTACTGAGCTAGATGCAGCTTACTGTAGTACACAAATTACTTTGGCCTGACAATTTCCTTATCCCAATATTATATCTCTGCATATCAAATGCTTTTAAATTATTCAAAATGTCTTTGTTATGATGTGCAAGAGCATTTGATGTATGCAAAAAAAAAATATTGTCTTAAGGATTTTACACTATAGAAAAATAGTTGTACACCGTACAGTTTATAAATGTAATAATTAATTATAATTCATTCTGATTTATTTTTAATAATAATAAATAATAATAATAATCTGTCTAAAGTAATATGACTTTAAGACAAAGTTGTGAAACTAAATTTTACCAAGACCTCAAATCCACAGTGTAAATATTTACTCCATATGGTCCTTTTTAATTTAATTTTATTTTTTACTTAAAAACACTTTACTTAATGATAACTCTGGAAATTATAATTATATGATATAAAAATTCACTATATCATATCATTATATCATTATTATAAGGATAATGACTTTAATTAGCTCATGGTTATAGGACTTTCTCCTTGTAACTCTTTCATGGTAGAAATAAATTGATGTAGTTATACATTATACTTATAGCTAAACATGCATGTATTAAAAATGAAAAAAAAATTCTACAGCTGGTTATAGTTCACGTTTTTGCCATATTATTATGCAATGTCCATTATAATGTAAAGTCCAAGGCTACAGAAGACTACATAAGGCTAATCCATGTGTCGGCTGAGTGTGAAGTTCGTCTTTGCGCCAGGTTCAGCCCTCATTTGTACTAAACCATATCTCAGTCAATCACACGGTGGTGCCAAGCAAAATATAAACAGTAAAATTGTGTCAGCCAAAGCCGGAGGACTCGGTCCAACCGCTCAATCGGCCTTATCGCTGTTTTCATCTTAATTCACTCGGCTAGTGGCTCTCCGTTTAAAGTCTGCGCGCTTCTGGCCAAGTGCACACTGTATGAGTAAGAGAAAACACAGAGGCGTCAAAAAGCACCGAGTCAACGCTCGAGCGCTTTATTCACTTCGCAGAATGATCGCTTTGAGCTCGGTTTCTGACTGTTCGCGTGCTTTACACCACAAATCTCATGCAAACCTATAGCCTATATATGTGGGCCAGCGGACGTGTGATTTACGGCTCAACTTTGCGCACGATGTAAATGCCCAATGTTAATGCGCTCTTTTAAAATAATCTAATGCAATCTGACATTTTCAGGTTCGCTACACTCTTACCGAACACACACACACACACACACACACACACACCAATAACTTTTTAAGTGTAAGGTCCTGATTCAAAGAAAAGTGCATAAAAGATAAACACTGAAGTGATGGTGTCATTAATGCGCAGTAGATGCAGTGTGTTACATCTACACGCTTTATCCTGTACACTTTAATACAAAGTATTAGTATTAGTACAAGCGTCATAATGAACTAGTAGTTTGCATTTCACCAACTAAAACTCAATAAATATTCAAAAGCCTGATCAATAAGCGAGCCGTAAAGCTCTACCTGCGTTAGACAAATCGGCGAATACATCATGACCTCCACCGTCAGTGCAGATAAGATCGATCGGTCACCAAAAGTCCGCTTATTAGGCTATCGCTTCATTCTTCCGAGCCCGTGCTGCACCGTGCACGGCCGAGTGGAACTTGTCCTCATTCAAAAGCGAGAGAAAAGCTTCATCAGAGACCGGCGGCGAACTTCGCAGATCCCAGCTCGAGCATTTAAAGATTCCCACGAGAGCTCAGAAGCACAAAAAGGCTGAAGCAGACAGCCTTCAAGAACACTGCACGCATCCGCAGAGACCGAGCTCCAACCGGAGTGAAGTGGAGAGTAGGGGGGAAAAAAACCCTACTGTCTCTCTCTCTCTCCCTCTCTCTCTCTCTGATGCTGCTTTAAAGGGGAAATCTTAAAGAATGTCACAAGTGCAGGTCGAAACCTAGTAGGCGCCAAATTTCTGATCCCCGTTTTCAAACTTGATATTACAGCGAACGGTAACACCCTCTAGTCTGCTGGATCCTGACAAATCAGTCTCCAATTATTTCTTTCTTTCATTTCATTACAAAGTCAATACTCCTCCTCTTCCAGCAAACGCGTTCCTATACCACACAGCCCACCTTCAGGTCTTCCTCTCAGACCACAGCTTGTACACATGATCACGAGCATTTTCCCCACTTCATGTTACACATTTATACCATAATGTTTATTCATCATAAATAGGCTATTTTATACGTTCGGTTCAAACCTACGTACCGATCTTTTAAATAACATGAATGCAATGCAATATGAGTTTTAAGTAATCATGGCTTTTACTTTTTTTTAATCACTGCATAACTATAAGTCAGTGTGCAGATATTATCAGCTGTGAAACTATATATATA
>JANDJT010000206.1:13194977-13213882 GCA_024331685.1 Stegophilus panzeri | reverse complement strand
TATGTGTGTGTGTGTGTGTGTGTGTGTGTGTGTGTGTGTGTGTGTGATATATATGTAATATAAGCCTACACTGAAGTAATTAATTTTCATCAGCAGTTAATGATTAAGGGGGTGTGTCCCAAACCACACTTAGCATACTATAGTATACTCAATAGTTTGGTCAAATATTAATCCCTTTATAGTAACAGGAAACCAATGATAGTGTAAAAATGTGGCCTACTATGGTGCACTGGTATTAGAGATATTCATTCATACAGCTCATGATTCAGCTGGTGACACTCAGTATATGCTTTGGGAAGGAAAAGGGGAGGAAACGAAAACTTTTTTTCTTTATTTTTTAATAAAAACCCAAAACTGAAAGAGCCAAAAGAGTTCCTTTTGGCTACTGAGGTTGAGGTTTGGTTGTAGAGAGAGACAGAGAGAGAGAAAGAGAGAGAGAGAGAGAGTATGTAGTGGTTTGAAATCAGTATGTAGTCAAGTGGAAGAGCAACAATGAAGCAATGACAGCTGTATACAAATATACAGAGACGGTGTAAACATGGAATTCTGCTAGAACCTCTGCACTTAATTTACACACACACACACACACACACACACACACACACACACACCCAAACACACACACACACACAATTAAAAGAAAAGAGCAGCAGGCCGCCAGAGTGTCGCAAAACAAACTATGTACTTGCTTTCTTTTTCTGTGCGTGTCTGTCATCTCCACTACTTCAATAGGTCTTGATTGACATGACAAGTGCGCATGAAATGTGTGTTTCTGCTGGCCTCTCATATTATGTCTTCATTAAACACGTCACTTCATAAACCTCTCCTGTTGGGATGTATGCACTAATGCATGACAGTTTCACTTTTCCTGTAATTTTAGCCACTGATTAAAAAAAAGCACAGGATATGACAGTTCCAGCTTAAAAGTGATGCATTTTCTATAGATGATATAGGTTTCTGACTGGAATGCAACAAACAGAATATATTAAACATGCAAAACAAATACTACACTGTCATTGTTTTTGACTTTTTTTTTTTTAATTGCTTTTTACGCTTATGTAAGACTCAAGTAAGTGTCCTGGTACTACAGACATTTCAGATGTGCCATTGCATCCTTATATAAACCGGGTGCTGTGTTCCAGCTCTTATCTCCTTTCTCGTCCTTATGTTGCATCTCCTTCCATCTCCCACTGACCCTTTTGGCAACAAAGAGACCCATTTTTCTGTTAATTACACAGGGCAGATCCTCGTCAGGCGCCGGTGCACAGGGCTATAGCACCCAGATCATGCAGACTTAACATGCTACTTGAAAAGGTCCTCGTTTTAACACTAATTACAAAAATTGCTTTCAGCTTTACATATGGCATGTGGCACCTATAACATTAAAAAAATGTGCTGTAGGACGGCAAAAGATTTCATCAACCTCTTAACTAACTACTATGGTCAAACACAAGCTATTTATTGCTCTTCCTTTTTTTGCCATCTGCTCTCCTTTCCTGTGATGGTGTTATGAGAGGAATGTGAAGAGATACTGAGTGTGAATTCAGACACATTACAATCTGATATAATGCCTGTTTACACTGATTAAAAATAGAAAGTGGGAATAAATGTGAGTCTGAGAAACAGTAAGGTGTTAGCTGAAAAAAGAATAATTTATTAGACTATAATAGTAATAAATATAATGCCATCAATATGCACTAGTATTTAACCTTTTAAACACCAGCATATTAGATAATTAGTTATTTCATCATAAAGCCTACAATACAGTAACTCCTATCATGTTTTTTTGTAATAATCATGCTAGTTTGTATTTATTTATTTGTTTGTTTGCTTGTTCATTTACTTGTGTGTTTGTTTGTTTATCAGGGACAATTAATCAGCGTTAGTATTTATAATGTAACTGTGTAAGATTGATTCAAATGGTTCATTTTCATCTGCTGTCCCTGAGCAGGTTGATGTTTAAGGAAAAATGAAATGAAAGCACATTACTATGAATGGAAACATAGTTTAACTATTGTACAACTTTTCAAGAAATGTTCAAGAAGTTTGAATATCACCTCTAAATACTGACTTCCTCAGAACAATCAGCCTTCGTGTTAATAACCGCTTAAAGCAAGAGACATTCAGTTAACAAGTCTGAGCCGGAAAACACCTGGCATGCCTTCCCAAATTTGAATTGACTCGAGGTTCAATCTAAAATTCCCCTTTGGCTGCCCATTTCATCACAATTTGCCAGTTTTTCATTTCACATATATCCTTTGCATAAACCCTTAACCCAAATTCCATGTGGTCATCTGCTCCAACATAACAACAAGAAATGATAAAAATATATAAAGACACTTGTGATCGTGAGACACCATGTTCCTGAGCATTATATCGCAGTAGCCTTCAGAGCATATCATAAATATAGCCACTGGAAGGATTCCTCATTTATTTCTACCCTTCCGCTAATCCTTTTAATTACTGCCTTAGTAAATGCTAATGTTATTCATGATTAGTTGGTTTTATGCTAATCTCTGACCCACATTCAGCCGAGAAAGCAGGAGCATCGTCTGAAGGCCAGATTGCTCAGAGGCGGCACACAAACTGACATCAGTCTCCCAGCTGTACAGAGCGAGCCAGCCAGGAGCTTCCTGAGAAATAACGGTGAGAAAACGTCAAAAAAAAATTGAGGGGTGCGGATGGGGGGGGTCATAATCGTTTACCTTAATGAACGACTGTTGGCAACAAGGATTAGTGATAAATGCAGGTTTCCACACTGCACAGGCCACCCCAGCATCTGCTCAATTTAGCTTCCTGTATGTCTTAGTTACTCTTTCTATCCTTTAAGTCAGCAGTTCTCAAACTTTTTATATACAGGGACCCCTTTACCTTTGAAATAAACCCCATGAGTGTAGATTTATTCCGCAAATATAATTTAAATGTGTACAGTAATATTTTGTCCAGAGAACACATTAAGTTGCCATTATTTATAGCCTTAAGTGTTTTGCGTTATTAAGACTTGAATTAAACCCATCTATTAGAAGGGACCTGTCAAACCAGCTAATAATTATAAGAACACAATAATAAATATAATAACTTTGTTAATTGTGATTTCGTTTCACAGTAATTTATTATTTTTTTAAAATCATGGATGCCTGACTATGCTTATAGACCCCCTTTTATGAACCACTGCATTGTGTAAAATAGCCTTCATCACCTGTAAATGAACTTTAAATGCAGTTCAGCATTCATCAGGTGAGTCCTCATGTGACCTGATATCTTTCTCTTGTACCTTCAGTACACATACAAACCACAAACCCAGAGTTTCACCATGCTTTACACAGAACCTGCAGTAATTACATCTCCACATTTTGTTCAAATACTTGAGGTAGGGTAAAACCATATAATAAAGCAATATGGATGTCCAAAATGAAACAAATAATAATGAAGTCTTATTTAAAACAAATGACATTAAATAAATGGACTACTAACTTAATATAGCTACAAAATAAAGGCATCTACTGCTTCTTGTGTCCACTGTGTTGCACCTAAAATTAGTTAAAGGTTTGGTAAATATTCTGACTAAAATTAATTTTAACCATGCTATTGCAAAACTTCACATTTACAACATACCAACACTGTCAAATCCCAAATGTCTCTAAAGTTCCACACTAAGCAGGTAAAGGAATACATTTGTGTAGTAAATTCTATCAAATAACAATGTCACATTTTTTCCCAAATTTATTTTGCATTATAGCAAAAGATAATAATAATAATAATAATAATAATAATAATAATAATAACAACATTGAAATGAAATAGGTTTTAGATAGAATGCAACTATAGTAATGAGTTAAATGAAGGCATGTTATTTAAATTTAAATCAAATTATGCTCGCTAGAAAGTCTAGGAAAATTTTTATTTTCGTAAAACTCATTTGAGCTTGCATGTCCTGCACACTGCACATCATGCAACAAACGATTTTAACATAAAGGACATTTCTTACAATATAGTAGTTCCAAATGCAAAAACAAGGTTAAAGAGAAACCGTCTCTTTGTTGAAAAAAAAAAAAAGAAGATTTTTCCAGACTAACTGCGTATAATCATCAGATGTAAAAAATAAAAGTAGTTCAAATTAAGTTACAATTCCAGCCCAGCTCATGCACTTGTGTAACGACACACAGATGGAAGCATTAAAGACTTAAATTGACTGATGGCGGAAAAGTTAGCCTCGAACACTGAGAAGGAATTAATATTCCTAGTAGTCTAAGATCCAGCAGTAGTTTCATTTAGTGCAGAGGCCAGACAAAAGCCCATTGTTCACCAGCAGCGCAAAATGGACAAACAGAGAGAGAAAAAAATGTCAGCAAGTGCAGGGCACGACCATATCTTAAAAACCACCGTATTCATAAAAGGCTGAAACAAGACACAACTTTGAAGCAGACTCAGTGGCAGAGGTAGAAAAATCCAGCAGAATCATTTCGGTGTTGGATGAAGGCTGACACAGAAATAAGGTGAAGACTTGGATTTCACTTCTTTTCCAATTCCTAAATGGAGAGCTCATGAGTCAACAGCTACTACTCAGAGTTACCACTTGATGCTTTCACCACATCACAAAACTGGTTCCAGCACGGACTACAATAACACACGGCTGATTACGATATGATCTGTAACCTATCACAGCGTGACAGACTGCTTTTCCCCCTGACGAGGATAGAGTGGACTCCCTGACACAGCCTTAACCCTCTGACATCAAGCCAAGCGCAGGGTTACGCAACCCGCTCAACCTGCTTGACCCTGACGACATGCGTGGCCCCTGTACACACTTCGCTGAACAACAACACACACACCAACATCTGAAGAGGGGTCGTAATGAGAGGTGAGAGTAAAGTACAAGTTCTGCTAAATATTCACAAATGCCTGTGCTATTTTAAGTGTAGGATGACATATATATACCATTGCTGCTACTCGAAAGACAATATGGTTTTTGAGTGTTTGTCAATGCAATGCAGCGATGAACTCTGAAGGAGGAGTTACCTGTGCATACGTCTTAGTCATTAGGTATGGGAAAAAAAAATATGTAGGGGGAAGAAAAGGCAGACTTACCATCCACCAGGTCCTGGCTGTCATGTCATAGCATAACTGCCATTTGATGGAGCCGTCTGCTGTTTTCCCAGCCATCGCCCTTTCAGGAGCTTTCATCAGGAGCAGCTCAGCAGCAGATAACACACCTAATCAAGCCTTCATCAGATGCCACACACTCAGCCTCATGTAGGCCAATCCTTATCACACTGCATTATGGGAAAACACAGACACACACACACACACACACACACATACACACACACACACACACGGCCCTGTGCATAAGCGATGACTCCAGCCTCCGCAGCTGCCTATAATGACAGGATCAGGATCTGGAATCCTCTCTCTCGCTCTCTCTTACACACACACACACACACACACGCTATTCAGGCAGGGCTTTAATTTTTTAAGCAGTGTACATTAGGAGCACGACTCTTTTGTGGCATCCTGAGGAGTGCAGCAAGTGAGACACCAGTGAGGGGCTTTTGTAGGGAAAATGCAGTATAAACTTTATTTGCATTCCTGCCTATTGTATATTGTTTGACTTGTAGTTTGGACAGCCCTCCCCATATCTTCTCCACACACACAGACACACACACTTCAGCCCCCTTCCCCTGACACCCCTTTAGTCAATGAGGGGAGGCCCAAATAGGAATTAATTTCCCCATTCAAAAGCGGGGAGTTTCATAGACATGAGAGCGAGGCACGGTTCAGATATCACACACTGCTTACATGGGGCACAAGCGAGATACTGAGAAGACCGATACAGACTGGCGATGCAGTATTCTCAGTCTTTTCCCTCTACAACCAGGATTGTTCTATTTATTTCTTTATTTTTCTACTTTTTAGTTGCAAGGAAAATTTCACACACACACACACACACACACACACACACACATATTATATCAGTATAACACACAAAGAAAAGGGGCATTGAACATTTCTGAAATTTTCAAAGCTATTGCATTTGGTAACATATTGTTTGAATTTGTCTTTTTTTTCTCCAAATTTCTTTCATTTTTGTGTTTACTAAATAGGTAAAAGGGAATTCTTATATAATGAATTTATGTGCTTTTTTAATATTAAACAAAAATGAGAAAACTATGACAGATAACTTCATTTAATGTGTGCTATGACATACTCATAAAATTATAAATGTTATTTGTTTGCATCAGTATTAAAAAGTGTTTTTTTGTTGCTGTTTTTTTTAGATTAGTCTACTAATGGCTATGCTTATACTGTTTACACATACTACACTAATGGGAATAACACCATGTGAATTCAGGTGTATTAAAATATATTTAAAAACTCTCAGTGTAGCTGCTTGTTACAGACTAAACAAAGGGAGATTCCCGAAGTAAGAGAGAATGTTTGTAAGTTAGTAAAGATATTTTTGGAATTATTGATATCTAGTTAGAACTTTAATTCTAGTTTAAAGTTAACATCCACCAAAGTCACGTGAATGATTTGTTTATTTACAGTTTTGCCTAACAACGTTGAGAAATTTTAGTCTAACAAGCCATTTTAAGTTATTTTAGTTGCACATAAGCAAGCTTTTAGTGATTTAACATCGATTTTACATCACCATTTCTATAGTAACTGTTCATTCACAAGGACTTGTATGCCAAAATCTACATATTTTAAGACAAATTATAAACATTTTCCTTACATAAATATTTTCCTTATATAAGGAAAAACATATGCGTAATTGATGATATGGTGACGATGTCTGAGAAAATGTTTATCTAACATTTATGGAAGGAGCCCCCAGTGTCAGTAAGTTATCCTTCATGGGAGAGTCTTCGGAACAGAGCACTTTGCGGTTTCTGGTTCATCTGTAACATGTCAAGCAGTGTTTTTTGTCTTATTAATTCCAAGAGGCAGAAATATAGAGAGGCTGGTAATGGGAATGACTGTTTACAGCTTCAATAACAAGTGAAATAACTTGTAAACTATAACCAATCATGACATGTTGCTCATTAATTAATTAAAATTTGTAATCATTGGCACATTGCTTTGGTATAAGGGGAATAAAGCACTTTGAGATGTGCTATTGAAAAATAATCAGCTTTGGGGTGTTAACAATATTTCCCAGTATTGATTATTTCCCTATAAAAGCACAGCTGGTTGTGTTTTATTCCTTACTGTAACATTCTGTTTGACTGAAGTGTTAATACAAAATTCTATGACAAACTCAGAAAAAAAACACATAAGCACACACAAACTAACCACTCAAGGACACATTTAATAACATCAACGTATATACGTCATGTTGCTCTTTTTCATGAGTGTCCAAACTTTCAAACTGTTACAGGTGGCTTTTGTTAATAGCAGCTTTCATGCAGTTGCTTACAGTAATTCATAGTAGCGTTTTTCCCTACTTTTTCCTATATTTATTTAACCACTGACTTTCCCTCAAACGGCAGCAGTCAGGTTATACCAACACGCAAAAGCTTGTCTTCTGAGAGTTGCTCTCGTGACATGTAGATCTGAATCTGAACATGTGCTTTTCATCCCACTCTTGCTACACTGCAATTGATTCTCAGACATGCTAGCAAATGAACAACATTCTCACTTTTGACATTTAGAGTGAGCGTCAACCTGCCTCTCAAGCATGCGTGGTGGGCTTTGGGGAGTGAATGCCAGCTTTGTGCCATGTTTGGGACTCTCTTTGTAACCTATCCAGACCATTTTCCCTCGGCTGCGAATTCCCAACCTCCGCCTCCTCGCAGAATGTTCCCGCCAGTGGCTGCTTCCCTCTGAGTGAATTGTTGGTTTGTGTGAGACCATGCCTTTAAGTCAGGGGCACAGTGCGACTGGCATCCGAGGGTCGAGGAGGCATTTTACAAAGCAGCACAGCCTTGAAGAATACCCCCCTCACTACCCCCTCAGTGCAGTGGTGTTCTTTATATTTCCATAACCTTTCCCACATTTCTGTAGCTGTGCAAATGTTGAGACTATTCATTAAAACCTATAGTTTAAGTGTCATATGTTACAACAACAATGGTGGAGCATGCTGAATTAACTGATACGGGTTATTTCAAGGGATATTATGTTCCAAAAGAACTCCGTGAATAAAGGTTCACTGAATAAAGAAAAAAAAAAAAATAAGACAGGAAGTACTACGATCATACAACTGTTGGCTGTGGAAGTCATGGGTAGCACATGGCACACCACATACTTAGTGATTTCTTGGTGCATTTTGAGCATAAGGCAATGTTTAAAGATTTTAAAGAATACCCAGAATACATTTTTGATAGACATTTTTGATAGACGCCTGGGTGTGCAATCTGGACTTAATGCCTGTAACCAAATTTAGGCCCAATGGGACAGGCTGTCTGGCAGTTACAAGAAAAGAGAATGCTGGTGTGTGCTTTATTCCGATAATTCTACTAATTTTTATAAGCAAATGTCAACAACAGGTGGTAATTTGATAGTTATGCCAGGGTCAGTCAGGTATAATGTAGGTAAATAAATTCTGACAGTATGTTTACATATTCTATTCAAATTACTGAATGATTCAACTTTGGTTAGTTGGCTCAGGTTCCATGAAGTATAGCCAGGGAGTCAGTCATTTATTATTATTTTTTACTTTTTTTTTTTTAAATAACATGATGGTGGAGATCATCTACTATATACCACTATAGTTATGCTGTAGGTGTTATAGTTATTATGATTGTAAGTCACTTTAATTGAATGGCTTTAAAATGATGCAGTCATATGGTTTCTTATACATCGATCAGCCATAATGTTAAAACCACCTGCCAAATATTGTGTAGTTCTCACTTGTGCCACCAAAACTCTGGACTCCACAAGACTTCTGAAGGTGCGCTGGGGTATCTGGCACCAAGACGTTAGCAGCAGATCCTTTAAGTCCTGTAAGTTGGGAGGCGGGGCCCTCGATGGATCAGACTTGTTTGTCCATCACATCCCACAGATGCTCAATGCTCAAATTTGGAGGCCAAGTCAACACCTTGAACTCTTTGTCATGTTCCTCAAACCATTTCTGAACAATTTTTGCAGTGTGGCAGGGCGTGTTATCCTGCTGAAAGAGGTCACTGCCATTAGGGAATACCGCTGCCATGAAGGGGTGTACTTGGTTTGCAACAATGCTTAGGTACAGGCCAGGACCCAAGGTTTCCCAGCAAAACATAGCCCAGAGCATCACCTTCTTCCCATAGTGCATCCTGGTGCCATCTCTTCCCCAGGTAAGGGATGCACACACATTCGGCCGTCCACATGACGTAAAGGAAAATGTAATTCATCAGACCAGGTCACCTTCTTCCATTGCTCCATGGTCCAGATCTAATGCTCACGTGCCCGTTGTAGGTGCTTCTAGTGGTGGACAGGGGTCAGCATGGGCACTCTGACCAGTCTGCAGCTACGCAGACCAGTATGCAGCAAGCTGAGATGTATTGTGTGTTGTGACACCTTTCTTTCATAGCCAGCATTAACTTTTTCAGCAATTTGTGCTACAGTAGGTCTTCTGTGGGATTGGACCAGACAGGCTAGCCTTCGCTCCCCATGCACATCTAGGAGTTTGGGTGCCCATGACCCTGTCACCAGTTCACCGGTTGTCTTTCCTGTTAACCACTGCATACCAAGAACATCCCATAAAGACTGCTGTTTTGGAGATGCTCTAACCCAGTCGTCTAGCTATCACAATTTGGCCCTTGTCAAAGTCTCTTAGATCCTCACGCATGCCTGTTTTTCCTGCTTTCAACACATTTTGTGAACTGACTGTTCACTTGCTGCCTAATATATCCCACCACTTGACAGGTGCCTCTGTAATGAGATAATCAATGTTATTCAATTCACCTGTCAATGGTTTAAATGTTATGGCTGATCCATTGTAGGAGTTTGTTCATTTTCTAATCTAAAACTCTTTTATTCTTAACTTAAAAAGTAAGTATTTTCAAAATATAAATATAACATAATATAAAAATAACACTTTAATAAATTAATTTTAAGAAAATTAAGAAATCAGCATTACGCAAAATATTGCAGCTCTACATTTTAACACAGTATGACTGGTTTAGGTTCTGTGTAGGTTCAGAAATAATAAGCACTTAGATCTAATATAACTTAATATAAATTGGTTAAATTCCAAAATTGATTTTGATTTTTAATTTCTCACTATATAAATAACATAACATTAAGTCATGTTTTTTTAAGACATATAAAATCTTATAATTCCAAGGTCCGGGTTTGGCAGGTGTTTGTATTTTATAAAATAGATTATGTTCTTAAAACTATGATTTTATGAACCTATGATTTTTATTATTTTATAATAAAAAATTGGGTCCCTTTTATTGCAGAATATTGGGTCTAAAGTTCCCAGTGATTATTCCATATTGTTTAATATGGTTTATATATGGTCAAATTGCTTTCTTACAAATTGATAAGAGAAAAGGTGAACCTGCCCTATCTTTACGCCAAATAATTAATCTCTATATTCATTAATTCAGACTTTCAAATGTATGAACTACTAGACCTATTACAGTCACCCGTGTACAGACAAAATAATTACAAAACATTACCTGACAAACACTTGACATGGTCTGATGTGTACTGATACTATTCATGCAGCACAAGGTTGTCATAATGACAGATAACCAAGTTAAGTGGGTGCAAATAGCTACGGATGGGTGACAAATTAAAGGGAAAACAATAATAAACTGTTTATGTATGGTGTTGGGCCACTAGAACATCTGCAATGGACCTTGGCACATAATCTACAAGTGTCTGGAAGTGTACTGGAGGCATGAACACCTTTCTTCGCAAAAATATTCCCTCAATTGGTGTTTTGATGATGGTTACAGAGTAAGTGGACACATCAGTCCAAAATCTCCAAATTAAGTTGAGATCTGCTGACTGTGAAGGCATTTACAAATAAATGTGTCTTGTTAGTATTTGGTGTCATGTGTTATGTCTGTAATTCTCTCTCTCTCTTTCTCTCTCTCTCTCTCTCTCTCTCTCTCTCTCTATCTATCTATCTATCTGATTTACATAGTTTTCATCGTCATCAAACACACTGAGTGAGCTTTTATGCCCTGTGGATGTGGAAATTATCATGCTGGAAGAGAAGACTCCCATCAGAGTATAAATGTTTTTCAAACGATAAAGGTGATCATTCAGAATAACATTACATTGCAGTGACTCTTCCCTTTAAGGGGACAAGTGGACCCAAAAATGTCTCCCACAACATAAACGAGTGGTTATGTTTGTTTGTTTTTTTCTTTTAATGTATCACCCACATATAGCTGAATGATTCACAGAACTAAGCATGATACTGTACGTGTTCTGCGTATTTTGGGAGCAGTGGTAGATAAAGCTCCGTGTCAGTGATGGGAAGATTATGAGTTTGAATCTCAGAACAGCCTGATATCCACTACTGGGCTCTTGAGTAAGTCCTTAACCCTCAATTGTATCCTCTTTTGAATGTAGGTCACTTTAGATAAAATTGTATGCAAATGAATAAATGTATTTACTGATTTCTGCTAATTTAACAATTTATTTAGTAAGAAGGGTGACAGGGCAAGTTGGTCTGAGTAAAAATTTTTAAACTTTGCTTTTAAAATGTAAAGTAAGGAACAATTAGAAGTTGTGAAGTAAAAGTTTAAATTTGACACAAACTTTTACAATGGAGTACAGTAGAAATATTCCAGAATATACTTAAGTGTAATGAAGAAGTATTTCTACTATACATACTGTTCCTATAGGCCAATGCAAATGACCACCTGTCACTCCATAGAAAAAGAAGACATCTGCTTTAGGACAATAAGAGGGGGACAATAGGAGTTAATTGATTCCAGTCATAACATACGTGTTTGTATGTCCCAGGAACATGGTTAAGTCAATCAGAGCACCACAATCAGAGACCACACAAAACAGACATGAATCTCCACGGACTAAAATCTAACAAACCACCAAATGATGAAGCCAACTTTATATTAACAGCCAGTGACACTAAATGGCATAACAGGATCAATGTCCATACAATACCCCCTGCGCATTATATAGTATTAAGCTTGATAATTAATTCCAATTATTCCTAAAAGTTTAATTAGTGTCAGCATTATTTCTAATCGCAATTATGCATATAATAAGAACAGCGTCCTTTGGGTCATGTTAAAATTAAATAAAGTTTGCTCATTTGATTATTGCCTCATGAAGTAGTGGCAATAAATAATTAAAAGAAACCACCTCTGTTCACTTGCACTGGTGTAACCCATGGCGATCCAACCTTTTCAATGAAGTCTGTCTGAGGCGAGTGAGAGAGCCTTGTGTTTGTTTCGAGGTCAGCACTCACACTCTCAGTGTGCTGGGAGCAACATTAAAGACTTTCTGCCAAGAGTCTTTTTTTCTCCTTTAGAGGGCGAGGTGGCCTGCCATGACACAGGCAATCCTTTGGGGTGGCTCAGAGGAGGTACGAGCAACTGTCAGTCAGAGGAAGAATATGGAGCAGCGGGGAAGCCCGTCAGCACTGACAGGGGCCGTCATTCACACCACGGCACTGAGGAGGACACACACCGAGCCAATCAACAGAGACCCTGCTGAGGACAGACAGCATCAGGACGGGAGGCATCCAACCATGACGATGGAGGGCGGGTGGCTTTTGGGGCTTTTGAGGGTTCAGCACGAGTTAATGACAAGACAGATTTCTCCAAGGTAGAGATATAGATTTTCATGAATTCAGGGTTTGAGCAATTTATGGGATGTAGCAGAAAGTCTCATTCCACAATACAATTCAAGGACAACTGGAAATGTGTTCAGTGGTTACAATTTACGTCTCAAATTACCAAAGTAGGCAGCTAGCTAGCCTCTCACATTGGATAAAAAGCTACAGTACATTCCAAATTAGTCTTTTTAGGATAAAGGATGTGAATAGTGAGTAAGCCTAGCAAGGAAGTTCATATAAGGTAGACGTGGGGCAGAGATAGGTTTCAGGGTGGAACTAGCTCTTTTTGGGTTTAGCCACCACCTTTCAGCAGGGCACAACGAACATACAAGAGCACACACACACACTTCACCGAACCAATGAATTGTTCTTTATCCACCACACCATCCAAAGCTCAGTATCTAAAAGACGTCTCCTCGCAACCATCCCCAGCACTGCGGTATTAGGCCTGCCAGCCTAGAGGAAGTACATAAGGAGCTCTTTGTTAGGCTGTACTGGAGAGACATTGTGTAGAATACAGTGCCTGCCCAAGATAAAAGGCTTGCCTTTCCTCTCATCTAAGCAAAGTTTATCCTCCCCGAAGTCTCCCCTTTCTGCTCAGCCGACAAAGGGATGGCTTCAGTCGTAGAGCACTTTCACTTATCGAAATGTCCATCACTTGAAGCCATTTAGATCCGGCGATGTGAAAACGTGTCATACTTCACTGCTCTTAAGTAAAATTTAGAGGATTAACCAAGACACTGGTACACCTTTACATCAAAATCATATTTCCACTATGTAAACAGTGTTTTAAATTATGCATAAGACAGAGCAGATGCTTTCTGTCCATTAGCGAACTGTAAAATCTATTTAAGAGCTTTTTGGTTTTTTTAGCTTCACTCAGCGCCACTACTGAGGGAATCACAGGCACATTCTTTCCAGGATTAAAGCCAGGCAACTTGATTCTGAGTTCCCGGCTCTCAGGTGGTCCTCGGAGAGCAGTTTAGACCAGGAGTCACCCAGTTCAGGACTCAGGTAGCAGAACTTCCTGTATAACAATGAGCTGAGTAAGGAAAGCCATACAGTATATGGCTCCAGTTTGAAACACCTTCACTTGCAGCTGTCAGGCTTTTAGCAAATTCGTAAATAGCACTGACTTGTACTGGCTCATTTAAAAAGTGTGTTAGTTTATTCTGGAGCTGAAAACAGGAACAGCAACTGTTCAGCTGGAGGAAGAGAGATTCCTACTCACCTCATAGATATTGTCCACAGCTGGCTCCACAGCTGTTATACATTGCTTGCTTCAGAAACAAAGGACAAGAGGAAAAGAGCTCAGATAGGGACTCTCATTCGAACACACACAGGGCACTACCGGTTCATGAGGAGATTTACATTTCATGTGTGTGTTGTGTGTATAATCTGATATACCGAAAAGGACACAAGCAATGAAAGATGCAAATTTCTAATATTAAAAGTGCTTCTTCAATGCCATAGCCAGACTATAATATGAGCTAAGAAACTCACATACTAACTACATTGTTAGCAAAAGTTTGTTTCACTGAGATTTCAAGGGAGAAGAGGCTAATATGTGTCTACCAAAACTCCACACAAGTTCACAAGCACAGGTGCCAAAAGCCAAAGCCATGGTCATGGCCTACGTGTTTATGGTCCTGGGGACATACCAAAAGGCCTCGTGTGCTTTTCGAGCACTGATTAAACAGATATAAGGCATCAGGGCATTGGAGATGCCAGGGACTCCAACTGGCAACTCAAAGCAGCACTTAACTGTCACATCAGCCATGTGTGGCACGGTGCCCATCACCAGAGAGACGGTGGCAAACAGCAGGGCATGAGCCTGAGAGAGCCAGACAGAGCAGGCATGGGGCATCGGGCCAGAGCCACCAAGAGACACAACACTCCCCCAAAACACTCCACGCCAAATCCTCACACGTCCAAATAAAAGGTTACATCTGGCATAAATTACCAAAATCAAACAATTTGAAATCCAATTGGGAGTGCTTTAACATTTCTGGAGTGCAGGAAACAATACATGGCTGTGCATATTGAGTTCATGTAAACACTGGAAAATCGCAGATGTGTGACTTATGCTTAGGTTGGAATCAAGCCAGCATTATGGACACACGGATACAGAAAACGTGTATTAGTCTGATGGCTAGATACATGCTTCACATAATCGTGTGCCACAAAGTGTGCATTTTATCATACAAACACAGGTGTGTCTGGATTTATGCCCATCATGGCACAGGAAAACCCTCGCTGCACCACTATAGCCTTCTTGGCTGAGCTTACGCAAATCAAACAAGTAAAACAAAAATTCTTCATATTATTTTAAGAAATGGCTTGTGAATTCACTGCAGTTCAATAATAAGTCAAATTGCAGAATGATTAGGGGAGGATGGGAGTATTTTGATTTTATATCAGTGTGTTATGGTTAAAAAAAAAAAAAAAATACAGGCTGCATAAAGAGAATAACTGATTAAATCCTGTTTATTTACAATACATATGCTTATTAGACTTATCTGTGACAACTAAAAGTTAAACTATAGAGACTTAACAAGAAAGACTCTTCTTATAACTATTGTTTTCCATTAAAAAAAAAAAAAAAAAAAAAGAACGACGAGTTGTCAGCTTATTAGGTGCATCCATCTTGAAGTGTGGCCTTGAAAACATGCATTCATCTGAGCTTGGTTTTTACAGGGTGCTTGATACACTCTGCAAAAAATATTTCATTCATCTTCAGTAACCAGTGATCGGGACTGTCCGTGGATGCGGAGCCTATCCCAGGACACACTGGGCACTTAGCATGAATACATCCTGGCCAGGATGCAAGAAACAATGTTGTACCATGCAGTAATGCTTAGCTGCTTTGCCCAGTTGTTGGAAATTAGACACCCATGAAAAGCTCTTTCTACTTTCCAGCCCATACAAGAGCAAGTCTGATCGCTGGTAGATTTTTTCCCTTTGTGCTCCATTCCTAATAAACTGGAAACGGATGTACATGTCCACCATTTAGAAAATGCTAGAACCAGGATACCTAGCCCCAACTAATCATGCCATGTTTAATGTCATTAAGGGGATTTGTTTTGCCAATACCAACACTCAGCTGAACATTGATAAGTCACGTTATGTATAAGGTGGAAAATATAGACACATCTCAGTTAATTTATTAATAGAAATTTGGCTTCGAGGTCGTTTAATTTTCAGGAAAACAGAATGAATCACTCGACCTGTAGTTAATTGACTGCTGACAGTGAATTAGCTGTGGGTGCACTGGGGGGAAAAACAAAACAGAGTGGGACATCCTTTATGACCAGATAGCAGATGGGATAAGTGAATGAGTGTAAGGGAGAACAGAGAGATGGAAAGCAAGCCGAGAGGATCACATAGGTTCTCAGAGTAACACAGATGGGAATGTAGGGAGCCTCAGCCTGGAGCAAAGAGCGGAGCTTTATTTGTGTAAGATTAGAAAAATAACCTGCATCTGTTGATTGACAGCTGAGATTCCCTCACAGATGGTCTGCTTTGAGGTCATGGGGAAACTCTATTAAAGAGAAACAAATGGAGAGAGGACCTTTGCACCTCCATTCTGGGACGACTGGAAGATGCAGGAGGACAACGCAAAACAGATGACGGCACTTAATAATAAGACCATTGTGAACATTAAGAACATGTTGAAAACTAACAAAGCAAGCTGTGCACATACAGTAGACACACAAAACTGAAAGAGATGAGTCGATATTCCAGATTTAAAAAAAAAAAAAAAAAAAAACACTTTATTTAAAAAAAAAAACAACAAAAAAACAAAAAACACCCCAAGAAATAACAATTCACATATTACATACTGTGTAGTCTCAAATCACAAAATAAAGGTAAATAAACCATTTGATTCACACCACATGAAAAGAATCGATACAAGGGGAGTCAATAAAAGAGCCCAAGTGTGATTACATCTTAGACCGGAATTAGGCGCTCACAATAGTGCAGAGAGAAGTGTACATTTCCAGTACGCGGTTTCTACTGATAGCAGCAGTAGACGTAAACCAAACAGCACAGGCAGCACTTCCTGCACATGGCTAACCCTCCTAATAAGAATATCAGCATGTGTAGAAGTTTTGAGTATTTGTATATATGCTATAGCACAGTGAAGATTTGAGCAGGTCTTATTGCTTTCTAGGGTACAGGTACACATCTATAAGTTTATATGAGCACTTTGAGTAAATTTAAGCAGACTAACTGTTTGCCATTGACTAAATACTTCATTTATTTTACTCAATATAATGAGAATATGGATAGAAATGTACAAATATTATAGAGACATGCCATGATGTTAAACAGTGCTGTATCAAATTAGCAACAGCTCTGACTAAACCACATTGTGGTTTGTTTTAATCTAGGAGGTGTGCATGGGGCTATTTTTGTTTATACCTCCTCGTGATAATTTCTCATGAACCTAATTGGCTCTGTTTTACAAAATATGGAGCCAGCCAAAAATACAAATGGAATCACAATTCCCGTAGCGTTTGCATTTACGATGCCTTGCGCAGAAACCCGTCAAATCAATGTTGGGGGGTGCGTTTGTATTTGAAAGTCACAATTTGCGCATACACAAATAGAAAATACAAATTTGCAAATTAGTTTTGAAAATAGTCTGGAAAATACTTCTATAAGAGTGACCAGCATGTAGCAATTACTGAAGGTGGATGAATAAACATAAGCACGCAGTACACCTCCATGTTAATGAAAGAGCAGATGGGTCACGGCTCAAAAAAAAAAAAAAAAAAAAAGGCCACTATCTGATCACTCGCTCCTGTGACTTTTTGCTGGGTCCCAGCCCTGATGCACTTTTTTTTTTTTTTTTTTTTTTTTTAAAACCTCCATAACATGGCATATTCCCAGTGTTGTCATGATATTGAAAACGCACCAAAAGTACACTGTGCATCTGAACACAGCCCGAAGAAGTAAAGAATTTTAGGGCAATTCATGCAGCAGCAAACTCAATCAATCAAATGAAGGGTTGAACACAGAATAAACCCACTACTTCCAAACGATAATGGGATGTCACACAAAAAAATAAATAAATACAAATCATTATCATGTTATATATTGGTGAGAAATACTGTAAACATAACAAAATTTCAGATAAATGGTAATGTAGTACAGCACATACATACATATATACACACACACACATATATATATATATATATATAAAATAAAAATAAAAAAAAGTGCTCAGCCAGGATATTTTGGAAACAGAACTTTTTGATCTGGTTTGTTCAACTTGCCACCTTTTCCATACATCTTACAGCACACTAGCTAAACTAGGACCTTCATTATTCATGACGGAGGCAACTTTATCCATAAATATTCATCCTAAAAAATAGGAGGTAAACAATCCATACTCAAAATCAATCATATTAAATAGTTTAGGTTTAAACAAAGCTATAAGATCCCTTCTTGTGTGCATATACATTTAAAAAAAGAGGGTTACTATGTAGCCACAGTGGGTAAACGAAATAAATATGATTCAAAATGCCCACACACACACCATTGAGAGATGGTACAATAGGCACAGTATAATTATACTTCCCAATCCTAACCTTGGAGACTGTGGTACAAGATCTGGCTTTCCATAATCCATTGTAATATTGCATTAAATATATTTGTGACCTGCTCCACCAAGAAATACCCATGGTATTGATCTGTTCCAAACATGGGGAGAGACAGACGCATGCTCATTTCAGTGGTGATTATCATCAAGACTGTGCTTTACATTTTTTAGACAACATTCAAATAAATTAAGACATTTATTGAGACATAAGGCAACAGTGCCATCTAAAAGTGAGAACATCATCCTATCGTCCAATCAGACTATTTGTATTTGCCTGAATTTCACAATAATTTTGAGACAGTATTAAAGCTGAGACTTTGATCAGAAACCAGCAAAACCCCAAAACCCAGAATCAAATTTGACACTAAAAATGTTCAAGTCTAATGGTCTAATGTGACCCCCAAATCAAGGCAACAGAAATTAGCACTAAAACAATTTAGAGATTAAAAAAAATAAATAAAAAATATATATAATAATAATAATAATAATAATAATAATAATAATGGGTGGCTATAAAACAAAACCTCATTAAAATTCCTATAAAAA
>JANDJT010000206.1:13163637-13179762 GCA_024331685.1 Stegophilus panzeri | reverse complement strand
GGCGGGGGGGGTTTAGTGTGAGCCCTGTCACGTACAATGGATATAAAAGTTTACACACCCCTGTTAAAATGGCAGGTTTTTGTGATGTAAAATAAAAAAATAAAATTAAATAAAATCAATCAAATCATGTCAGAACTTTTTCCACCCTCACTAACCAGGTTGCAAGTGTGCACACCCTTTTATAATTGGGTATGTGACTGCATTCAAAATGAACCAATCACATTCAATCTCATGTTCAAAAGTAATGATCATACAGCAGTCATCAATGAAATTATTCTGATTAACGCCAAAATGATCAGCTGTTTCTGTAGAATGTCCTTTCCATCTTCTTGGTTTTATCTGATTGCTGAAGCCATGGTCCACAATCTCACTAGTTGAAAGTTATCGATCAGGAGAGGGGTATTAAAAAAAAAAAAAAATTTTTTTTTTTTAAATAAATAAATAAAAGAATTTCCCCCAAATATTAGATGTACCATGGAACACTGTAAAGGCCATCATTAACAAAGAGGAAATGGAGCACCATAGTGACATCACCAACAACAGGAAGTATCTCCAATAGCTACAAAAGGACAAAATTTACCTGGTAGGCTGCCAAAAGACCAGAAACAACATTAAATGAGCTGCAGGAATATCTGACAAGGACTGATGTCACATGCAGAGAGTAAACAATCTCTCGTATTCTTCATATGCCTGGGCTATGGGGGTAGGGTGGCTAGAGGGAAGCCATGTCACAAAAAAAAAAAAAAAAAAACCCAAGCTCAGCTACAATCGCCCCAAACCGTGTGGTAAAATGTGTAATGGTCTGATGAGACCGAATCCAAAAAGTTATAATAATTCCATAATTCCAAAAAGTGGTGCAAAAGTAAAAGCACATCACCAAAAGACCACCATACCCATGGTGAAGCATGGTGGTGGCAGCAACATGCTTTAGGGCTGCTTTTCTTCAACCAGAACTGGGACTTTTATCAAGGTCTAGGGAATCATAAATAGCTACAAATAAGAATCGATTTTAGTACAAAACATTCAGGCGTCTCCTAGTAAGCTGAAGATGAAAAGGAGTGTCACCTTTTAGCACAAGAATGACCCAAAGCATACATCAAAATCAACAAAGGAATGGCTTAAGAAAAAAAATTGTGTTTTTGAATGACCTAGCCAGAGCCCAGACCTGAATCCAACTAAAACTATGTGGGGTGACCTGAAGCAGGCTGTGCACAGGAGATGACCTCACGATCTGAAGGATCTAGAATGTTTTTGCAGGAAAGAGTGAGAAAATATTGCCAAGTCACGATGAGAGACTATTACCCAAAAAGACTGTTGAAACACCTTTTGATTTTATTACACCAGTCAAAGTGTTATTTTAGGGGTGTACACACTTACGCAGCTAGATTATTGTAACTATTTTTCCTCTTTTCCCCAAAAAAGCTTGATTGTTTACTTTGCAATTTCACATTAAAGGTGGGAAAAGTCCTGACAATTTATCTTAGTTTCATTCTTTTCTTCACAAAAACTTGCCATTTTAACAGGGGTGTGTCGACTTTTCATATCCACCGTCTCTCACTGCGTTCGTTACGTATTTCTGAACAACTCAGGAGTTGAGATCTTTAAAATGTTGAACATAAAACTGAGTGTAAATAGAAAACCAGCACAGAAGAAAGCCACCATTTCTATATAAGAAGGGGGTGGTGTGAAGACTTTTAGTAATGTCACAGAGGTCTTGCTAATTATATTCTTACATGCTTAAAGATTCTGATCATGGTATACAGCTCAGTTCACATATAAATGACAACAAACTGGATTTGAGATGGAAACAGTGACTGAGGTGTAAAGGTATAATTAGGGATTTTGGTGGAAGTTAGCTTCATCAGGCAGTTTTGAAATTCGAAACAGAAATGAACACAGAGCCGCATTTTAGGGTCCCCTACAGAGTCAAACACATGCACGTGCGGCCTAGGCTAGAATAACTGAATGTCAGCAGTAATTTGAGTCATAAGCTTACCTTTTTTTTTTTTTTTTTTTTTAAACTTTAAGCAACTGGACAATTAGTTGTTCAGTTGTTTCCGAGACAGGCATGTGCAGACACAAACTACATCTAGAATCCAGGCTACATCTTTTGTTAGTGTTACCTTTCAACATGAGGACCAAAGAAGTGTCAATTCCAGTATAGCATGACATTGCTTAGTGACCAAACAATAGGTTTAAATCTGTTTTCGAATGTTGAAGACTGCATGATAGGAAAGATGAGTCAAAGACTATACACAGAGGAATACATCAGCATGACCTCAGTGTGTTTACTGCAGAATGCAAATCACCAGCAAGCCTCAAGAACAGAAAAGGCCAGCTTACAGTACATACAAGTAACCAGTCTACTTCTTGCAGTGAATCTAAAGGAGAGATTAAATGAAGATGCACCAACATGATGAGGAAATAAAGGAAATACTTCATGGTGCAAAGCAGAACACCTCTTCCAAGAAATATGGTAACAAAGAGGATGCATGGTCGCCAGAGGAACTGACTCACTTCTCTTTATTGATAACTGGAGAGGATAGATGAATTCTGAAGTGTACTAAAACATCTTGGCTTGGCATCATAACAGTCTAAATGACTTGGAAAAAAAAATTAAACGTAATGCTAAACCAGCTAGGCAACTGTTACAGAATTAACCCTACTGATTACAAATTTCAATTAGTGGAGGCTAAAATGATGAAACAAGCAGGAACTAAAAATTAAGTAGCATAGCAGAGCATTAGTTCACGTTTACGGGTCACAGATATCAGACAGTCAAGTTCAAGATCATGTTATGCAGGACCTCTACAGTCCCTTCCGAAAGTATTGGAACGACAAGGCCAATTAGTTTGTTTTTGCTAAACACTGAAGACACTTGGATTCGTGTTCAAAAGTTGAATACGAGCCGATAGATAGAATTTCAGCTTTCGTTTCCTGATATTTACATCTATATGAGTTAAACAACTTAGAACGTGGCACCTTTTGTTTGAACCCACCCATTTTTTCCAAGTGATCAAAAATACTGGAACCTGTGACTGACAGGTGTTTCTTGCTGCCCAGGTGTGCCCTGTTAGATTGATTGTTTAAACAAATAGCTATGAAGGTCTAATCTTGGTTTGAGGCCTGAATTTTACCCATGAAGACTGCATTTGTTGTTAAAAAGGATGAACCGTCATGAAGACTAGAGAGCTGTCTATGGGAGGAAAGCAAGCCATTTTGAAGCTGAAAAAAGATGGAAAATGATGGAAAAGCTGAAATTCCGTTCTATCGTCTTATGGTCGTCTTTCAAGCTCAAACCCAAATGTCTTCAGTGGATGGCAAAAAAAGTACCTGGTCTTGCCATCCAATACTTTCAGAGGTAACAGTATGTATGAAAAGAGCTGTATATGGAGGAATACGCAAACACCACCAACTAAATTGGTCATTCATACTGAATGTTTTATTTCCAATCCAGATCTTTCTGCCATCATCCAATTACATCCAGACAGCAGTATCATATTACAGATATTATAATCAGATTCTAATTTTAAACCAAATTAGACATTGCAACTCACAGGCAACTAGCGCTCCGGGTATATGTCCTTCAGCATAGTGGGGTAGCAGCACCAGCTTGGGGATGAGGATGGTGTTGTAAAACCAGATGAACAGCACCATGCTGAGACAGAACCAGCCCATGGAGTCCACCACGCAGTGCAGTCGCAGCTTCATCCTTCTTCATAACACAACAGGCCCAAGGACGTGATGAGAGATTCCTGCTCCCTGACAGGGGCTTGACTTCAAATCAATGGTGGGTCCACTATGGTACAATTTGAACGGAACTTAAATATTGATTCATGATGTAGCTGTGTATAAAAAATAAAAATAAAAATGCATCACCTAACAACAGAAGAGTCTTTATCTGAGTCCTAATGGTAGTTGGCAGCTCTCAAATAGTAAAAAGAAAGCACAGTCGAGTAATAAACAGAAGCTGAGGGTCATTTCAAGTTCAAGTCTATCTCCTTATACAGAAATGCACTCTTGAATTTCTATTGTCTAAATCAGCATTTCTTAACCTCATTGCGAGTATTTGGCGACAACAATGTTTTGCGACCCCTCCTGATGTTTCAGACTACTGACTCATGATTAGGCTTGGATTGAGGATGCAAGGAAGTCCAATCGTGGCTGAGTAGGGGTGAAGAAAAGACACAAACTATTCTCAACCATGAGTCTGACACTATATTTATTCTTCACATACACCAGTGCTTAAAAAATAAAAAACAGCCTCACAGAGATAGGTCAATGTGAATTGGAGTTTTTATTTTTTTTTTCAAGGCCCCGTCACTTAGTTCTCGGTATTTGTCGTGTACGGATATCCAAAAATCCACCAGTGGCTTCTCTGTGAAGCTGTGTGTACAATCATTTAAAATAAAAAAGTTTATTAAAGTTTAATAACTGGTCTAAATGACATGAAATATAGGTTTTATCTGTATACAATCAAGGAAGAGAAATAATACAGAATTCAAGATGCAAATTAGCAAAGCTGCATTAAACACGTTGCAGACTCAGAACTATGAAGCCTCTCTTTCCAATCAATCGTATACAAGAAAGCATTTACAGTTAAGATTAACCCACAGTGTGTCAAACATCAGCTTTAGTAGGACATGGGTGATAAACCTACAGTTAATGTAAATGATTACCTCTTCCTGTGTGTTAATGTGAAGAGAGAACCAGCAATTCACCTGTCCCAGCCATAGGGAACTAAAAGGGAAACATATTAAACATGTAAAATATCACATGAAATTTGAATGAATGAATGTGCTATTTATTTATTTATTTATTTATTTATTTATTTATTTATTAAATACACACCTTTTTTTTTTTTTTTTTTTTATACATTGAACCCATAAGACTTCCTTCTCCAACACGTAACTTTAAAGCTTCTAGGACTTACCCCCAGGAATACACAGATTAATAGGTGGATTAATACACATTAAATAATATTTCTGTGACTCTCACCAACCTCCAGCACGGAAGAGCTCGCGCCTCACGTCCTAACACGTAAAGTTATCCACAGCTAATGTGAAATAAATTTCAGTTTCGCGACTGGTCAATCTCACCCATTCGTTGCTGCCACGCCTAACACTGCAACACTTCATTACTAACAGCTATTTCCAGTGAAAGGGCGACAGTGAATGATATCTCTCTCTCTCTCTCTCTCGCCTATACACCTTAACTGCACTTCCCGTAGCAGGTTCAGCCGCGAGCTGCGCGTGCGGGTTATATAAGCTAATATACTATCTAGCATTCTCAATGAAACAAAATAACACACCTACATAAAACAGGGAGGAGAAATGTCTAGAAACAAGATACAGTTTCAGCATGGAATTAAGCGTTTAAAGCAATACATGTATTTTTAAATGGGGAAGAAGAAGGTGAAGAAGCAGGACTTACCGGCTGACAGGTTCTTGCTAAAACACCTGATAAAAATCAAAGGCAGTGTTTAGACCGTTTCCTAGTTGTGTTTCTACGGTGGCCGCGAAGCCCAGAAAGGCGAAATTGGAAAATAATCCAGTCTGGTCAAGTTTAATCCCTTTTCAGCAGCTAATTAGAAGTAATTTCAGTTTTCCTGCATTATGAATATAAAAAGAAAACGGACTGTAAAGGACGTGAACAGGTTTGGTTGTTTTGTAGTATTAAAATAAAATGTTTCTTCCTATTCAATTCACACCATTTTTAATAGAGTAACTGTGTAATGTAATCCCAAATCATAAAGTATAGCATGTTCAAACTGTACAGGCTTTTATAGGCGCTTAATAATTTTATATAGCATTTGGCAGACACCCTTATCCAGGGCGACTTACATTTATCTTATCTTTATACAACTGAGCAGTTGAGGGTTGCTTAAGGGCCCCAACAGTGGCAGCACTGGGATTTGAACTCACGACCTTCTGATCAATAGTCCAATGTATTAATCACACACACATACACAAAAACAACAACAACAACAACAACAAAAAAAAAAATTATAATAATGATATTTCATAAAGGGTTGCATGATTTGAGGATTTACTCCAATTTCATGCAGTGACACAATCTGAGATGTTTGGTGTTTAATCCAATCTTGGTTAATTTGATCTAACAGAACGTTTAAGACCACACTGAATAACTTCACCTGTCCATGTTCGGTGGTTATGCATTTTCTTCATGGCTTAATGAATTTGCATTTGCTTTTCCCTCTGCAGCATTCGTTCCCAGCGTTTGACTGTATGCAAAAAGCTTGGCCAGTTCCCACTATGCGAGTTTGCCAGGCTGCGGTCAGGGACAGGAACAGGAACACCCCTTTGCTCTGGCTGGATCTGGTGTCATTGTAAGAACACATAGCCTATAGGTGCTGTGAGCATTCAACAATCCTGCATCAAAAGAAAATGGAAAATTATGTTTCTTTCACACACTGGGTGGTGCTTAAAGAAGAGCATGAGTTCAAATCCCAGCATCACTGAGCTGACATTGTTGGACTTTAATCCCTCAACTGCTCAGTTTTATCCTGTCTCAATATAAATTGCTTTGGATAAAAGCATTGCCCTAAAGAGTGAAAATACAATGTATATAATATAAAACTGTATGTTTAACACATTCATACATGTTTTATTGAATGAACGTCCCTGGTTGGTGTATGTAAGCACTGTTGGTAGTGGCAGTATTATTCTCACAAGCACCCATCCATCTTCCTTACCACTTATTCTACGCGAGGTCGTGAGGGAGCCTCGAGCCTATCCTAACTTGGGGCACAAGGCGGGAACACCCTGGATGCCAACTCACCCCCATTGCTCTGGAGTCCCTGTAGTAGGAACAATTGGACAGTTCTAACTCGAATACAATATGTAATTTTGCGCTAATGAACAAATCAGACATTCTCAAATATATGCAGGCTTGTTCTCTACATAATGATGTAAGCATGCCCTTGCTACTCCTCACTTTTTGCCACACAACGTCATGTCTATAATCATGGTAACACCACATGTAGAAGTACTAACTAGGTACATGTTTTGCCTTTAGTGTCCCCGTGTCCTGCTTTTACCGGCTGCAGATCCACCATGACCCTGATGGATAAAGCGGTTACTGAATGAAAAGAGTTTTCTCAAAAGAATCTATAGAACTCGTTGGCCTGTTTTGTTTCTGTATTATCTCAGCGCATGCTGGACTTTTATTTTGAAACGCATCTCTCCTCGGTGTACTTCCCGTCGTGTCTGACCGACTTCACACTATTTACACTGACGGAATGAGAGCTGTCTAATTGTCCATGGCATTACATCCCGGAACAAGGCATCAGTAGCACTAAGGGAACTTCTATCGAGTCAGCAGTGTTGAGACGCAGTGTATCGGACACACTCTGGTGGGTTAGTGTAGCTGGAGAAGGCTGGACGATGCAGACGCGTCGCTCCTCGTCGGCGCTGGCTGTGAGCAGCGAGGTGTCGCTTTCTTTCCAGGACGAGCTCGCTGCCACTATCCACCGAGCCTTCGAGGTGGCGGTGGAGATCGCGGTGGTGGAGGTCAGTAAGTTAGTGGGCCAGGCGCTGGGCGATGTGCGCGATCAGATGCAGGAGACGCTGAGGGAGAACTCGTTCCTCAAGACGCGGCTGCAGTCCGCCGAGCATGAGCTGGACACCGTGAGGAAGAGCAGAAAGAGCAAGAGCCCGGCTACACCCGATGATGATCCGCCGCAAAGCGATTTCTCTCAGCGGCACGAAAGCCAGACCAAGTGTGAGAGCCGCTCCACGGGGGAAGCAGACAGCCCAGTCGCTCAGGAAACGGAGAAAATGTGCCGATATGACAGCGGCTCCGAGCCACAGGACGAGTCTTTCTGTGAAATCCGTGAGGATGGAAGTGTTCGGCCACGTGACTTGGGCTCAGCATCCTGTGCAGTGCAGTGCCGTGATCAGAAGTCAGGTAGGTAGTCGATCAATCAATCAATCAGCCAATAGACACAAAGGGGCATTGCCACACGGGTACCACAGGGTGGTAGCTACAACCCTTAGACAAGGCCTTTCCACCCCAATTCTAACGTCAAATGAATAATATCTTGCTTGTGTTCATTTAAACCAAGGATGTCCAATCTTATCCTAAAGGGCCGGTGTGGATGCAGGTTTTCATTCCAACCAAGCAGAAGCCACTCCTGAGTCTATTGAAAGTCAAGATCAACTGATTAAACAAGTGGAATCAGGTGTGGCGCCTGCTTGATTTGAATGAAAACCTGCACCCACACCGGCCCTTTCCGGATAAGTTTGGACACCCCTGATTTAAACCATCGTTGCTAGTGTTGTAGGGTTTTCCTATAAATCCTTTCAGTATTAGGACAGGGGTGGCACCTAGGGATGGGTGATATGGACTTAAAACTATATCACGATATTTTCTGGTATTTATTGAGATAATGATATCAGTGACAGTATAAATATAGTACCGTGCATCACTGTTTTTCACTACAAGTGATTAGCTGTGATTTTGAGAGCAGATCTAAAAATAAAACTGATTTTCTGTAATCAAACCAGTTCCAGATTGTAGCGGTAGCTCTTCGTTTAGCGATAAACTCCTCCTCAGCTTCACGTCCGTCTTCCTCCATACTTGTTTTTGCTCTGCACGTGAGCTCCGAACGGGTCACAGACCATCGCACAGAAATATGTCATTATCTAGGCTTTATCGTTATTATCGCGGGAAGATTAATTCTTATTGTGGGGAGAATTTCTACTGGTATATCGCAAACGATAAGATATCGCCCATCCGTAATGGCATCACTACTCCAAATGTGGTGGGGCAAAATTTTAGTATGAGAGAAGAGGTACATCTGCCATTTGTCTGTTAAAAACATACAGACTAAGTTTGTGTCTTTATTTTAGCGCTATATGGAGCTAGGGTCTGATTTATAATACAATAACAGGGCACAACACCCCTTTTAATGAACATCAGAGTATTATGTTTCGACCCTACGCTCTTCATTTTTACTCCTCAGGCAGATAATAACAGTGAAATAGATAGCATTAATTCTAAAATCACGTTCTGCAGTAGGCTGTTCATCACTGTTGCAACTGTCTGTTTCGCTAAACATTTTTACAGCAAGTCTTACTGACTTTATTTGAAGAATGACATTTGAGAAATGCTCCTGTAATACAGAATATGTGCATATGTTACTTAAAATGTTGAAACGTTAGTGATACTGATTCAACACACGATTATTAAGTGCCAGTGAACGCTAAAGCACAGTTAACCTTTATCACTCCCCCTTTAGGAGAAATGTCCCATCCTAACACTCTTAAAACAGATGTGTTAAAAATAACACATCATGTGTTAATTTTTTAAAACACCTATGTGTCTAGTTAAGGATAACACAATTTGTGTTAGTACATTTATACAAAAAGATGGGTTAAAAAAATAACACATTTGACAAATTTGTTTGTATGCTAAAATTCTACTAAAATGCTCACAAAATACACAAACAATTGCATGAAATTCAGGTGACATTTATTAAAGTCATTTAAATTTGATGTATGTAAGAATTGGTGTTGATGCATCTTCTTACTTGTCCCACTCCCTTCCAATTGAAAAGCTGTAAAAGATCAAAAAGAGTATTGGTTAGTTGTTAGCTGCAAAATATGAACAAATGCCTTTGGGCTTTAACTGAGAAATTGCGTTACAGAATCCCAAATTGTGTAATTTTGGAAATGTGATCTCCTCTCTCCTAATGAACAAAATGGTGCTGTAGACTCACCAGCGCCAATTATTTTGCACAACCTAATTAATTTAACCATCATTACAGAGATAGTGGAAAGCATTACAGCCTACTGTAACCCCATCCTCTCTTTTTGTCACGGTAACCTTGTGAAGAACTTTTGGCCTCGACATTACTGAGCTAGCTAAGTTCCGTTAGCCACTGACTCTCTGCATCTGTTACCCAGCATTAACATTCAACGAATACATGAAGAAACACGGCTCTAACCAATCCTCCTAATGCTAATTACTACAGCTTGCCTTGTCCAAAACACTTGCTAAATGTAAGTAATATTAACCCACTCTCTGTATTACATCATGGTGAACAGCTGTAATGTTATTTTATCGTTAACTCTCAAAGGTAATGGGAATGTCTAACATTACCTCGAGCTGTATGCTAAAGTAATTTTATCAACTCAAGTGAGCGTCAAGGTTAGCATCACTCATCCCTACTGTGATTAGTGAGAGCATCCAGCTAGCTAACCCTAACTCAGAGCCTCAGATAAAATGCAGATCCAGAGAATTATAGGCATGTTTTGCCTTTAGTTTTAGTCTGCTGTGAGAAACCTCATGTTTGCTGTTTATAACTGATTTTGAATGTATGAACATGTAAGGTCTGAACTGTCCTTTTCTGTCATGTTATAATGCATTGCACAGTATATTGATTGTCTGTAATGCTATAATGAGTTCAATAATAATCAAGCCTATCATCTGTTGCCTTTACAGGTCCAACACATGAATCTCTTATTCCAGAGAATCAACAGATGGCACAGCACACCCAAGTTATTCATGGTGACCAGACTCCACCATCTGTTGAGCAGCCAGTCTGCAAGAAAGAGGAGAGCCTAGAACCCCAGCTGGATGATGCTTCTGGAGAAGATGATGGGGATGATGAGAATAATCCAGATGAAGATGACGATGACATTAGGCCAAGCTGCAGCTTTAACTCGGAGCATGACGAAGAGTTTGAGCCAGACAGACTTTCTCTGGTGCAGTCTAAACTGTTGGAGGACTGGAGGCCTGACCCAGAGGCAGCACAATGTGATCAGAATGAGAATGCAAATGCTGGACCCAGCCGTATTCTTGGTAAGAAGTCGTCATCTAGCCCTGAATCATTCAGGGTTTCCTTGCCTTAGGGAACACCTGGTAATTTCACACTGCTTTTGTTTGGTCTGCTGTGTATTAAAGAGCTTTTATTGTACAATATCACCACACCAGTGGTCAGTAACAGCTCTAGAACATTCAGAACAATAAAAGTGAACAGTTACCATAATATTATGTTCAGTGAATAACAGTGAACAAGGGTTTTCAAAGATATGATTTCATCGAATGTAATGCTAATAGTAAAATGTAATTGTAATGATAGTAGACTATATGAACGTACCTTCAGGGATCTTTAATTAAAGAAAACATTTTTAAAAAATAACCTCACAACTTTGCTGCTATTGCCACTCATCTGAGCAGCTTCATCAGTTCTACTGAGCAGTGGAAAAACCCTGCTATTAATACCTACTGTGTGTGTTCACACTTGTGACATCGTGACATTACCATGGTATTGGGGTCTAAATGTGTGAATTATTGCAAAACCTGCAAGATAAATATGTCATTAGGACATGTAGGTGATAGGTGTTATTACAGATCTTGCTCAAAGATTGCTACCCAAACCTTGGGGGTTGCGGTTCAGGGGAGATAAGTTTGGTAAATTCACTCTCTGAAAATGAAACCTATTCATTGACCACAGCACTTGGCTAGTAGTGACACACGAAGAGGCAGAAACTGGCGGCAGCATCACTTCTGCATCTTGGACAACTTTACCTCAGTTTTATATCATCAGAGCAGTAGTTATGGGAACAGAACATTAGTTGTCTAGTCGGTCAGTTTAACTACAGTTCTTATAGCAAGGTGAAAGCATTGCTCCAAGTAGCTTGTAAAGATTTTATTGAGATAGTAGGAAAGAGAAATGCTTATATTTCCTGTTGGTTGGTTGGAGCCACATTTCTCTGTCTTGGTGGCATTTTCATATAGTAACTTATAGCTTGGCTAACCACTTTACCTTTCTAAAGTAGCTTGCCGATTCAGGTTTAAATCATAGTATGGGAAAAGCTGAAAATGAGTTATACAGGTATTCGAAAGTCTTGAATTAAGTAGTAGTCTACAAACCATGTTAAACTGCATTAAACCTTTCCTGTTAGATGGTGAATTCATATAATGTCATTTTAGCAATTTCCTAATCTTAGCTGAAAGTCTCTCTTCTCTGGCCAGAATATGTCAATTGTTGTTCTCAAAAGAGTGTCCCTTTTCTAGTTTCACCATTGTTCAAGTTGGTACATTCTCTCACTGCACTCGACTATGTGTATTATGCAGCCCTGTTTGTGTTTTCAGAATAAAGAGGCTACTGAGGTTATAATATGGTATGATATGACATATAATATGATTAAGCCTACCAAAATTGTACTTTCTCATTTTCAGATGCTCCAGACATGATCTCTGCACCTGTTGGTGGTAATCCCAGCTTTTCAGCCTCTTTCGATGCTCTCTACCAATCAGTAGCCAGAACTCACCTTGTGCATCCTGCTCCTCAAAATGACGATGTCCAGATGAGGACAAGTGTCCCCACCAGGATTCACCAGTGTAAAATCTGCGGCCATTCGTTTAGTCGGGCAAGTGATCTGCGCAGACATCATAGTCACCGGCACAGAGTGAGGGCAGTTAACCCGGCTAAAGCAGGAAGTGCGGGGAGACCCGTCAAACAGCAGCTGTTTCCTCCAGGGTGTAGCCCATATCACTGCAACGAATGTGGCCGGGACTTCAACCGCATGGAAAACTTAAAGACGCATCTGCGCATACACACCGGAGAACGTCCGTACTCTTGTTCTGTGTGTGGGGTACAGTTCCGGCACTCAGGGGCGCTTACACGCCACTTCCGTATCCACACAGGTGAAAAGCCGTATGTGTGCGGGCAGTGTGGGAAACGTTTCCGGAACTGCGGTGGTCTGCGCTTCCACCAGAAATCCCACACGACAGATAGACACATGGTTTTGAATTGCGTTTGAAGAAGATGGATTGTTTGTGGAGTTATCGTGTAGTTGTGTGATTTAGGGCTGGCCGGTATAACCTCAAATCAGCAGCTTGATCATTTTAAACCATTACCTCGATGACAATATATAAACAGGATTTTTTAAAAACATTTATTCAAAATTTCACTTTTTTTACAGGGTGCTTTCGCACTAATAATTCGCTGAAAGATGTTTGAGTATTAAAACTGGAAAATTGTGAGGGCTTTTTGTGAAGAGTTAAAACAAGTGTTTGTTCCATTGTAGCTGTGGGATTTGTAGGATGTAATGGCATTTGTGTGGGTCTTTCCATATTGAGTGGTATTAACAAATGTGTGGGTTAAAGACAGCTGTTTTGGGAAATCACGTGTGTGCACTCATCATTTTTGGACTTGCACTCTTCATATTGTACAACGTGTATGTGTTTTAAATCAATTAACTGCTCTTATAAGGTTTGCTGACTGACTTGTTTTTCCAACAGTTTTACATTGGACGCTTTGTCCTATATACTGAACCCACACCACTAACACTGCAGTGTTTAGTGATTATATGACTGTCCATGTTTCTCTGCGCTCTAGGACACAGACTAGGAAACTCCTTTTGTTTGGCAATGAGGAATGAGAACAGAACAAAATGGAAGAAAATCGCTGAATATGACAACTGGGTTTTGTAGGGATGCTTTGCAAAAACACCTGAGGAAAACCCAGCGTAACATAACGTAATTGAGAGAAAAGGCCAGTGTCACTATTTTCCATCCATGCCTTATGTCGGTTATGTAAAACCGTATGTAGTCATTACAACAAATAGTTCAATTGTGACGTGTTTGGAAAATGTGCATATAGTTCAATAGAAGACTCCAGAAATTCTGAAATTTTAATAATTTAAGCATACACATTTGCAAGCTTTCAGTTTGCCCCCCTGCCACAGTAAGTCTTTTTCCTCTTCCTCTTTTTTTTTTTTTTTTTTAAATGGAACTTTGTTCAATAAATTCTGAAAGTCACTTTGAAAATGTTTCTTGACTGCGAAGATATTTTGGGTTTTCCACAGCTGGATTCATATAAAGGTTATATCAGATGCACTGATGGAATTTTGCTCAGCGTCCACTGACAACACATATTAGACATTTCAATGTTATCATTCATCATCACTTCTAGCATCATGTGCAGTCATTTTATGGGCAGTGAATTCCAAAGTTGCCTCTTTGCTGTTAGCCTCCACTCTTCTGGGAAGGCTTTCCAATAGATTTTGGAACATGGTTGTAGGGATTTGCCCATTTAGCCACAAGAGCATTACTGAGGTTGGGCAGTGATGTTGGGTGAGGAGGTCTGGGGTGCAGTCAGCATTCCAGTTCATCTCAAAGGTGTTCAGTGGGGTCGAGGTGCAGGCCACTTGAGTTCTTCCACTCCAACTTTGGCAAAGCATGTCTTCATGGAGCTCGCTTTGTGCACAGGAGCATTGCTATGCTGGAGCATGTTTAGGCCCCTTAGTTCCAGTGAAGGGAAATTGTAATGTAACGGCATGCAAAGACATCCTATACCATATGTGCTTCCAACTTTGTTGCAACAATTTGGGGAAACATTACATACTATATGGGTGTAATGGTCCAGTGTCCAAAATCTTTTGGCCATATAGTGTATATCGATCTACCAAGCCTACTAAACAGATTTAAGAGGTTGCTTTCACCAGGTCACGTACAATGCTGCAATGCAATGCAATGCTGTTTCAAGGTAATAGGATAATTTTAGGAGACAGCCGTCCTTGTGCCGCTATCTTGACACAAATAGTGTCGGAAAAATGTTAAGATGGCACATTAATTTGAAGTGCTTACATTGTGTTTAATATCACAGTAATGTGTATAACCATTAATTGGCGCATTCGTAGTCATGTCTCATAATTCTATATAAAATTTTTGCTTCACATAACAAAGGGATGTTAATGAATTAAAACAATAACGCAAGCCGGAGTGCTAAGCTGCTTTGAATGGGTTTGTTTTGAATTTTAGCAAAATGCTAGTAGCATGTAAAAGCTTTTTGCATCATATAAAATCTGCACAGCAGATATCAAATGCTCCAGTGACGTCATCAGTCAGCCTATAGTTTAGATATGACTGAAGTTAACGTCAACCCCATGTTCGTTTCCAGAAAATCATGTTTCCATTAAGGAAAATCCAGTGCCTTTTTGTTGTAGGCCTATAAATAATCACAGTGTAACTTACTTTAAAGGTTTTTATCCTAACTGAAATAGCGTACAGTAAACAGCAATTGAGGTTTTTCATGAATTATGAAAATGTTAGAGGTTTATAAAAAATATAGTACATTTAAATGACATTTTGTTATATTTGTCGAAATATTCATAATTACTCAAATTGTAACATGTGCCTTACTGGTTGTTTTTTTTATTTAAACATCAGCCTCATGGAGTTGCAGGTTTTATGTAAGAATAATGTCGTTTCATTTATCATTTTTTTCAAATCATGTTGGTGTCATTAGCATACCGAATCACGACTCATGTTTTGTGATTGTGTGCATTTTGATGGTGCCAGACAAAAACATGTAATCCTATATAAATGTGTTGGTTAACAAATGGAGATGCTGGATTACTCACGTGGTAAAGTGACGTGCTGGAAAGCAGTTAAACAAATACAGTGTCTGAACATTCGTTTACAATTAATGGTTTTTCTAAATAAATTCAGTAAATGTGAAAACCAAAAGTGTAGTAGGTATTAAGACAGTCAGTCAGTCACTCAGCTGAATTAACGTACTGTTTAAAACTGTTTCTCTGGCAGTGACTCATAATCTGCTATTTGAAATGACTGAAGTGTAATAAGACAAACGTCAGTAGTTAATAACTGGATGCTAAACTAGTAATCTTGCATGTGCTGATGTTCTTGTGGTGCCCCACCCCAGCTGTGGCCAAAAACAGTGTCTCATCAGAGGAAATGCCTTCTCATGTCTAAGCTGTTAATTGTAAGGAACTGTGAAGAGATCTCGTAGATAGTGTTTAGTTGAAAACTGGAGTCATGTTCAAAATAAAAGTTCAAGTATTTAAATTCAGTCAGAACGCGAAATATATTTCGCATCATGCAGGTTCTGCCCTGGAGGTTTTGAATAAAACTGAAGAAAAGCTTTATTTCATGTTTAATTCCACTTGTTTGGCGAATAGCAGTGACTATTAGTAGTACATGATGGCGTCACACCCGAGTACACTCTTTATATTAGTGCACTTTAAAGTAGCTGCTTTCCGCATTATTGTTTTATTTTTACAAATGTACATTTTTAGAAATTGTATGTGTGTGTGTGTGTGTGTGTGTGTGTGTGTGTATATATATATA
>JANDJT010000206.1:13146877-13160124 GCA_024331685.1 Stegophilus panzeri | reverse complement strand
ACTAGATACCTAAATAGTAGGTAACCTTAGCTTAGTACAGAAGGCATCATACCATGGCTTGGTTTGTTCTTAAGAACATCAATTAACTTTTGATATTTGCACACCCACAAAGTAGGCTAGGCTAACATCAGTTCCAGTTTTTGACCATTAACGTTACATTCACTTACATATCCTCCCGCCGAGTTTGTTGGACCCCCCCAATGTCCATACCATGGTTACGCCCTTGATTAAAGTGTTATTGGTTGACATGCGGTCTTGCATATACACTCTCTGCAAATGTCCCCCCTATCCTTTTCTCTATACTGTGTATTCATTAAGAGACATATGACTCATTGTGATACTCCCCCAGTGAAATCTGTTTAGACACTGGTTCAAAATGAGCATGTGAATGAAAGCATAAAAGATTTGGTTATACCTGTTCTGTAAAAATGATTCTTGCAAAATCCTTCATCCTTCAAATCAAACTTCAAATTTGTTATGTTCTAATGGAATGTAACTTTTGTCATTGTACAAGTACAATGAATTATTGTAATGAAAACATTCCATGTTTTCCAAAAATGTTTCCCATTTATGATTCTTTGTGTTAGGAGTAAATGCTGCTGTGGCAGCTGCTGCCTGAGTAACTAATGGAAAACAGCATCGTTAAGGGGAGTGCAGGGCATCTGGACATGCTGCCATCTCGAAAACAATTTTGGTTATACAGGTTCATTATGTACCTTAACATTTTAAGATGCCATGCAATGGATCTGGCTACTTTCTGCATTTCAGCCTAAACAGTAAGTACCTCACAAGGCAACTAATGAGGCATATGTATTGTGGTTTCCATAGAAGTGCTTTTAAATGTGTTTATTGTGGTTGCAATTTGGCTTGCATGCACCAGAGTATGAAGATGATTCTGTGCCAGATTGAAAAGCAATAACACTTAGGGGGAAACGCACTGTCCTTGTCAAAAATTAGATGCAGTACACTGCATTTCATTTTTGACATAAGGACAATGTGTCACACCTAAAAGCAAACCCTTCATTGCATCGTTTTATCTTGTCAGTGAAAGACACCCAGCAGGAGTTTGCTCATTAAGAATTAAATGCTGAATATGTGTTAATAGTGAATATTGCCCTGATGGTGGAAATAGGCAAATGCTTGTGCTATTTTCTTATAGCCATTTCCCATGTTGTGAAGCTCAACAACCTTTTGCTGCACATCACAGCTATATTCCTTGGTCTTACCCGTTGTTATGAATGACTAAGGGAATTCGGCCTAAGTGTTATGTCATATTTATACCCCTGTGAAACAGGAAGTCATGGTTGAACAATTTCCTGTTCCTAGTCACCCAGGTATACTAAAAAAAAAGAAGAATATAATATACTTCAAATATATTTTTCTCATATGAATTCATGGGGTGCCAATAATTGTTGCACACCTATATTTGCAATTGTTTGATATCCATGAGAGCAGAGTATTTTTGTGAACAAAAGGTTAAATAATAAAGACAATTTTTCATAGCAGTCTTTGCTCATATTTACCAAGGGTGCCAATATTAGTGGAAGGCACTGTATATACATATACACGTACATACACAGGGTGTCCCAAAAGTCTCCATAAATAGGGGAAATCTGTTTTTAGCAAAATAGTTCATACTTTTTTCATACAAAAGAAGAACATATTGAAACCATTTTCATGACTGGATCGAGAAGCTGTTGCAAGGTTGTGATGAACTTTAACAGGAAACAGGACGTTGTTGTCAAACTTACAAACAAATTCAAAAAGTCTGGAAGTGTTTTGGATCAAAGAGATATGGGGCTGGCAAACATAGTCCGCTATTTATGGAGACTTTTGGGACACCCCGTATACTTCTGTACGTTATGATGTAATGATGATTCTGCCCCATTTGGTTGTTTCTTATTTCATTTCTTAAAACATACCATAGAATTGCCACCTTACAGCTCCTGGTTCACCAGTTTAATCCTGAGCTCAGTTTACTGTCTGCCTGAAATTTTGCTTGGTTTTCCTATGTTTGTGTTGGTTTTCTCCAGGTTCTACAGTGTCCGCCTACCTTCCGAAAACAAGACGATAGGTTGACTGGTGCATTTAAACTGCCCCCAAGTGTGAATTAATGTTGGAATATGTGTGTGTGTGTGTGTGTGTGTGTGTGTGTGTGTGTGTGTGTGGGATGCTCTTCAATGGACTGGCATCCCAAACAGGGTCTTGGGATAGGCTCCAGATCCACCAGGATCAAGTGGTTACAGAAGATTAAGTAATTAATTAAAAGTGACCATTTAAATATACCACAAATGGTAAATCGACAGTATAGTGCCTCAAAGACCAAAGAGGCTAAAGCAAAAATAAATGGCACACCACCACATCTGTTCTATCATCATTTGTTGGCCACAAATTAAACATTTATTTCTTGTCACTAATATTGCATTGTAGCTCATATTGATGAAAAAAGGGAGTGTGTGTTCCAATGAAGCTATTTTGTTTTTGGGTTTTTTTGCCATTTATTTATTTTTTTGAAAATGAAGGTCAAAACATTAGTATGTGTCTACATCACTACTGTTTCTGCTTTTCCCACTGCTCCGGCGTTAAGGTCTTCTGCTCAAAGGCATGTATCTCCTTCAGCTCAGTAGCAAGGCAAGAGTTCACCATTCTGGAAAAAATACACAAAAACATATGCATGGGGTCATAGAATCTATTCATTTTCCATAAATAACAACATGTACATCAAGTCAGGATAATTTTGTTCCACATTAATGAGCACTTACAGATCCCTGACCAGGCTTTTAGCCCTTTACATCATTATTCTTGTCTAATCTGCTATTAATGAGCTGGGAAACTGAATGGCTAGTGGAATAGTATGTTTTTGTGACTCGTTTCCTGCGGCTGTAGAGGGTCCCACGTGGATACCCTGAGATTTGCACTTCTCAAAAACAGTTTAAGTCTCACACCTGCTTTAGTAGCTCTCGCATAGAGCCTGTAGACTTGTACATAAGAACTGAAGCTGTAATCATAATAAATAATCAGACTGAACATCCTTTTAGTATTGTTTGACTTGCTAATTGTGAAGGAGTAGTGATCTACACCGATCAGCCATAACTGGAAACACTGTTTCCATGAAGGGGTGTACCTGGTCTGCAACAATGTTTAGGTAGGTGGTACGTGTCAAAGTAGCATCCACATGAACGCTAGGACCCAAGGTTTCCCAGCAGAACATTAGCCAGAGCATCACACTGCCTCCGCTGCCTTCTTTCCATAGTGCATCCTGGTGCCAGGTAAGCGATGCACAAGCACCCGGCCGTCCACATAATGTAAGAGAAAACGTGATTCATAAGACCGGGCCACTTTCTTTCCATTGCTCCATGGTCCAGCTCTGAAGCTCACGTGCCCATTGTAGGTGCTTTCGGCAGTGGACAGGGGTCAGTATGGGCACTCTGACCGATCTGCAGCTACACAGCCCCATACACATCAAACTGAGATGCACTGTGTGTTCTGACACCTTTCTATCATAGCCAGCATTAGTGATGTGTCGTTCACGAATGATTTGTTCATTCTGAACGAATCTTTACTATGACTCGGGAACGAGTCATCTTAGAGAGTGATTCATTTCCGGACACACACACACACACACACACACACACACACACAGACAGACACACATACAGACATACATACAGACATACAGACATACATACATACAGACATACATACAGACATACATACAGACATACATACACACACACAGAGACAGACAGACAGACAGTTAGTTTAATTATATTCTGCTGAAATGAACGAAATGACTCGGAAAAAGATTCTTTCATTTTGCTGAACAAGATTCAAAGATCAGAGTCAGTAAAATGATCCGAACTTCCCATCACTAGCCAGCGTTAACTTTTTCAGCTCTTCTGTGGGACTTTAACTCTTCTGCTGAACAGTAAATCATCTGTGGGATTGACCTTCAACAAGCCTTGGGTGCCCGTGACCTTGTCGCTGGTTCACTGTTGTCCTTCCTTGGACCACTTTTGGTAGGTACTAACCGCTGCATACCGGGAACACCCCATAAGACCTGCTGTTTTGGAGATGCTCTGACCCAGTCGTCTACTCATCACAATTTGGCCCTTGTCAAAGTCGCTCACATCCTCATGCTTGCCCATTTTTCCTGTTTCCAACACCTCAACTCTGAGACCTGACTGTTCACTTGCTGACAAGTGCCTCTTTAATGAGATAAACGAAGTTATTCACTTCACCTGTCAGTGGTTTTAATGTTATGGCCGATTGGTGTAGAATCCCTATAGTCACCCAGAAGAGGTTCCCTTTTGAGTTTGGTTCCTCTCAGAGCCGCCCCCCCCATCATCATGGACATAAATCGACATCTGGATTTCTGTAAAGGTGCTCTGTGATAATGGATATTGTTCACAAATAAAATGTCATTAAAGTCATGCACTTGCTGTTTTTATTTAATTAATTTAAGAAGCGTTACAGCTCTGTCAATATAAAACATTAAATTTAAAAATTAATACATCTCCACTATTTTTAAATGCCTCGTGTATACACTCAAAGCTTTGTGACAGTTCATCCTGCTTCTCCCATTATTATATAGACGAAAACCATGTGTAAATATTAAAGTTCCCGACAGTATGAATGGTTTACCTGTGTCTCTGCAACAGTGGCTTCCCTTCAAACTGAGGAGACACCACAAGCACCTTAAAACTTAGAGCACATCTGCTGGAAGATGTGTCTTCTACTTCCTGAAACAGAACCCAGGATTTGTAAATACACAGCAAACCTGCAGTGCTACATCACTGATGCAATGATAAGGATTTAAGGAGGTGTCTTGGGGATCAGAATCTATCAGCTGGACTAATCACAACATACCACGTGTATTGCACCAATTTCTGATCTCAGTTTTTCCCGAATGTGATCCGTAGTAACTGCCATTTCTCCTTAAAATACTGATTGAAATTAAAGCACACAGAGGGAATACAGTAACTATAGCAAGTTTTCTGCTTCACTACCGGTTGAGTAAAAGGGGGCAGGAACAAACGCAGGAGAGTGTGAAACTGTCGAAGACAAGCGTAGTCCGCATCCTAAACAACTTCTCGACACCTATGCAAGTGCACTATATAGGGTATTAGCTAACACTTTCTACGCTGTATGTAGTGCAGCATTGTTAAGCGCCATTTGTGATTGGCAACACACAGGGGGTCCGCCTACTCAACTTCTCATAGCCAATGGCTGCATCCGAAACCGCATACTTACCTACTATATAGTAGGTGTAAAGCTGTACGCCAGAGGAGTAGTATGTCCGAATTCTCAGTAGGCGAGAAATACCCGGATGTCGTACTGTTTCCGGCGAGATTTTGTATTTTGCAAGTGATGCACACAGTACGCGAGTCAAACAATCCCACGATGCAACGGGACTGGTGCGGACGAGCTAAAAAAAAAAAACAAAAAAAAACGCGGAAGACAGCGTCGTGTCTTTTTAAGTATTAAACCATGGTTAAACAGGACTTGTTTAACAATACCCGAATAAACTGTTAACTCGTTTAAGATTTTTGTGTTTGTGATGACGTCGATTGGTCACGTGACAATGGTAACACGGCGGATATAGTCCGGGATAATACACACATACTGTTTAGTACGTACTGTTTCAACGGCAATGCAGTGCGTGCTGTCATAGTATGTGAGTTCGGACGCAGCCAATCAGATCCCTTCATTTCCACACTGAGAAGACCAGGGGTCCTTTAAAGCTATAGGCTCCTACTTAGTTGCCTAACGTAAAAAAAAAAAAAAAAAAAGTGTGAAACGAAATGAAATACAAATAAACACGTCTTATTTACATTTAAAATTATAAATAATATTTTTTATTTAGTTGTGTTAAGTTATGCATTTTATATTCTAAGCTAAGTATAATTTTAAAATAAAATTTGTCAGGCGATATCTGAGGAGTACTAAAAACCGATTTTTTTTTTCTTTTTTTTTTTTTTTTTCCCCCAAATTAAAGGACTGGTTCAAATGATACGATGACTCGGAGATTAATGCAATTAATATGCGGTTCCTGAAATGGTTTCACCTTCACTGTTATTCTCGGAATTTAGGGTAGCTGTGCTTTAGTGTAGCTTATCAAGATGATACAGTGTTGCTGTGGAAATCAGTGATATTTTCAGCTTGAGAGGGTTGCAGAGTGTTGTATCGCAATGGTTGTGGAGGTGGAGAGCTTTTATGGGGTGTACATGCTCTACTGCACCAACCCCAAATTTAAGGGGCGCATTTATGTCGGCTTTACCGTGAACCCCGAGCGGAGAATCGGCCAACACAACGCCGGGAGACACAAAGGCGGAGCGAAGAAGACCAGCGGAAGAGGACCGTGGTAAATAACAACTAATGGCCATGCTATGCTTAGACAAGACAAAGATCATATCCATCCAATCAGTGTTCAGGTTATCAGGTACACCTGCATAAGATAGAGTTACACTTTGTACTGTGGCTTCGGCGAGGAAGACGCTTGACCAGAAATAGCGTAAAAACAATTAAATTGCACTATTCTTGGCAAACCAGTGACCCCTAGTGTTTCAATAGCTACTGCATGCAGAAAAATGTCACTAGAAGTCTCAAGATGATGTCATAGGCTAATTTGCATATTTACTGACTCCTCTTGATTATTTGCAGATCATAATATGGTACATGAAGAAGATCTTAAGACACACAGAATAGATGTTTATCGGAACAGAAAATAATAGGTAGATAGAATTTTATAGAATAAAGGTGATCAGTGATTGATTATTAGGAACATCAGTGATGAGTTGTTTGGGAATAATGTTGATCCATGATTGGTTGTTTGGGAACAAGGGTCATAGGTGATTAGTTGTTTGGGAACAATGTTGACCCGTGATTGGTTGTTTGGGAACAATGTTGATCGGTGATTGGTTGTTTGGCAACAATGGTGATCTTGGTTGCTTGGAAACAATGGTACTTGGTGATTGGTTGACATCAAGATGATGTCATAGGCTAATTTGCATATTTACTGACTCCTCTTGATTATTTGCAGATCATAACATGGTACGTGAAGATTTTCTGAAGACACAGAATAGATGTTTATCGGAACAGAAAATAATAGGTAGATAGAATTTTATAGAATAAAGGTGATCAGTGATTGATTATTAGGAACATCAGTGATGAGTTGTTTGGGAATAATGTTGATCCATGATTGGTTGTTTGGGAACAAGGGTCATAGGTGATTAGTTGTTTGGGAACAATGTTGACCCGTGATTGGTTGTTTGGGAACAATGTTGATCGGTGATTGGTTGTTTGGGAACAAGGGTAATCGGTGATTGGTTGTTTGGGAACAAGGGTCATCGGTGATTGGTTGTTTGGGAATAATGTTGATTGGTGATTGGTTGTTTGGGAACATCGGTTGGTACAAGAACAGGTCAGTCAGGCATTACACACTGGTAGTGAGTCAACCGAACCTGCTCACTCAACTCATATAACCAACAGCTGTGATGTGAGGTGGAAAGCTGTATAAATTGCATGACAGTCACTAATGTCTGCTCAGAAAGGAGCTAGGCTCTTTTTTGAAATAGACTCTCTAAAGGCATCTAAAAAGTAACTAAGTTGGTAATACTAAAAACTCACACTTACAGTGCACAATACTGGTGATAAGTCACAAAACTAATTAGGCAGGGAAATCAGTGGGAGATCTGCCTGTCTTCACACAGAGGCTAAATCACATGAACGTAAACCAGCATGCTGGTATAACATGTAGCAGTACAGACAAAAAACAACACATTACTCTACTAACATTAAATGCTTAATCTAACAGGTCAGTGGCAGTAAACATTAAAATAATAAGGACGCTGCAGGGGATCATGGGTATGCACATTAGCATAAGCTCCTAGAGGCACAGTGGTGTCACCGTATGTATACATTTCTGTAGTCACTTTGTTGCTATGTACAGTTTTCAGCTTCCTCTACATTACCCATCAATGGAAAAGGAACCACTGACCAGATATAAATTGGCTGGTAATTCTAAGGGAGGTGTACCTGATAAAATGACCAATGAATGTAGGTATAAGCCAGGTATCTAATAAACGGGTATATATATTATGGAAAATTCTCCATGTACTGAAAAGCTGTTGTTCTGTGAATGACTGTAGGGAGATGGTGCTTATCATCCATGGCTTTCCATCTGATATTGCTGCTCTAAGGGTAGGTGTGCATCTTCATCACATATACAGCACTCAAATGTGATCTCTTGTCTAATACCCCAGAATTTCTTTTCTTTATGGTTCATTTTATTGGGCTACCAAGGGATATTAAGCCTGTATTCTCTCTTAAAACCATCATCCTTTTCAGTTTGCAGAGATTTTTGTGGTGCTCAGTAATCTCTTCACAATCTTATTAATAATTTTATTCTCATCTGTAATAAATCAGTTTTGTAATGCTGTCAGTTTTGTCAAATTAGCTAGCTGATCATTATTCATGTTATAAAGTCTATATAGAATATTAGATGAACTAAGAAAATAGTTGAAATAAAGAAATAAATCATCCAGGCCCAAACTATGTGATCACTACTTGTCTTTAATGTTACACTGTGAGAATCTTTTCAGGATATGTTGGGTTTGTGTGCATGTGCTAGGCTGCATGAAATGACGAATGAATAAAACCGTTACAAAAACAGTATACTATCACCTGTACCTTATTGCATAGAGGTTTCTTATAAGTGCTTGTATATTAAGCAGGGCTTTCCTGTTTGTATATTTCATTATAGATGCTCTAGCTAAAGTTAGTGGTCATCTGGTTCTTACTGTGTCTTGCAGTAGTCCTGGAAGAAAGCAGAAAAATAAGCATTAATTATAATTTTTGTGTAACTGTTGTCCAACATCACCAGCCCAGCAACATTAAGCAAGTCTTTTTCTTTGCTGTAGTTCGAGTGGGCGTGGCAGCACCCGCACACCTCTCGCCGACTCTCCCACGTGACCCGGCGCACACGTAAAGAATCCAGCTTGCAGTTTCACTGGCGCGTGCTCTCCAACATGCTGCGGGTGGCACCCTGGAGTCGTCTACCCCTCACCGTGCGCTGGCTGAGGCAGGAATACCGACTGGAGTTTGAGCCACAGCTGCAGCCACCTCTGCACATCCCTCTGACCTTCGGCTGTGTTCGTGCTAAGAAGAAACAACAGCAGGAAGACATGGAGGAAGAGGAGAGCCGTCTGGACCAGTGTCTACTGTGTAGAGGGATCGTGCGGGTATGTTTGCACCCCGATCACACTGCAGCTTATGTAGGACTCCACAGGTTCCCAACTCTGGTCCTGGAGTACTCCCTGTCCCCAAATGAGGAAGGGCTGTTAATTAGCTGTTTAGTTGATTCAGATCTGTTGAAAGCAGAAAAAAGAGGTGTGTGTCCTCTGTATAATTCATATACATTAGAACAAAAGGTTGTTTCTTTAGGACCACGGTGCCACACATAACAGAATGGTATGGTACCCAGGACTACATAAAGTCTAATTATACATGGTGGCATTACTGGGGCGCTTCCAAAGTTTCAGTGGGAATTTTTCCCCCATATTCTTTTACCTAACTTTCAATAGAACATGTGACAAACAAGTGATTCAGCATCATAAAATAAGTAGGGCTGCAACAACTAATTGATAATTAAAATAAACAATGAATTTCATTGTGGATTAGTCGGGTCTGTGACGTCACTGTGGATCAGCCCCGTTAGTGACGTCACTTCACAATGGTGAAAACCGCATTTGTATGAATAAAACACATCTAAGAAACAGCGAAGTCACAGAGTGAGCTGCTGTGGGAAAAGTGTATGATCCAGGTCATCCAAAACATGAAGGTTTTATATTAAGCGCTTCAAACAAACTCGTAAGTGTATTAACATGGCTTGTCGTGTGAGATGCTGCGACAGATGCGTGTGCTGTTTAATGTGTTCCAGACATGTTTTCTTCAGCGCAGAAATGACATTTTTACCTTTATATTCTTATCTGTAAATGTTAGAAATTCACACCAGTATTTTTATTTTACATAAAGGCTTGTCCTGACAGCAAGTGAGTCTCCATTAAACTTCAATGAATGAGCACGAGTCCACGCATGTGCATCAATCAAACAATTCAATTTAATTTTATTTGTGTAGCACTTTTAACAATGGACATTGTCTCAAAGCAGCTTAACAGAAGCACATAAACACAGGATATAGATTTTGAGTGTGTGAATTTATCCCTATTGAGCAAGCCGATGGCAAGGAAAAACTCATGATATGAGGAAAAAACCTTGAGAGGAACCAGATTCAGAAGGGAACCCATCCTCATCTGGGTAACAACAGATAGTGTGAAAGTAAAAGAAAGTTCATTATGGTTTTAACATGAGGTCTGTTTGTTGAACTAGTCCACTGTTCACTAAAGGAGAACTGAGTACAAAACTGCATGTGGTAATTGCAGTCCTAAGACCATAGCAGCAACCGTAGTCCCAGCAACCACAGCGAGACTGTCCATGTGGAATTGAGGTCCAAAACCATTTCCATGGTACTTCAAGCGACACCATCCTCAGCAATCTCCATGCTGTAGCCTCCAGTTGATGAGAGCTCCATCCAGAGGTAGGGCATCAGGATGGATCAGGCAGGTTCGGAGAGCAGAAAGGGTCAGGATCACTGGCATCTCCGTAATATCATGTGTGGCTCGACAGAACAGCGTGCAATAGAAAGGAAGCGCGATAACACTGACTAAAATATTCATTTTGATCAAATATGATGTTTGATGTTATATTTAGCTGTATTTAGAAACAAAAGTAATTGTGTGGTTTTTTTTTGTTTGTTTTTTGTTTTGTTTTTTTAAATAAGAGTAGTAACTGTAATGGGGTTATAACATGTAATTGTACATAAAAGTGTCATACATTTACAGAATAAAGTAACATGTTACTGTGTTCCAATGAGTGTGTTACATTCAACCTCTTACCAGTTAACACTTAGTTTGTGCTTTTATTTTTCTTTTGTAGCATTTTTAATATCGTGATTTAACTTCTGCATTAAAGCTTGTGGACAAAAATCCTTCGCACAATGTATAGCATAGCCCACATAGATACATTTAATACCTTTTTTTTAAAGCCTTCAATTTGCAAAATGTTTGAAGGACAACATTGGGCAGAATGTGAAATAACATGTTTTTTTCGAAAATAAAAACTGGCCTTTTAATCAAACTAACCGATTAATCAAAGAAATAATCAACAGATTAATCGGTTATCAAAATAATCGTTAGTTGCTGCCCTAAAAATAAGTCATACCAGATTCCATATGCAATTGTAGGTAATCCAGTTACATCCAGCTACCTCTACCTCTAGTTACCTCAGTTAACACTAACCCAGGAAGGGTTTGGTGTGTGTAGGGTTGCGGACATGTCTAAATTGCAAATTAATACAATCTGGATTTCTTGACAAAAGCATATGCAAGTTTTTGTGCCTATACTTTTTTCCAATGATGGTAATGGAATATGGTAATCTAGCACATTAAGGAATTTAACATGCAAACTATTTTATAGGTTTCAAACCAGGTTTTAAGTGGCATTATGTGGCAGTGCTACAACTTGATTTGTAGAGCAAAATAGTGATCCAAAATATTAATATAGATGTCCATCTGTGAAGAAGAAAAATAAAGCCTTTATTTGTCACATATGCATTACAGTGCAGTGACATTCTTTTCTGGGCAGTGGTAGCCTCGCCATGCTGGGCCTTGAATCCCTGACCTTCTGAGCAGAACTTTCCAGTTGAAAGATACACTGTATTTACAAGATCCACGTTCACTTGTATTGAATATTTACTATTGTTTTTAGGACTCCAAAAAAATTAAAAATAAAAGTCAGCTTTTTTTCTCTCTCTCAGACTTCAGATAGACTGTCCTGCTTCCATCCCTCCTGTAAGATGGTCTACCATCTGATTTGCTTGGCAGAACATTTCTTGAAGTCAGACCCGGCTCACCTACTTCCTGTTGAGGGCGAGTGTCCTGGCTGCCATCACTCAGTGCTGTGGGGGAATTTGGTTCGACACAAAAACGGCTGCTATGGCGACCTAGAAGAGATTACTTCAAATTCTTCTCAGGTAAAAATCCATCAGCTGTAGATTCATTGCTGTCTGGGTTTTGGTTTTTTTTCGCTTCTTTGTTTGATCTGTTAGAGCCTGATGTAGCATGTGAAATCTAAAATCTCCATTTCTTCATGCAGAGTCACTGGGCAGATGAGTTGCAGATATGAATAAAACCGATAGTGAACTTCAACTTCCAACATAGATGGACAAAAGAAGCCTGTCTGAAATGTAAGGACCTTCAATCATGATTTCAATCTGAATGTATGACCTAATGTTCTGAATCCATGTGTATTCAAAATGCAAAATGTCACTATTATTATTATTATTATTATTATTATTTTTTTTTTTTTTTTTTTTTTAATTACTGAACATTCATTATTTTTTTAAAAATTATTATTAAAACATGGGTAATAGCGCTTTTATTTTGATTTTTATCATAAAATAATGAATCTTGATGTGAACAACTTTGTTGAGAATGTTTTTTAGACATATATTTAGACATATTTTGTACTGTGAAAATATTTATGAAGCAATAAAGCAATGAATTTATATTCAGCATTGGCATTTTTCCTGTTTCAGATGCTTTTTTTTAATGTAGTGCCTTACGTTTCTTTGATTCAGGAATTTCTTCACAATTACCAATGGACTTTTGGTAGAAAGTAAATAAAAGTAAGTCGTATTTAGCTGCAGTGAGAATAAAGTTTGATTCCCTATATGATGACCAAATCGCCTAGCACAGAGCTTCTCAACCTTTTGTAACTAAAGCCTCCACTATCATGTGGCATGCCCCATCTACAACCCCCCCCCAAAACCCCCGCATATTGGAGGAGACCAGGTATAATGATTATCTATTTTCTCTCTCTCTCATATATAATATTTTTTACAATCACGTACGAATGTTATCCATGACATTGTTAAATCTACGGCTCTCAGCCACTCACTGAACAGAGCAGATGCAGAGAGAGGCGTTAGTGCAGCAGGAAAGCAAGACCTCGCACTTGCAGGACAGTACTGGCAACGTTGCTAAGGTTTGTCCAAAAAGTTGCTAGATTTGTCGCTAGGCACTTTTTAAAAATAAAAATAAAATTAAAAAATAAAAAAAGTCACTAAAGGGGTCTGAAAAGTCGCTAAGTTGGCAACACTGGTCTGCACTGACAGCTAGATAAAAGGCA
>JANDJT010000206.1:13088687-13101165 GCA_024331685.1 Stegophilus panzeri | reverse complement strand
TATGAATATATATATATATATATTAGATGCCTGTTGTGCACTGTGCACCTCACATACTTGAACAGTAGCAATGAGAATCACACCTGCTGTATTTAACACAGTTGATGAACAAAGGTACATCTAAAACCTATCAAAATGAGACACGTGAAAAAAAATCTATGGTCCCAAGTCACTGCCACTCTCTTCTTATATATAAGAAGAGAGTTCCTTAGAGAGCTTATATAAAAAGAGAAGTGCCTTACTGGGCCAATTCAAAGACAATATAAATAATGTGATAATGCTAGGAAAACTGGAGTGATCAGTTACCTCTGATATTTCTGTGTTTTTGCAGTAGACTTCTGCTATCTGTGTACAAAGCTTTTGCAGGAGAAGACGTACATTTCTGCTGTCTGATGTCAGTCCAACAAAACACACCAGCACCATCACGTCTCTGAGATTAAACAGGACGAAATGTTACACTACTAAAACCAACTGAGGGATCTAAGGGACCATACTCATCCATACTTTAACTTTTGTTAATCTCTGAAATGCCTTTTTTTGCCTACCCAGGTATCCAAGTTGGTAAAAGCTGTGTCACTTTGGCAAGGATGGTGCTTTTCCCTAAACCTGGCTCTCCTAACAGCAGCAAAGCATTCTGGGAGGAAGCTGACTTTTGCAGGGCATCCCTCACTTCCTGCAGGAAGTTCTGCCTAAGCTCAAAGCTCTGTGCTCTGCAAAAAAAAAAAAAAAGAATACATAAACCCAATTCAATCAGTGAGGAAATTATATTATTACAGTAATATAAGAAAAGAACCGCATATGGTCATTCAAACTAAACAACAATAAAACCATACAAGTAGTTTGAAACTCACAGTGTTTTTCCATGTTTAAGGTGAAGCTGAATCTCCTCCTGAATTTGAGTTTGTGAAGCTTCTTTTCTCATTATATCAAAAGAGCTTTTGATTGGTTTTATGTGCATCACCCTGAAACAAAAATGACCATATTTAACCTGCCCTCTGTACATTCTGGTAAAGAACAACCTATCTTTTAACATCTATACCTGTTGAAGGCTGCCATGACTGTGCGTAGGAAATGAGAACAGAGGCGTTCTGTGTAGAACTGATGTGATCTGTTATGTTTGGGGCTGAGACCTTTCCTCCCCCAGCTCACATTAATCTCATAGATATTAGTGTGTCGCAGCTTCAAGATGAAAGCACAAACAGAGACATGTTTATATGACCACATATACACAACTGCATTTATACCACAATCAACATTATCATCAACCAGTTGAGGGAATATCTCTTGGAAGAATGGTGTTTATCCCTCCAGTACAGTCCCGGAGATGTGCAGAATCTATGGCAAGACACACTGAAGCTGTTCTGGTGGCACATGGAGGCCTAACCCCTTATTGAAACACTTTTAATGAGTCATTTTGACCTGAACAGAACATAATGTTTAACTATCTCCTATTATCATTGTTAAGCAGATAAGTAATCCCCTACTTTACCTTGCTGTGAATGTTGTGGATGAAGTTCTGCTGTGCTTGATACAGGGTGTGGTTGAGTTCTGCTCTTCCTTTCTGCAGGTCAATGAACTGTGAGGCATATTCACTCTTCAGGTTATATAGCAGGTCAGTGATGGTGCGTTTATAACAGTGACTGTACTCCTCAGCAGGGAGCTTTGCTCCAAAGCCCTGTTCTACCTCACAGTCCAATACTGAAATACAAAAAGCAATGTACATTTATTTAAATAAATCATGTCCACTCTGTTTATTTCACATGGAAAGAAACACCACACATACCTGTCCTAAGCAGGCATAAGGTTTCTGCCTCTCCAATAGCTTCTGGCCCGTTACGCTGCAGCACTCTACATATTTGCTTACAGGAAAAATGCCATGCTTTCCTTGCTGCTATCCTACGCTCCCCATCACGGCTCAGGAAGTCAGGGTGGTGCATACTGATGTTCATAGAAACACCAGGAAAAGCAATCAGTTAGTTTGAACACTTCTAATAGTCATTTTGCTCGATGACATCACACTAATATAGAATAAATTGGTCAAAACCATTTCTGTCTCATTTATTTCAAACCCGAGTTAACACATACAAGCACATACACTATATGGACAAAAGTATGTAGACACCTGACCAATCATACCCATATGTGTTTGTCGAACATCCCATTTACTGTTATAATAACCTCCACTCATCTGGGAAAACTCTCCACTAGATTTTGGAGTGTGACTGTGGGGATTTGCCCATTCAGCCACAAGAGCATTAGTGAGGTCAGGCAGTGATGTCCGGTGAGGAGTCCTGGGGCACAGTTGCCATTCTTGTTCATTCCAAAGGTGTTGAGTGTGGTTGAGGTCAGGGCTCTGTGCAGGCAACCCAAGTTCCTCTACTCCAACCTTGGCAAACCATGTCGTTATAGACCTCACTTTGTGGACTGGTCATTTGTCATGCTGGAACATGTTTGGGCCTCTTAGTTCCAGTGAAGGAAACTGTAATGCTACAGCATACAAATATATTATATATAACTGTGTGCTTCCACATTTCTGGCAACATTTTGGGGAAGGCCCACATATATAGGTGTAATGGTCAGGCATCCACAAATTTGTGGCCATATAGTGTATGTCAGAGTAAATACTGTGAATGGGAAAAAATGGCATGCCCATTCCATCCATCCATCCATCCATCCATTCCATCCCATCCATCCATTCTCTATACCGCTTATCCTACTGCATTACAGGGAACCAGGAGCCTATCCCAAGGTGGGGTACACCCTGGACAGGGTGCCAATCCATCGCAGGACACATACACATTCACACATGCCAATCAGCCTACCATGCATGTCTTTGGACTGGGAGAGGAAACCAGAGTACCCGGAGGAAACCCCTGCAGCACAGGGAGAACATGCAAACTCTACACAAAGGGCCACGGCGGAAATCAAACCGGAGGTGTGAGGCGAACATGCTAACCACTAAGCCACTGTGTGCCCATGCCCATTCCAATTTATGATTAATTTTCAGATCAATATAGGTTTTTATCATTCTGAAAACTGTTATCAGGCCTTTATGAGGGCTAATCCCCACCACTGTATTTAACTTTTCTAAAGAATTAAAACATTGGAAGCATATACTGTAAATACTTGAAGATACACACTGAGAATTAAGACTAAAAAAACAAAGAAACATTGAACTGTCAGTTTCAAGACATGGCTTACCTGCTCATTCAATGGCCACAAAACACCATAAACCCATTACATTTACATTTATATTTATTCATTTATCCAAAGCGACTTACAAATGAGGTCAAAATGAGGTCCATTACCATGCCTGCAGAACGTACCATGGAAAACAAAAGAGTGTCCTTTATCTACCCAACTCTACAACACAACAATGGATATTCGCTTCTTAAATCTATATCAGCTCAACAAGTTGTTCAGCATTTTCTCTTTCAATGTTACAGTTGTTAAAAACAAGAAGGCAATTGTAGATAAAAACAAGTTTAACCACACTATAACCACAACACAAAATCCAAACAATACCAAAAAAAAACCACGGGGAAATTTACATGTGGTTTTCAGACACATCACATGTCATGTTTCACACAGTTTCACATGCAGTAAATGGGTTTTTATTTTCACGTGATTTTTTTAAATACAATCAGTCAGTTGAATCAACAACCTTTCGTTCACACTGCACCCAGCATAAATTGATATTAATAAGACAAATTCATTTTTACAGTAAAATGAACTTTATAACTAACTTCTTAAAACTGAGCATATGAACTAAATTACTTCTTTACTGTCTACCTGACAGGCAGCAGGCGGTACACAGATGGAACTGTGTTCTCATCTAGCCGGTACCATGTCAGCAAGAGGGTCAAATCCCGATCAAAGTCTGCCCAACATCTCGCTAAGCAGGCCTCTTCTCCATCTTCTCCATAGGAATTGGTGTTTTCGCCTATTAAAGCAATGCTTCCTGCAATCCCATCCTTTTCAGACCCCTCTGGCTCAAATGTAAAACTATCAGTACTGCTACCGTTAATGCTAAATTGAGTTTCAGTGGGTGTTTCGTCCAAGTCTGACTGTCTCTTGGAAACTCTTTCCCTGTCTCTTGTAATAATTTTTAAAATTGCTTCGAAGTCTTTTTGGGAGATGGTGGTTGGTAATGACTGGAACTCATGCTTCTGACCTGTGAACAGCTGTGGAAATACAGCAGTGGAATGAAGGGAATAAAAATAGAAAAACCATTGTGTCCATAATTAAGTATATTGATTTCTTCATTAAATTCAATATTTTTACAATTGCTGATAAAGATAAGATAAGAAAGTCAGAGACACTCACAAAAAAGTTTGGCCCCACTGTCTCTTGGCACTTCTTAAGCATCTCTAAATGCAACTCTACTGAATCATGGTGGTCAGTAATGGGGTCTTCCACACCTCTGCGCAGGTCCACCATTCTGAAATCATATCCTCTCTGTTTACAGTAGAGGTACAACTGAGGATACACGCTCTCCATCAGCGCAGTACGCTCTACAACTGTATCTACAAATGTTTTAAAAAACACACTCAACCTCTATTCAAAAACAGCATTAAAATCTATTTACCTTTTCATAAAAACAATGGAACTGCACTCTTACACTTTGGGGCAAAAAAAATGAGCCAAGGTACTTTTAGCCCAAAAATGTCGATCATTCAAAGTTAGAAAAGTTACCAAGCAATACTGAAGCAATAATTGCTTTTGTTGGATTTGCTATAAACATTGAAATATCTAAATAAAATTCTCTTATGAATAATGAATTCTTTGGCATACACTTGCAGCCATTACATTTTACATATAGATGCAAGAGTGGACAACACTTGAGTAAATGTATTTTGGTACTACTGTATACTTGTTATCTTGGTATGATATCTCGGGATGAGCCCCCAGAAAACTGTTAGGATTTGAGAATCTATATCCCTGGACAAACCCCCAGAAAACTGTTAGGTTCAGGCACAATCACACGCACACTCACACACCCATTCACACACTATGGACAATTTAGAGATGCCAATCAGCCTACTAAGCATGTCTTTGGACTGGGGGAGAAACCCAGAGTACCTGGAGGAAGCCCCCAAAGCATGACCATGGCCTTCTCATGTTATACAGAGTTGTAGCACTACATTTATCCCTGTGTGTTTGAGTATACTGTAGATAAGCCACTGGACTGCAGTGTGGAATTTGAGGATGGTAGAACTCCATCTAAGGGCTTGGGGCAGGTTTTGTTAATTTGTTATCTGTAACTGGCTATATTTAACTAAGTTGACCTGATGTCTTTGCCAGTGCCAGGTTAGACTATAAATGAATTTCAGCAGGTTGTATGATTACATGTATCCATTATTCATCTTCGGTGGTTGTCATTCTTACCTTTATATCCCCCACACAAATAGATCATTATCCTCCTCTTGACATGACAAAGTCTATCTGTCTCCCATTGCAGGGAATTTGTTCTTATACAATCCTGCACATTTTCATCCCATTTCTTAGAATGTGAACTATCTCTCTTCTCAAGTTGACAGCCTCTACATGTTCCCTGGGAAGAGCCCAGGAGTGGTGCCTTGTCTGCACAATATGGCAGAGCAGGAAAGTCTTCTTTGTCCCACTTCTCGTCCATTATTAAGCTCGGCAGAAACTGTGGATCAATGTCCAATGAGCCTGCAGCCCCGCTGACATTAAATGTGGTCTTCAGAGCCTTGTCCTCAAATTTAAACATTATTGATTAGAGGAAGGTTCTTTTAGATGTCCACACTATATTTCTAAAAGATAATTAGTTCCTCACCTTCAACAAAAAGCTTTTAGTGATCAATGAGGTCAAATCGTCATCTCTCTCCTTTCCAAGAGACAAATAATGGCAGGAAGTCTTTAAATGTCGCTGTTGTAAATTGTACTGAGGAAAGGAAAATGTCTTCAAAATCCATTACTGATCTTTGATACGTCAACAAATAATAAAGTGATCAATTAAAAAAAACAGTGCCTACTTTGAGGTGGGCAGTAATCTTCAGATCGATTTCCAGACTCACTTTGGCATAAGGAGCAACTTGATGACTTGAGATTTTCTGCTTATACAAGACATTCATATAAACAAAATGTGCTACAACATCTTCGGACATAAACTAAGACTGTTAAAAAAAATAAACACAGAGTCTCTGTGTATTCTGTGTCTGGTCCTATACCTTGTTATTGATTATCCTATTAAGAGGTCCATAATGAGTTTGACCCTGGGAGAAAAAATAGATCTTGAAGTCTGTGAGAGCCAGTTAGTCCCCTATAATACTGAAGAAGTTATGCTTTTTCAGTGAAGAATCTACAGTACACTTAGTTCAGTCAATAATGATAAATTAAGATTGTATTACCGTAGAAGAAAAGACACAAGGCACCTATATAGGTTGAAAGTGCTTTAGAAATGGAAGAAGGAGAAATACAAGAGGAGGGGAAAACTCACTTGTGGTAGTGACTTAACAGGGCCATTGGAAATGGGTGGAAAACTTATAGCTTCATGTTTCTGTAAATAGTGAAAGAAAGTAAGCTTCTGATCCTGTTTAGACTGTTTACAATTTTTACATAAAGTTTTGTATCAAGCCTAAGATAATAGCTCCACTGACACTTACTTGCATTGGTATTGAAATTATAATGAATTGCTTCTTTGTAACACAATGTTAGTTTGAAGATGGCTTTGAACTACAACTGATATGAACAGTTTTGGATTAAGACTACAATTGTTATGATAGCTTTAGGACTGCAATTGCCATGAACAGTTCTGCACTCAAGGCTCCTGATTATGAATATCCGTTGTCACCCAGATGACGATGGGTTCCATTTTGAGTCTGGTTCCTTCCAAGGTTTCTTCCTCATTTTGTCTCAGAGAGTTTTTCCTTGCCATCATGTCCTCTGGCTTGCTCATTTGGGATAAACTTATACATTTAAAATTTATATACTGAATTGATATATTTCTGTAAAGCTGCTTTGTGACAATTTTGATTGTTAAAAGTGCTATACAAATACAGTCTAATTGAATTGCATAAGACAGATTTTAGGGGTGAAATGTAAGTATATGTAACAAATACACTTTCAGTATTTATGCAGGTTCAATTTTGAGTTAGTTTTAGTCTAGTCTATGCTGAATACAAAATAACAAATGTAGGTTACATATTTTAATGATTTGGTTATAAATAACAACACACAATAGCTTACTGTTTTGTTTTTCTTTTTAAGTTCAATCCCAGGTCTGTTATTGGCCCACATTGATGAATTTTAGGTTTCCAAGCGTCCAACTGGACTTAGGCTATAGAAATAGCAAAGAAGCAGTGACAAATAGGTTTAATTTAATTATTATTATTTAGCACAGCGTTGTCATTCGTGCCATGTCCTGTTTCTGTGTTCTGTCTCTGTTTTCAGACATCCATAGTTACAGCACGCAAACACACAGTCACACTTAATTACCGCGGTAACACGTGCAAATGTCACTGAGATATCAGCAAGCAAACTCCTCGACCTATTAATCATTTAATCAAGGCATCACGGCATAATGATCCACAATTAATAAGCAGGCATATCTAAAGTATCTGATAATCTATCAGAAATTTTAGAGGTGTCCCTTACTGCACATCTGCCATAATAAAAATAGGGCCTAATAATAAGCAGAAGAAGAAGAAGAAGAGGAAGAATTATCTGCTGAACAAAACAGTAGAAACAATCACACTACAGTTTTTATTAAAACCAATACAACTCTCATTAGGACTCGGAGGAAGAGGATGTGGTGGAAGGTAACTAACTTGCGCCGAAACTCAGCTCAAACAACGGGTTATTTCCCAAAAAAAGAGAGACTCAATGGTGACTATTGTGGAAACATACACTATTTTGTAGCTACACCTTTATCAGGATTTTGTAGTCCATCTGCACTCATCCACAGTTTCCCACAATAGAACCCACAACATTTTCCCACAACATGCCAGCAATAGTAGGCAACAGATTACCAGTAGAGACCCACAGGGACCATTAGAGTTTCCATTAAAACCAATATAATTCCCATTATTACCATTAAAACCATTAAAAATTCTATGAGGGTTCTATTGTTTTTTTTCCTGCAAAGTCTAAAAATAAATAAATAAATAAAATAATAATAACAATATCCATTATTATTATTATTATTATTATTATTATTATTATTATTATTATTAGTTTAGTCTGCCTCGCTTCCTTGCTAAAACTACAGTCAGGTGTGATTATGAGCGCGTGCAGGCACCTGACTCCATTTCCCATCATGCCTTGCATTATTTTTATCATGGTGTCAGTAAAATGGCCGCTATGCCAAGCTGTTCTGGATCCTGTGCGCTTCAAAGAAGCCTAAACAAACTCCTGACGACTCCATCTGGGTCTTTCAGAGTCAAAACCCAAGCTGAGCCGCTGTATTTAGTTTCTCTTGAGCGCTACGGAAGAGACCCGAATTTCGCCGTCCGTTTCCCGGACAGCATTTCTGTTTCGGACAGTCTGTATGATGCTACTGTAACTGACGGAGACTGCAGAGTCAGAGTGTCTCTAGAGCCCAGTCTGAACGCACAGATTCACAGAAATAAACTCCGCTGCGGCAGTGTTGTGAGAAATGTTGTGCTCTCTGCTAGTGGCGAAGGGGACAGCAGGACATTTCACATCTGTAGCCTCGATGTGGACACTTCAGGCGGGAGCGACGCAGCTCTCTTCTCCCTGTCCTCTGTTCATGTGGACTCACTGCCGTGGGTGATGGCCAAGGAGCCCAGCCTCGTCCCGCTCAGAGCCCACAGGAGCACTTACCTCCCCCTGTGGAATAATCATGATTTCAGCGGGGAAACATGGCGGCACACGCCTCCATCTGAGACTGGTGCAGAGGATTCGGAGGAAGAGGATGTGGTGGAAGGTAACCGACCTGTACCGAGATTCCAGCTCAGTTTAGAGCTCAAACAACGGGTTATTCCCCTCCCCCAAAAAAGGACACTATTGTGGACACACTGCATTTTATTTTGTATATTTTGTAGCTACACCTTTATCAGGAAATCCCACGAAAATAGATCACATTGTAGTCCATCTGCACTCAACAGTTTCCCACAATAGAAACCCTCATAGAATTTGTAATGGTTTTAATGGGAATTGTAATGGTCCCTGTGGGTCTCTACTGGTAATTTGTTGCCTTCTATTGCTGGCATGTCTTGTGGATACCATTAAGGACAAGTAATGGTTATAATGGTTAGCTGATGGTTTGTAATGGTATTTATAGTGGAAACTGTTATAATTTCTGTGATGGTTTCTATTGTTTGGGGGGTTCTTTAGCACTATATGCTTACTGGACACTATATTAGACACATAATGGATATATTAGGTGTGGAGTGAGAGACCATATTCCATTTTTGCCATGGCACAATGCTTATTAATTGTTTTCTAGCCCATCATCAATGTCAGTTTCTGATCACTGAATGCTTTTAGTTAAATATTTTTGGTCGCTGGACTATTCTCAATCACACGGTCACACCAACATGTTTAAATAAATAAATAAATAAATAAATTACTGAACCATTAAGGAAACTTTATTTCAGTATGGTATTTAAAGTCTCCATGAAATCAAAATTGAACCCTAGCCTTAACGTTATCTATAACCTACTGTGCTCCAAAACAATGACAAAATTTGCATTTAGAAGATGTAAGCATTCAAAATGTACAGTCTCTCTCTACCACCAATACACATCGACAGTTTTGATGACATCATTCTGCACTTCAGCGTCTCATCACATTTTCTGTCCAATCAAATGCTCTCTAGAATCTGAAGTATCCATTGTCATGGTACTAACTGCCAAGTATGATTTAACCCAGGCTGTGAGGTAAACTAAATGCTATTGGCTACTTAAAAAGGGGGAGGAGCCACTCAATATGTCTCGTCCTTACTTCCTGTTTCAGTGGAAATTACGGCTGCATCCGAAAAACTTAGGCAGCTGACTTGTTGCCTTGCTGCCCTATCAGGCAATGACTTCAAAGGCAGCATTTGTGCACGAAGGCATCTCCGGAAACAGTTTCGGACAGGCTTCTGAGGTAGCATAATGTAACGTCGTTGCTAGGTTACCAGCTGCTCATTACCATCACCTGGTGTATTTAGTGTATGATTTCGGTGTATGATTTTATCTAGTAAAAATGGAAAAAAAGAGCTTATACAGTTATGTATTAACTGTATGATGATACTCAAAGACATCTTGATGATCCTTTTGAAATATAATTAGAGAGCGCTTAGGCGATAACCAAGCAAAAATTTAGCAACTACAACACTAACTTCTTGGTAGAAACTAGAGCTGCAACAACTAATCGATAAAATAGATTATGAAAATCGTTGTTAACGAATCTCATTATCGATTAGTTGGTCTGTGCGTGGCACGGGGTGCGTTTACTCATTACGTTACTTCTGTTCCGAAAACACGCTTCAGAGAGTAAATACTAAAGTTGTGTCCCAAATAAAGTACTGTACACTTACACTATGCACGGAGTACTCTACCATCTAGTGTATGAATTTTAGAAAGGTAATATCGTCTCAAAAGGAATGCTAGCGGGTTTTTACTAACCAGAAGTATTATTCGCTTCCTAGTCAACTGCACATGACGTCATATGCACAGAATGCAATGCCGCTAGCCAGAATACCCAGAGTCACCGACAATAACTTTCTTCAGTTTACTGTTTAAGTACTTAGTTATATATTTAGTTTATTTTATATATAAGTATTTATGCATTAATTTTTATGGATGCACATAAAGCACTGAATTAAACTACAGTCCTAAATGAATAATATATATTCTGGTGTGTATCTGTGTGTATTGGGTTCTTTTCAGTCTTATATAATTGGACAAACAGATGTGTAAAGTTTTAGTCTGAAGTTTATATTTGTAACACTCAGTTTGTGGATTTTATTTTAAATACACGAAAAAATGACACTGAATGTTTGCCCCACCCCATCCAATTAATCGAAAAAATAATAGGCCAACAAATTGATTATGAAAATAATCGTTAGTTGCAGCCCTAAACTCATGACAAACTTTAAGAGCTTCCCAATTTAAGAGCATTACCAGTACTAAACGTGGCAGTGCATTATGAAAGTCTGCTATTTGAATCATAGCTTGTAACCTGAGTGATTAAAATACTTGATGGGATTTTAGATCATTTTTTGAGAGGTGTTTATAGTCATGTCTGACCTGGTAATGAGTAAATCCACACGATCTCGGATGCGCTCAGAGTAGATGTTGTTCTGGCTGATAAGACTCTCTCCTGCCTCAATCACAGCTTTTATCCGGTGCAGATTGAGCTCCATTGCCATGCTGAACTCTTTGTGTTTCTTAATGGCTGCTTCCACCGTCTCCACTGTGGTAGGGAGCTCCACGTGTGCCAATGAGGACTCCTAATGAGAAAATAAAGAAAATAACAACTCTTGCATTATATCTTCATCTAACTGACAATCCATATAAACAATCCTGATATAAATGGAGCCGTAAAAGCCATTATTAGACATGTGCAAATAATCATTTATACACTGTTAGGTACATTTAAATATTCAACAAGCATGATTTCTGTTATTAAAGATATGTTATGTTATTAGACATGGCATGTTATTAAAAATGTCAAAGAATACTGATGAATGGTGGAAAATATAAAAAAAACAAGTAAAACACAAATTGACAGTGTGGTTGTTAATAATTACAAGCAGATGCAACTATTAAAATGTAGCTTATATTTGTGTGTATAAGGGCTTTTATACAGACTAAATTTGACATCATAGATGAATCATTTAACAACGCTGTCTAGTAAATGGCATTTAGCAAATGTATTTGCAGAGGAAATCTCACTCTTTGCATACAGGCAACTTCACTGTTCACAAATTTACTAATTTACTTATTTTTTTGTTATTTGTTTGTAAGACAATTGGCCTCATTTTAGTAAAGGTGTGTGTGTGTGTGTGTGTGTGTGTGTGTGTGTGTGTGTGTGTGTAAATGTTTACGCAAGCCAAACTGAACTAAAAATTTACACCGAATTGACAAAGGTTTGTACTTGCATGCGTTTATCGATGAATCACCTGTAAATCACCCATGCATTCACAATACAGCTGATCTGCATTTGATGTCACCCACAAAACTCCATAAAAGGCAAAGCTCACTCAGCTGAAATGACATTTAAACTGCAAAAAACAACTTTCTCAGAGGTAGAAGTGAAACTTATTATACACCTCCTTGAAAAGGCCAAAATCTGAGCTGAATTACAGAAAAAGTGGATTAGATATGAGGTGAAACGCAATGGTTTTACATGAAAACAAAGAGAAAAAAAAAAATACTATACCCTGGTGATCGTGGACATCAAGCACATTATCCTTGTATACAGTGGTATTTTTAATTGAAGGACTGGTTTTATTTGTCTTAATTTATGGATTTATGTTTGCTTGCTTTAAAAAAAAAAAATAAAA
>JANDJT010000206.1:13065148-13088587 GCA_024331685.1 Stegophilus panzeri | reverse complement strand
GACAAACAGTTGTGTAAAGTTTTAGTCTGAAGTTTATATTTGTAACACTCAGTTTGTGGATTTTATTTTAAATAAACCAAAAAATGGTACTGAAAGTTTGCCCTCACCCCCCAATCCGATTAATCAATTAATCGAAAAAAGAATCGGCCAAGTAATTGATTATCGTTAATTGCAGCCCTAGTAGAAACGCAGTCAAAAGTTGTTGAAAGTGAAAATTAAACTTACATTTGTACAAAAACTGCCCTCTAACCGCATTCTCAGACGCAATTTTATTTTTCTGAGCTAGACCAGAATCGAGTAAAGCCACTCCCCTTCGGACAAACACACACAGTATTGTGGGATATCAAAGGCAGTGAAGGATACATCTATGCTGTCTTCAAAAATCAATCAGATGAAGGTATCTCATGAGACAGGAAGTGAAGCTAACTTTGGATTCGGACATGCCTTGATGTCTTCCTACCTTGGAACGTGTCCTCTGAAGGCAGCATTGTTCAGTTTTCGGATGCAACCTATGTCGCTATTTAAAAAGGCGGAGGAGCCACTCGATATGTCCCGTCCTGACTTCCTGTTTCAGTGGAAATTACGTCAACACTTCGAATAACACTGCGTGCTTCAAGGCACTTCACGTGGACTTTAAGTCTCTTTAACTTACTTGACTTGAGATTTTCTTTCACCTTATACTTTTGATGTTTGCATTCCTACTTTCTACATTTAAGAAGCACTACTGCACAACCTTTTGTCTATAGTCAGATATTTGCAGTTACTTTGAGTAACTAAAAATTTGAGGCAGACATCCTTTTTCCTTTTCTACTTTAACCTTTGTGCCGAATTTGACGATGTACTTCAGCTTTTACAAGAGTATTGATTTAGATGTCTTGATTACTCAATTTTACTTGAGTAATAAATTCTGTTACCTTTACTGGTACACTTGTAGCAACACAACCCACACTACCATGTTAGTGCCACTGCTTTGCTTAAACTGGTACATCATTCAGATATCTGGTCAGTGGTGATCTCTTTCCACCGATGGGTATTATAACGAGCTGAATTGTGTATAAGAGCACAAGGGCTTGAATCATTAGTTGTGTTGTGTGGAAAGTGATTTGGGGTTCAGCCAAAGGAAACTGAAAAGGTGTGCATAACCATTGCAGTGTAAATTTTATTGATAACGATTGTGTTCGGCTTCTTTTTTCCCACTTGATGCTACTTGTTAATACTTTGTGTTATTGTGTTGCAGCTTGTTAATGTTCATTGAATGAATTTGCCTTTGAACAGATGTACAGCCGGTAGTGTCTCTAGCAGAGCTCCGTCGGCGCTTCCTGAGCGGCTCACTGCGTCGCAGAGGAGCTCTGTGCGTGCGGGTTCTGCACAAATCCAGACTGATATATTATGGGAAAGCAGAGCAGAGCTGCGAATGCCCGTACAAGGTCAGAGGTTATGACTATGAGTTGACGGGAAACTCAAATGTAGCAAATCATGTAGTGAGGCCAGCAGGGGGCGCTCACCTTGTGGTGTGTGTGGGGTCTAATGCCCCAGTATAGTGACAGGGACACTATACTGTAAAAACAGCACCGTCTTTCGAATGAGACGTTAAACTGAGGTCCTGACTCTCTGTGGTCATTGAAAATTCCAGGACACTTATCGTAAAGAGTAGGGGTATAACCCCGGTGTCCTGGCGAAATTCCCCAATTCGCCTTTATCTATCATGGCCCCCTAATAATCTCCATCCCTGAATTGGCTACATCACTCTCTCCTCTCCACTAATACCTGGTGTGTGGTGGGCGTTCTACCGCACTATGGCTGCTGTCGCATCATCCAGGTGGATGCTACGCACTAGTGGTGGTTGAGGAGATCCCCCCCACCCCATACTATGTAAAGCGCTTTGAGTGTCTAGAAAAGCGTTATATAAATGTAACTGTAAAAACATACCGAATTTACTCCTTCCTTCTACTAACTCGTAATTTACCTTCTCTGTCTGTGGCAGGCCGAGCTACAGGTCGCTGACGGCTCCATGAGTGTGTGCGTGGTGCTGTGGAACAGCATATGCTTAGACTGGTACCGTTGTCTGCAGCCTGGTCAGGTTTTAAGACTGTGTCGGTACAGAGTGAAGGACAGCTACAGCAGCCGGAGCGGACAAGATGCAGAACCAACTATTGGTACAGAGAAACATCCAGCTACCGTTCTCATCGTTTCGCATCATAGATACAGTTCCATCTGCTGCATTCACTGCACTAGAGAACAGGGTTCTGCTATTCAGGCCTCTTCTGTAAAATTGTTTCCCACCAACCCCAGTATAATTGACACAAGTGAAAAACTCCCAATCCGACACATACAATCACTGTTTTATGCTTTTCAGTATTTGACTTGTCTAGCATTTTAACCTTTCTTTGTTTCTCTCCTTCTCTATCAGAGATAAGTCTAAACTCCAGAAATCCTACAGCTAAAGTCACCATCATTCCAAAGCAGCAAGTTTCACCCGAGTGGGGTTTACCAGACCTGCCACGTAACTTCCTCACCGGGTAAACACACATAAACACAGGGGGGTTTTGGGCTTGTTTTTTTTTTTATAGAATGAGTGAAGTTTTTTTTTTTTTTTTTTTTTTTTAAACTAATAGTATACAGTTTAACCCAAAACACTATCATTTTTAAATTCAAATTTCAGAATTTCCATCACCAGCTCTCTCTGGCCTACTTAACAGCGCTTTACAACCTTTACAACTTCTACAACCTTTAGATCTCCACCCTTTCATTATCCAAACTACAAAAAAAAGCATTCAGTCTGAAAGATATTCAGGATATTTTATAAACAAGGTAGTATTGTTTTATTAGCATAGACTTTCTCTGAAAATTGTCTTTAAAACAGCTTGCAGTTGTAAAATTTGAAGCAAGGACCCAAGGGGTTTAGCTACTCTTTGCCAGGTTATGCAATGGTTTGTTTCCAAATCACTGCTGTGAAAAAAAAATCCAGCTTTGTGAAACCTGCTGCATGCGGTTTTTGCTGAGACTGTGTCACAGGGTTGCTGTTTAGTTTTGAGAAGTAGAAATACAGTTTTGTAGGACTAATGAAATGGCTTGTTTTTGCACTTTAAGAGAAGTAACATGAAAATGCCTACATTTCTGTTTTGACTTGATGACTCCAAGAATTTTATGGAAACAGAGTGAGTCACTGAAGACGAATTGAATTGCTGAAGCTGAAGTTGTTTTAGTAATATCACTTGTGTCTGTCTATCTCTGTCATGGATCTTGGATGTGCTATCAGTGTTCCTCTTTCTGATGCAAATATCAATATTTTTACAGTGACTGATTCACCCACCTGCAGTTTGGGTAGTCTTATAGTCTTATAAAGATGATACACTGTTTGGACAAAAGTTTGCGGACACCCGACCGTCACACCCGTATATGAGAGTTCCGCAAACTTTTACCACAAAGTTGGATGCACTCATTTGTCTAAAATGTTGCTAATGCTCTTGTGGTTAAATGAGCACAAATTCCCACAGCCATGTTCCAAAATCTAGTGGAAAGCCTTCGCAGAAGAGTGCAGGTTATTATGAGAGAAAAAGGGGAGGGGAATAAATCTAGAATGAGATGTTCAACAAGCACACGCGGGTGTGATTGGTGAGGTGTCCGCATTCTTTCGGCAACATAGGGTACGTTCATAGTTCTTTGTTATTTTGTGTGCGTGTACAGTACATTCACTGTGTGTCATGTCTTCTGCAGACATGATCTACAAAGTTCTCCTGACAGCACCATCTGCGATGTTATCGGCGTGGTTGTTTTTGCGGGCCGACAAGAACGTATCAGGAGTAAGGGTGAGACAGCGCTACACACACCTCGCACAACTAACTAAATGAAACTAATCAGAGGAGTGTGTTTTCTGTTTCAGTAGCACAGCACAGCGGGACTCGAGCCGATAGCCGTTTCTGTATTCTGAAGTCCATCTTGTTTTGTTTCGTTTCAAGATGGACGGAGGTCAGAATTTGAAGAGTACCGGTGGCTCCGGTTGGAAGATGGGACCACAGATCAACCAATCACCATCAAGCTTTTTTCGACATCACAGCCAGACATCCAAAGCCGAATCCAACCAAGTAATCACACATATAGTCTTTTTGTTACAACAAATATAATGCAAAGCGTTATCGTTCAAATCTTTTTTCTTTTTCTTTTATCATTCTCAGTGGCACTGGTTGTCTGTACTAGGCTCAAGCTATTAAGGAGTACAGTTGGCAGTGCTACAACTTTTGAGTATTTGAGCAATACTTCATTTACCCAGGTGTACTGCACAGGTACTGGACACACACACACACACACACACACACACACACACACGTTCACCCACCCAGCTTTCAATATATAATCCACATGTTTTTGCTTTTCTGAGGTCTGATTGTCTGATGGCACACAGGCACCGGCTCCCACCACGCTATGCCATACAGAGGGATCCGTCCAGTCCGACAATTCCTGCAGTGGTTGAAACAAGTGGACGAGGCCAACATGCTGGACAGGGCTGTGATTGGAGGATACTTCAGCTACCCACCCCTGCCTGTTTCTCTACAAAGCTTTATGGAAAACCGATGCGGTAAAGCGAGAGAAAATGAACTCGAATGCAAGATGGGCTACTTGCTTCACTTTAAATCCATAGCAAATTGACAGACTAGACTGCTTGTTTAATATTAGCTACAGTACAGATGCTCACAGTCCAATCTTTCGGGTAATCCGAGCCAAGGGGGTGGGGGTAATAATTTTGAATTGAAACCAAAATCTCATGGTTAGTAAGTAAGTAAGTAAGTAAGTAAATTTTGTTTATAAAGCACATTTAACACAGCGAAGCTGAACAAAGTGCTGAACAGAGTAAAGAAAAGTAAAATAGAAAACAGAATAAAACCAAATAAAGACAGACAATAGACAATAGTAAAAGTTTGATTAAAACGCCTGGGAGAAAATATATGCTTTTAGCCTCTTTTTAAAAGTGGTAAATGAAGGTGCAAGGCAGATGTCCAGTGGCAGTTGATTCCATAAACGAGGGGTGGCGACTTTTGGTTATATAGCATATGCCATTGTCCATGGTGTAAGTCACATGGATTGGATTATTAGCCGAAAGACTGCATTATTATGAATATTGTTACCGATTAGAATTAGACTACTTTAAATGAGCGGACATGTATGACTTTTTATTTATTATTAAAAGTCTTTAATTATGCTGACTGCTGATTATCTCTGCCTTGTGTGACACATCTATTTATTTATTTATTTATTTATTCATTCATTCATTCATTCATTCATTCATGTTGCTTGCAGATTAATTTGAATTATTTATTCAGAGCTCATGTCACTTGAGAACATGGTGTCAGATATGGGTATACTTGCTGAAAGAGAGACAGAATATGTTTACGATGGCAACAACAAGAGCGAAAGCAGAGCTGCGCTTCCTTACAGAATGTTCAAAAATGTAACCAATTGCAAAATAATAATAATAATAATGATTTCTTGAAAAAAAAATGATTGTACCTGTCAGGAGAATACAGAAATGTAGTACACGGGCAGCATTTTGTCATCTTTGAAGAACATTCAATATGGTTTGCATCCATATTGACGGCCTGGAGACCATGTTACGAGTGTGTACAGCTTACTTAAAAGGCACTAAAAATATGATATCATAAATATGCACTAAAACAGTGAAATTGTGTGTTTGTATTGTTCAGGTGAGGCAGGCCTGATCAGTGGGGGAGAAATGAAGCTCCAGTGTGACAGGCTACATTACAGAGAGAGACAACGCTTTGTTGTTCAGTGCACTATCACTGCAGCCTGCTACCACTGCAGACAGGTATACACACACACACACACACACACACACACACACAAACACACACACACTCACTGTATATTGAATACATCTCATGTCATCAAGGATTTAATCACATATCAGTTTTTATAATAAGATCTTTCTGTGTCTCTCTCCTAGGATATGAGGGCAATGCAGAATTCAGACCCACTGACAGCTCAACTTAGTCCTAGAGCACCCAGACAAAGAGAAGGGTTTGTGTTTCTTTCTTGTGTATTTGTGCATAATGTGCCCTGTATGAGCATTGTGATTGCGATACTGTTTGTTTTGCAGGTCAGACCCTTTTAAAACTCCAACAAAAAGGAAATTGCTCTTTACCGCTGCTTCTTCTAGCAGCAGCTCCAGAAAGAGGTAATGTGTATATGAGAGAAAGAGAGAGAGAGAGAGAGCGTGCTCTGGAGTTTTCTGCTTCTTTCAAACAACGTGTTCTTGTTGTCAGGTTGGCACCACCTTTTCATCAAACATCAACAGAGGAGGACGCAGAGAACGGTGAGCGATCTATAGACACTTCCGTTAAAAGTCTTAGTGTTTTTAGCAGCATGCCGAATACTGCTGTTCAAGTAAACTTTCTATAAAGTTTTAAAGAAGCAGCTTCTAATTTTAAAGCTCTCTGCTGACATCAAGGTGAACAGCAATTACAATGACAACACTGACAAGCCTTCCTCTTCTTCCCACCTAACACTATATCCTCTGTTGAGATTATGTATGCCTCGTGAGTTGCTTTTTTTTTTTTTTTTAAAGGAATATAGCTGAGCAGGCGTTTCCTGTCTGAGGGCAAACGCTAATTTCTGGCTGGAGAAATGTAAAAAGAGGCCTGAAATCTGCTGAAGAACAGTTGTCTTTGAAATAATTCTTTAAAATGAATTATTTGTTTGTGTGAAAGTGTAACGTGGTTGGTTTTGGGGCAGCTAATGTTTTGGAACGTCTCATTCCTTCAGCAGATTTCTCTATGTTTGATGGAGCTATGGAATTCCTGGTTGGAAACGACGACGATGATTATGAAGATGATGATGATGATGACGAAGATTTCTCCACCCTACCCAGTAGCCCTATGCAGTCCCACCTTGGTATGCCTCATGTCGCCCTTGAGACATTACCATGGAGCTTCTGTTATGAACGACGGCACGTCCAAGCAGCAGCTGTGGGAATGCAGACCAACAGTTTCCACAGACTCCTCCCACGCAGAGAGCTGGAGTCTTTTAGCCCTGCCCATTGTTACACTGGTTACTTCACCTTAAAAATGAGAGGTTGGAATGACAGAAGTAAACAAATGTGTTTACGCACACATACACAGTTGTGACCATTGTCAGAGGCCCACACACCACATCACAAACATTTTATGTGTGAATGTGTATGTGCTTTTGTGTGTGTGTATGCAGTTTTATCAGATGGAATGATGCTGGATGTCATCTTCTTCCCTGCCACTCCTGGGACCTTGCACTGGAAGCCCCTACCCCTGACACACGACAACACATGGGTGTCTGTCCTTTCACATGGTGGCTTCTCTTCACATGCTCCACCCCCAAGCCCAGGTAAAAAATAACTCCATCAAAAACATATCCTCCTGCTAGTAGAAATGTATTCATTTGTAAATGAAGTGAAAGTATTTTTTATTTCAACATGTACTGTATATTTAATGTACTTGTAGCCAAAAAATATCCAATCTTCAGTTGTATAAGAATGAGGAGGCTTTTTACAAGAACTTAAATACATGCTTCTTGTTTCCTGTTTCATTTTTTACACTGCCACTAAATGCTGTTTTTCACATGAGCATACATTTTGCTATATACAGTGTCCTCCAATAATATTGGCACCCTTTGTAAATATGAGCAAAGAAGGCTGTGAAATATTGTCTTTATTGTTTAACCTTTTGATCTTTTGTTCAAAAACTTCACAAAAATACTCTGCTCTCATGGATATCAAACAACTGCAAACACAACACAGGTTTCTACAAAATATATATATATATATATATATATATATATCCTTGTTAAATATATATGTGCAACAATTATTGGTATCCTTTTAGTCAATACTTTGTGCTACCTCCCTTTGTCAAGATAACAACTCTGAGTCTCCTATAATGCCTGTTGGGGTTGGAGATACACGGCGAGGGATCTGAAATCATTCCTCCATACAGAATCTCTCCAGATCCTTCAATTTTTGAGGTCCATGCTGGTGGACTCTCCTCTTCAGTTTACCCCGCAAGTTTTATATGGGTTTCAAGTCAGGGGACTGGGATGGCCATGGCAGGACTTTGATTTTTGTGGTCAGTAAACCATTTTTGGTTGATTTTGATGGATGTTTTGGATTATTTTCCTGCTGGAAGATCTAACCATGGTCCATTTTAAGCTTTCTGGCAGAGGCAGTCAGGTTTTCATTTAATATTTGTTGGTATTTGATAGAGTCCATGATACCATGTATCCTAACAAAATGTCCAGGTCCTGTGGCAGAAAAACAGCCCCAAAACGTTAAAGATCCACCACCATATTTAACCGTGGGCATGAGGTACTTTTCCATATGGCTACATCTCTGTGTGTGCCAAAACCACTTCTGGTGTTTATTGCCAGAAAGCTCTGTTTTGGTTTCATCTGACCATAGAACCCGATCCCATTTGAATTTCCAGTAGTGTCTGGCAAACTGAAGACACTTGAGTTTGGTTTTAGATGAGAGTAGAGGCTTTTTTTTTTTTAAACCCTTCTAAACAACTTGTGGTGATGTAGGTGACTTCAGATTGTAGTTTTGGAGACTTTCTGACCCCAAGATACAACTAACTTCTGTAATTCTCCAGCTGTGTTCCTTGGAGATTTTTTGGCCACTCAAACCATCCTCTTCACAGTGCGTTGAGACAATATAAACACATGTCCAATTCCAGGTTGATTCATAACATTTTCAGTTGACTGGAACTTCTTAATTATTGCCCTGATGGAAATGGGCATTTTCAAAGCTTGTGCTATTTTCTTATAGCCTCTTCCCATTTTGTGAAGCTCAGCAATTTTTTGCCGCACATCACAGCTATATTCCTTGGTCTTATCCATTGTTATGAATGAGTAAGAGAATTTGGCCTATGTGTGGCCTCATAATTATACCTCCATGAAACAGGAAGTCATGATTGGACACTTTCCTGTTCCTAGTCACCCAGGTGTACTAAAAAAAATTAAAATATCAATGGGAATATACTTCAAATATATTTTTCTCCCATGAATTCATAGAGGTGCCAATAATTGTTGTGCGCACAAAGATCATTTTTTAGATAAACCTGTGCTGTGTTTGCAGTTGTTTGATATACATTTTTATATATATATATATATATATTTCTGAATTATTTGAACAAAAGATCAAATGTTAAGCAATAAAGACAATTTTTCACAGCCTTCTTTGCTCATATTTACCAAGGGTGCCAATATTAGTGGAGGGCACTGTATGAACCGAGTTTAGGGTATATGCAAATGGAGATCGAAATTAATTCAATTAGGTGGACCGATATCTTTGCAAGTAAACATGTATTACAATCACAACAGTACTTTAATTACAGCCTCGGTGTTTCTCCACCCACAGCTGATTTGATTGCCACTGCAGCACAGCTGACGAATCGGAGGCTGGTGTGTGTGCTGGAGGCATGTGCGCTAGGTGCAGACAATGTAGAGCTCATCCTAAACCGTGCTTTTCCTCTAAGGAGCTGACTGCACATGACTACAAAGCTGAGATTTCTTTTTATTGAGTTAATTTATTGCACAGAGACAGTGCATCACACATACATTTCTGCTTTTTTGTATTGGACATTCTTGGTTTTGTAACTATATAAAATATAAATGTTTTATTCTTGAACTACAAGCTTTTCTTATATGGGTGTGTAGTATTCTCAAATCCAGCAGTTTCATTAAAAATATGTATATATAAATGTAGATCAAATAAATGTAATTTTTTTTTTTTAATAAATGATGAGTATTGATTCTGTTTTCTGTTCAAAACAGAACAGTGTGGAATAATCCACCACATTTTGGCACAGCTTGTTGTCTACTGACTTAACAGTGATATTGCTAATGTCCGTAAAGTACAAACTAATGGCAAAATTATTGTATAGTTATTGGATATAGTATAGTTATATATATATATAGTTATTGGACTATTTCTAAGCTACCTTTTTTTAAGCTACTTTTTTATTTCAGACAAACTCATATGCCTTTGTATACTACATATATTTTAGAGTCGTTTCGTATCATTATTTAAATTATTTATATCTTCACTGAAAGTTGTGTATTAAGCCCCCTGTACAAAAAAAAGTCATGTGTCTTTTTTTTTTTTTTTTTTTTTTTTTTTGATCAGGGAGTTTGTATTGTAATGTTTAACTTCATAGCACCTTAATAACAGCAGTCAATTTCTTCACATAAACTGTTGATTATCAGCAGCTCTTTGAAATAAAAGAATGTTTCTACATTCAGAGGTCCAAGACCTTGTCATTTTCATAAACAATGTTGCCTTTGATGATAACAAATCTCACCAGCTCCTGATGGCTTCCAAACTGGTAGATAAGATGCTCCCATCTGCACAAAGTAAGAAGAAATGGTGAGACAGTGGACTATTCATCCCATGAGACAGAGTTTCGCTGTATTGTCTATCGTGATACAAAATACTGGTGAGTTGATTTTTACTTCTCTGAGGTGTTCTGTTTAATATTTATTATAAGTGCTACCTCTTTTTACACTCTTGGCAGTAACCCCAGTGGTAACGGCATACAGAGCACAAATAGTGCAGAAAGTTAAGATAATCAGAAGGAAGCGTTATGGCTCTTGTGTCAAACACAAGCCCCACTGATACTGAAAAAGCCACACTATCCAGAATTCACAGCAGGTCCATCGGAAGGTAGTTACCATAATCTGCCATATATTGTATACATGCACTCTCTCTGCATCCCAATTCACCTACTACTACTATGTACTAAAAGTATATACTCTGTTTCTGAAGAAAAAGTATATACTTTTGAGTGTGTAGCAAAAGAGTATGCAAATACTGGAACATACTACTGTAAAGTGTCATATAACAGAAGAGTCTAGGAACGTTGTTGCCTAGTTATGCACACTGTCACTGTAAACACACTCCTTGTTGCATTTCAGTTTTTCTTCATTCATTATTCCTTATAGAATTTATACTATATAATTTAATTTACCATATTCCCTTGATTTTATTTTTTCCACATTTCATTTACTCCTCTCTAAAATGCGTTCTTGAATTCGGCGAAGCAAACCATCACAAGACTCCGCCATCATGCAAGGAGTTGTGGGAAATAATAGCTGAAAAAGTGATCCACACTTTTATCATCCGGGTATCTTTGGGATACTCATTTCAACATACTACAATTTGGGACACACTAATTCTAATCTCGGATACTATTTAGGACGGATAGTAGGTGAATTGAGACGCAGGTTCTGGTTTCTATCGTGCCTGGCTTTACTGAGGTCTCAAATGCGGGTTAAAATAAATGCCCGTGCACTGTGTTTTGATGTAAATCACAATCATGTCTCAAAATGATTCAGAAGCACATCATGTGTTGCGCTAGCGATGAAGTGACCAGAAACTAATTTCAGTGGGATGAGGAAATATACAAAATAAAATCACGATTGTTGTCCTGATCTGTACTATTAAACTGGTAAGTGTGACATGCTTGTGCATTTCACATGGATGTCAGACCGCAATAGGAGTGGTGATGACACCATATACATAAGATACTAGACTCTTTCTTATGTAGTCTAATCATTTAAGGCACAATATTCCATCAAACAATCTTTCCATGTCAATAATAGGGGAAAATGGCACCTTATATTACAAAGCCTGATTTATTTCCTTACAATACAATGTGTTGATATTGCACTGGTTTAAATAGTTGCCATTACTTTTTTAATAAATGTATTAAAAATTCATATTCTTTGTGTCAGTATGATCTCGTGAAGCCTGTATCGGGATATGTCTTGTATCGTGGCTTTATGTATCGTCTCATACCTATCCCTGATCTGTATTTAAATATGGACCATGATACCATAGGTTTGGAAATAAGTTAAAATGTTATCAAACCCAGTATAATAATCCAGTGTTCTTTAATAATCCAGTATTTCAGACCATCATCATCATAAATTCTAAACTTTTTCATGTATTAAAGCATGAATTTTGTGGACGTTTTGTGTGTACCGTGGGGCATTAATGATGAGAAGATCTCCTTGTTTGCCAGGCTCCAGAGATCCATGTGACTGTGAGTGATTTAACGCGTAGGCTGCGTTTATTGTGGCAGCTGCCAGAGCTTCAGGCATCGACATTTTCAACGCCACACAGGCCAAGTGCATCACCATAGGCTACCAAAAAGTATTGTAAAGAGTGTTACACACACAAAGCTAATACACTGTATTTTATCTACATAGTGTTAAAACATGTATGTGTATGTTAGTTACCATTGAGCAGCAGTAAGCATTGGGATTAAAGTCACTCCCAAGTGCTACAATAACTCCAGCATCAAGCATATCTCTGGCCCGAGGACATGGAAGCCTGTTTTGATGATAGAAATATTGATTTCTGCTCATTCATGGTTTGCAGTTCTAAGCTTTATTAGCAAGGTTCTACTGTTTTTACGCTAAACATCTACCTGAGAATGTAGGCAGTGGTAGGCAGCAGAACAGCACATGTTTTTGCTCTTGCCATGGCAGCAATGCCCTCATCAGTCACTTCCTCCAGGTGACTTATGGCTAAAGCACCAAGCTCTGCCCCAAGCTAACATTAGGAGTGAGAGCAAAAAGGGCAAACGCAGGTATTGCATTATATTGGTGTTGCATTTAAGCTTTCTCTATATATGTCTCTTATTTGCCTTTTAATAATAGTGTTTTACTACAGGACAGTGCGAGACAATCCAGAACTATTCATACCCTTTATCACTTTCCCTTTGCATAATGATACCTTTTAAAAGTATTAGTTGTTCTCTGGAACTTGATATTTAGTTTTATGTGAAGAGTCAAAGAAACCAATTTTTCTAGTAAGAAAATGATTCCAGTGACTTGTTTCAATACTGTGTTTAAACTGCCCTCATTGACACTGTGGTGGAATTTTGGCCCAGTCTTCTTTGCAGATCTGCTTTAGTTCGGCCACACTGGAGGATTTTCGAGCATAAACTGCCCGTTTAAGGTCCTGCCACAGCATCTCAATTGGTTCAAGTCAGGACTTTGACTAGGCCACTCCAAAACATTAATTTTGCTTTTTTTGAGCTATTCAGTGGTGAGCTTACCCCTATGCTTTGGATCATAGTCTTGCTGCATAATCCAGTTGCTCTTGAGTTTAAATTTACGGACGGAAGACCGGGCATTCTCCTTTAGGATTTTCTGGCAGAGAGCAGAATTCATATTTTCCTCAATTATTGTAAGTTGCCCAGGCCCTGAAGCAGCAAAGCATCCCCACACCATCACACTTCCACCACCATGCTTGACCAGAGGAATTTTGGAAGGTCAGCCACTTCTGGGAAAGTTCACTACTGTGCTGAGTTTTTCTATTTGGAGATAAATAGCTTTGTAACCTTTCCCAGACTGATGTATTTCACCTATCACCTTCTTCCTCATCATTTCTGGAATTTCTTTCAACTTTGGCATAGTGTGTTACTGTGTAAGACCTTTTAACCAACTTCATGCTGTTGAAAAAGTTCTATTTAAGTGTTTATTTGATTGAACAGGGTTTGCAGCAATCAGGTTGTGTCCAGTTCAGCTGAACCCTATTATAAATGCAGTTTCATAGATTTGGGGAATTAGTAACTATGGGGCCAAATACATTTTAACACAGGCCCAGTTAGTATTGGATAACTTTTTTGCTTCAATGAATAACAATATCATTTAAAAACTGTATTTTGTGTTTTCTTCTGTTTTTGGCAACCTGAGTAATCAGAAAAAAAAACTTTCACAACACTTTATCTAATGGAAAAGCACTTATATGACCGTCAATCCTTTTAAGTCAGTGTAGATTTGAGCCAGATGAAGTGTGTGTTGACTCTCTTTGAAGACCTATGAATACTTTATATACTCAGATATATATATACAGTAATATAATACGTATATACATATATTCCTGTATGTATACACACCTGTGCAGAGTTCATAGGATGCAGTTCATCTCCATGAAAGTTGATGTTGAGACCCATGTCCTTCCCAGCCTGGAGAATTCGGCGTGTGGAATTCAGATCAAAAACTCCTTTCTCACAAAACACGTCAATATTGTCTACCTGCAGGTTGCCAGCGGAAATCTGCTTTTGTATAGCAGGCAGCTGCACTGAGAGAATGTCCTCAGTCGCCTCCTCCATAGTCTTACCTCTGAACACGAGCAGAAGTCAAAAGAGTGTGCGTGAGATTATGAATGTGACAGAGAAAATATGTGGGTTTTATTATGTACTGGATCAGCAGTTCTTAATCCAGTTCTAGTTGCAAACAAATGAACCACAGTTCAGCATGAAGATGAAAAACTTGAACAGTGTTAGACTGTATTCCAACACTTATACATTGGCCTGCTTTGTATATAACAAGAGACCGTATATAAGCAATAATGAAAAAGGACAAGTATTATGTGTTTCACCTGGCCACTGCATGTGCACCGCAGTATGTTGAGGATATCCCAAGAGGCATGATCTTCCTGGCTGCATCAATAACATTCAACATTTTGAGCTCGGTATTGAGCTCCAGTCCATAACCGCTCTTACACTCCACCAGTGTAGTTCCAGCTCTCAGCATGCGCTCTAGACGGCCTTTCAGCCCCTGCAGCAGAGTTTCTGGATTTGTTGCACGTGTGTGTGTCACCGTAAAGTGAATGCCCCCACCGGCCTCATGCACCTGCATGTATGTGGCTCCAGCTAACTACACACACACACACACACACACACTGTGTTAGTATGCATGCCATGACCTACATAACAATGTTGCAAGGAATCTCATTTTCACTGCCCTTAAATAAAGAAAGGGGAAACTTGCTGATTGAAAGCTTTTAAAATCTACCTTCATTGCAAACTCATGTACTCTGTCCCCAGCCCAAACCGGATGAGTGTGTGCGTCAACCAAACCTGAAAAAAAAATTAGGTGACTTAATATTATGATCTTTTGAATTATACAAAATAGGTGGCTACAGAATAAGTACTTGCCAGGAAGAACACACATGCCAGTAGCATCCAAAACATGATCAAATACAGTTTCTCTGAAGCGGGACTCGATGGAGTCTGCAGGTCCCACGGCTTCGATAAGTCCATTACTAGAATCAACACAGACATATAGACATAGACACGGCCAGTGCATGAGCACAAACATAATACAGCATAATTTCTATTTCATTCCAGTCAAGTGTATACATTCTTATATAAATATGCCACTCATAACATGCTTTCAAATATGACTTACTGTCCAATGACCACACTTGCATTCTCAAGAACTGTCAAATTCTGCATCCCATCTTTGGTCAGAAAGTTCTCCCTGTTTTTACACACCATAACCACCTGTTTGGCATTTTTCACTAAAAGCCGGAGACTATCGGACATTTTGTGGCAGCTTATCCTCTTGAACACAAGCACTGTAGCAGAGCTGAGTTCTCACACACACACATCAGACACATGAAAAAGCAGGTAAATATTTAGCAGAAATGAGGCAAGATCCAGGGCAAAGGTCTGCAATGGGGAGGGGAACAGAGAGGAGAAATAAATGGTTTGTGCTGTGGGGTGGGGGCTGGCTCATAGTAGAGAAGGTAAAAGTATACATTTTTCATAACATGATTTACACACACTCGAGCTATGACACACTCAATTTCTCAAACCCACAACTCACGCGTTCAGGACGTGAGAGGCCGCAAATGATCTGCCTTTGCCTCTTTTTCTTTGTAAAATCATTTGAACAGGTGCCAAAATCTTTATTGTTTTAAACATTTGGCAGATTTAAACCATTTAACCTGGGCAATCTGACTTATGCAAAACAAACAAACAAATAACAAAAAGTGGTAACAATTTTCAGTTAGGTTAGGTGATATAATATTGATGTTGTGGTACATTTTTTAACACTATTTTTACTCAGAAATGTGGCTGACTAAATTTTAAAGTGTATATATACTGTATTCTTCAAAAAACAGCTAAAGACCCACCTCTTTTCTAGAACTCAATTAAAGATCTTGTATTGTAGCACTACTTGTATTGTTCTCCGCTTGATATATCGCTTTGCTTGTATTTCCTCATTTGAAAGTCGCTTTGGATAAAAGCATCTGCTAAATGAATAAATGTAAATGTATTCTCTCAGATGAGATAATACTTGCTGCAGAACCAAAAGTCCAGGGTGGGTGGAGTCGGATCTGATCCAGCCCCTCCTACCAGGCAGAGAGACACCTTTGTGGACGTTGTTCTGTTAAAGGTGTTGGATTGAGTCCATCTCCAAACTGGGCCACTGTCAGCAATCCTAAATACTGTGATGCACAGGTGGTGAACAAAACAACAGAAATCTGTAACAATATATTAGCAATAACCTGTTAACTCCACCCTCCAGAACAGCCTTAATCCTTTCTGGAATGTTTTCATACAAATACTGAATGTTACTTGCATTCCCACACTAACAATTCACCCATCCATCCATTTTCTGTATGTCTTGTCCTGCACAGGGTCACGGGGAGACTGGAGCCTGTCCCAGGGAACTCTAGGCACAAGGCAGAGGACACCCTGGACCAAGTGCCAACCCATCAGAGGGCATATTCACACACCAATTCACACTATGGACAATTTAGAGATGCCAGTCAGCCTACAGTGCATGTCTTTGGACTGGGGGAGGAAACCAAAGTATGCGGAAGATACCCCCGAAGCAGAGGGAGAACATGTGAATTCCTCCCACACTAAGTAAAGGTTTTTTTTAATTGCTCAGGATTTAGGCTTTGTCCTTATGTCTCTTCCTGCACTAGCGTTTGATATATAGGATTGGTATAAAATAGTAGACCTTCCACACAGGTGGTTAACAATTGAAGTGGGTGTGTTATAGCAGGAAAAACACCATAATGTGCAGGAAATGTGGTACCAGGACCAGGGTTAAGAAGGTGTGATCTCAACCTAATATATCCCACCTGTGCAGCTGAATAACTGCGATTTATTCACTACAAAATTAAGGTTATCTTGTCGACCACCTATATATTTTGTGTATTGTGAAAATGTTAAACATCAACAATACACACAACTCTTTTTCTGAGGACCTCAGAAATCTCCTTCATTCCTGCCATGATACACTTCCACAAACATGTGTTGTGAAGATAAATCCCTGTTCATTAAATAAAACAGGGTGCTCACTCACACCTGATTGTTATGCCAATGATTGAAATTACCTGACTCTGATTTCACCTTAAAATTAATTGCTAATCCTGGAGGTTCACATACTTTCGCCACTCTCACTCTCACATTATTGAGGATCATTTTCCTCAATAAATAAATGACCAAGTATAGTATTTGTGACTCATTTGTTTAACTGGGTTCTCTTTATCTATTCTTAAGACTTGTGTAAAAATCTGATGATGTTTTAAGTCATATTTATGCAGATGTATAGAAAATTCTAACAAACCTTCCATGTACCACTATGCATATTTTTAATTTACAATATACCCCAGCCCAAGTTCAAAAGTAGTTCAATGCCACAGGAAATTCCCACACCTGGCAATGAGATAACAAGTGTTGAGAACTTCACCAGTGGTAAATGAAGTTGCTCTTGTAAAAAATATCTATACCTATGTCTATATCTATGTGATAGGTAGGTTTGCAAGTTCCATACAAGACACTGCTCACAACACAGGACATTAAAGCCACCATCAATGTAATTTCCTCTCCTAGAGGAGAGTTTCTTCAAAAGAATACCATGAAATTAAATAATTAATCTAAACTGAAATTCTACATTGTGAAATATTCCCAAAGATGGCTTTGTGATGTGTCTCACAGTTAGGGCTGAGCCATATCTCATCATCCATGATATACCTGTACAATTCCTCCCCGTGAACAGAATTTGCTCATATTTACCAAGGGTGCCAATATTAATGGAGGGCACTGTACATCACCCATCCATACTCACAGTCCACTAACCTGTCTGCATTCTTTAAATATGACTGCATGGTTTGCTCAAGAGAGGCATAAACCTTACAAAATCAATCCTGACAGGTGCAGCCTCTTACAGTGAACCATCAGAGTGAACTCTATCAGAAAATGCAACCATGTAAATCATTCATTCAAGAAAACAAGCAAAATACAAAATGCATCACTTTATTTGCACCATTGTACAACCAGGAATTATGCTTTTATAGTGTAAAAAAAACCCAACACATGAATTCACAAAAACAGAAAAGAAACTAAACTAAAAACTTCACATATAACTAAGACAAACTAAACCATATATTTTCAAACCCAAATCCATAATCCCACATTATTCTCGCATCTCTCCATCCTCTTCCTCTTCTTCTACTCCTCGTATATACAAAACATTATTACACCTAGGAGACAGACGAGATGGATTAGGTGAGCTTCAGGAAGAATCACAATTGTTGTGTAAATGTAGAACACACAAACAGGTGACATTGAAATGAAAGATGTGTGTACTGAACTCTACAAAGTAACAAATAATTACAATGAAATAAAGAGTAATAAACAGTATATTGGATTAAATGGTGCTTTGGATTAATATGGGTTTTGTTTTGTTTTTTTCAAGAATTGCACAGGATTTAACAAGTATACAGAAGCAAGTGTACCTTGATCAATGTCAATTCATGACAAACTCTCAGTGAGGAGCTTCTTGGACACTTTCTGTTTGACTAACTATTTCCAAATTAGCTAATGTAAAACTTTCCATTACTCCAATTACAGGTAGTTGTACAAGGGTCATTTTCTTTTGTGAAAATTACAATAAATACATAAGACTGCTATAGAATCAATAAACATGGTGGAATGAACTTCCAACATCAGTCCGAACCACAGAATCTGTCACTATCTTCAAAAAACAGCTAAAGACCCACCTCTTCCGTGAACCCCTAACTAACCCCTAAAATGCCAACCCCACATTATCCTTTTAAAAAAATAAAAACCTTACTCTGGTACTTACAGCTCTACTCTGCGCACTTTGTTTCTCTAGAACTCAAATAAAAGATCTTGTATGGTAACACTATGTGTATTGTTCTCCACTTGATATATCGCTTTGCTTGTATTTCCTCATTTGTAAGTTGCTTTGGATAAAAGCGTGTGCTAAATGTAAATAATAAATGTAAATGTAAACAAGGAAATGTATTCATTCTAACAAATAGTGCACAGAACCGATATCACTAGAATGAATGCGATATATATACACTTTAAGATGAAATTAACCTCTTTCAGTTTAAATATTGACCGGTCTATTTTCACTTGGGTTAAGTCAACGCCATTCAAGTACCTGCTGATAGTGGTGTAGGTCGTTGCCATCTAATGACACCAGTGCAGCAGCGCTTTAGACCTTTAGTCGGCTCTGTCAGCTGTCTAACCTGCTCTTCGGTCTCCTCTGCCTCAAACGGATTACATTCCAAACCTTCAACTTTCATGCTAATTCTGCAGAAGACGCCATCGTGTGCGTCACCTCATTGGCTCAGCTATCTAGCGAGTTATAGACCACTGACCACACCCCCTGACTCAGTGTAACACGGTCATTCATATACACATTGTGGAATGCTTACATGAAAATCCTACCTTTAAACAGTGCTAGTCTTCATGTGACGTCAGAGCAGCACACAACCACTAAATTCTCACAGGAATAACAAACCGAAATCCTGTGTACTATTTAACAGTGTGAATGCAATATGTGGAAAGTGTTTGAAATATGCTGTTACCTGATTAACACCTCCCCGAGGTGACCCGCCAAAGCTCCATCCACATACTCCTCTGTGTTCGCCAACTGAACATTAAACACGGGAGAAGAAAACAGTCATTGTAATTATAGTATTTCATGAGTTTGAATAAGTAATAAATACATATGGTATTAACAAGAGTAGCGTACACTTTATTAACGGGGTATATACATTTATTTCTAGAAAATCTGATTATTTATGTAGATCTCTGACCATTACTGCTTGGTTTTTTTTTTTTGTTTGTTTGGTTTTTTTTTTTTAACTTGGCTGCTACAGAAGCCCCAATTGTTTCTTTCTTTCTTATTTTCTCATAATCACAACATAATTTTCTCGTGATCTCCACGTAACAAAAAAGTTCTCGTGATCTCGATTTAATTTTTTTCGTGATCTTGACGTAACATTTGTGCAAATTGTCACATTATTATAAACCTGCATCACGAACACGAATGATTATTTTCGAATGTGTATTACATACAGTTGCTAAAAATATATGCTCAAGTCTCATTCTTTATATAGTAAATATTATAGACTTAAAGCTAAAGCTCGAATGACGAACTCTTTGTGAAGAAAAAGTACATACTTCTGAGTGAGTAGTAAAAGAGTACGCAAGCACTGGGACATTAACACGTCGAGTAACAGAAGAGAACGTTGTTGCCCAAAAGAGAACACTGTCACCGTAAACACACTCCTCGTTGCATTTAAGCTTTTCTTCATTCATTACTCCTTTTAATTTATACTGTATAATTTAATTTACCATTCCATGATTTATTTTTCCACATTTCATTTACACTGCTCTAAAATGTGTCCTTGAATTCGGCGAAGCAAACCGCCACAAAACTCCTCTTCCTCCATCGCGCAAGGAGTTGTGGGTAATATTAGCTGAAAAAGTGTCCACAGATCCACACGTCAAAAAATCTACCAGAAATAGTAGAACATCCGGGTACCTCTGGGATACTCATTTCAACATACTACGATTTGGGACACACTAATTCTAATCTCGGATACTATTTACGACGGATAGTAGGCGAATTTGGACACAGAAGATCTTTCCAAAACACTTAGCACTGCTTGGCTCTATAGCACAGTTATAGAAGGGAAATGATTTATAAGTATAATTTATGTTGTGATGATAAATCCTAAATAAATCAAAATAATTTAATATGTTAGCATCTTCAAAGTAGACACCGTTTTGCCTAGAATTTCCAGAAATGTATTCTTGGCATTTTCTCAAACAATTTCTTGAGTTCCCACCTATGCTGGACACTTACTGGCTGCTTTTCGGAATATTTTACTCCAAGGCATCCATTTAAAAATAAATATTTTTTGTAAATAAAATTTTAGTTTTCTAATGAAAGAAATTAATATGTTGACAATTATATATTTGTCTAAAACACTGATTTCAAACATTTAATCATACACCTTCAGATCAAAAGGTTTTTAAGATCATGAGAAACATTTCAGTCAAGTGACTCAAAACTTTTGACCAGTAGTGTATATATATAGCTCATTCTGGAGTCATGGCACTCACATTTGAACACATTAAGCACTTATGACCTGTATTAGATTGTCTTGTTTACACATTAGGGACTGATGGGGGTTTTTTTTCCCCCATGTAAGGTGCTATATGTGCATGTAGAATGAATTTTTGTGTACACCAATACAGTACCTGCATGTTCATGTATCCATCCACAGATACCAAGTAACCCTTGTACTCCATCCCCCACTTCAACTTCACCATCACCGGTTTCCCCGTCAGACCGTTCAGGAAAGGCTTTGGATTCAATGGCAAACTCTGAAAATGAAAGAGGTTTTTTTTAATATATATGAGTGACTGAAACACCTTAAAAATGGTTGGTAAGAAAGCAAAACTAGTTTCTCGACGCTGATTGGTCAACGGTTCACATGAAAGCTGGTACAATGGATGAACTGCCAGTTATCAGCCAATCATAACGCAGGAGGCGGGATTTGCCGAAATACTGGGGGGGGGGGGAACCACCGTACTACCTATTAAAGCCAGTCTCTCTACCTAGTAATCTTAGAAACAACACATCATACGAACCTCTGCCGTAATAGACCATTAAAGTGCGAAGTACACCAAGTATTTCTGTAGTTATCACAAAGACAGTAAGATGATAAATACAGCTGGATGATAGAAACGAAACGCTTACGTTGTGAGCCACAGCCGGCTAGTTTGCTAATCAACTCGCGAACCTGGTAATGAATTTTTAAAAAAAAAAAAAAAAAACCTCTTCACATTGACGTGAAGAATGAAGCTGTACACAAAGCGAGAAAGAGTTGACATGACTTACCATGATTATAAAGGTAAATCAGGTTTCAATACCAAAAAATAATTCTTCTTTCAAAAAGCATCTGTTTCAGAAGCACACTCGCATGCCTTGCCGCCAGGAAAGGGAAGGACAACGAATGACCTTTGAACCGGAAGCGCAGAGAAAGTGAAATACAGCGACCTCCCCTGTCCTGGAGTGCACAATGAATACATCCTCTGCCTTGTAGTAGACATATATAAACTATAACAAAATAGGATATATCATATTTTGTTATAGTTTGCCATAACATGTACTTTATGATGTACCTATATATTTCGATATGTAGTTACACAAAGTGTAAAATTGACATATAGTTACAAAAAAAAAAAAAAAAAACTTTCTTCCGTCGAGTTTTTTTTTTTCTTTTCATTTTGCGACCAACAGAGGGCGTCTGATTACTACTATATGACCAACACTATATGGCCAAAGGTCTGTGGACACCTGACTTATATACTTGTTTCTTCTTCAAATTATTGCCACAAAGTTGGAAGCACACACTTGTCTAGGATGTCTTTATATGCTGTGGCATTACAGTTTCCCTTCATTGAAACTAAGAGGCCCAAACATGTTCCAGCAAGACAATGCCCCTGTGTACAAAGCGAGCTCCACAGAGACAGAACAGTGGTTATTATAACAACAAAGGGGACTAAATCTGGAATGGGATGTTCACCATTATTTTCACCAAATTCCCAGAGAATGTTTTTAAAAGTGCTTTGTTAAAATGTTTAATATTAAGCAAGCTTTCACAATGCATTTAGCAATGATACTGATGCTGGTATGTAAAAGCCATACAGTGTATAGAATATTTGAGTTTTGGTTTTGCAGCTAAATTTATTGATCACATAGCTGCTTTTGGCAGGTAAAGTTGCTGCCTCACAGTTCCAGGGTCCACGGTGTGTGTGTGTGTGTGTGTGTGTGTGTGTGTGTGTGTGAGAGAGAGAGAGAGAAAGTGAGTGAGTGAGTGAGTGAGAGAGAGAGAGAGAGAGAGAGAGAGAGAGAGAGAGAGAGAAGTGTGCATGGTGCAATGGACTGGCATCCCATCCAGGGTTTATTTCCACCTCGTGCCCAATGTTGGCTCCAGATCCACCGTAACACTGACCAGGATAAAGTAGTTACTGAAAAGATTAATTAATGAATGAGCTGTTTTTGTCACACTGACAACCCTGAACACTGGAGTGGCCAACTTTGTATAAAGATGCAATCAAAAATACTTTATTTTATACTGTGTATTTAGTACTATAGCAGTTTTCATGGGAGTGATTTTGGACATGGGGTCCAAAGCACAGTGGACCCCCCACAGTGGACCCCACAAGCACAGTGCCTTAGTGGTTAGCACGTTCGCCTCACACCTCCAGGGTTGGGGGTTCGATTCCCACCGTGGCCCTGTGTGTGCGGAGT
>JANDJT010000206.1:13038820-13065048 GCA_024331685.1 Stegophilus panzeri | reverse complement strand
GGTAGGCTGATTGGCGTGTCCAAAGTGTCCGTAGTGTATGAATGGGTGTGTGAGTGTATGTGTGATTGTGTGCCCTGTGATGGATTGGCACCCTATCCAGGGTGTACACCGCCTTGTGCCCGATGCTTCTTGGGATAGGCTCCAGGTTTCCCCGTGACCCTGAAAAGGATTAAACGGTATAGAAGATGGATGGATGGATGGTTTCAGACAGGGATTTAGTGTTCACCTGATGTGCACACACACAGCATGAACCATAAACCATAGAAGTGTCTCATATAACTTAAGTAAGCTCATGTTCCTATTTTTACATTTAATTTCATTTAGCACTTCAACTTAGCAATAATATCTGGACATTAATTTTTTCAATGCAGGAGATTATGGGTAATTTTACCAGAGTTACACAAGAGGTGTGTGCGTGCCTGATGCTGTGTGTGTGTGCAGGGTTTCAGAACCTTTGGGGGAACCTTTCGGGGAACCTTTGGGGGATGTTACTACTTGCCTACTACCTTTGTGGGAAGTAATAGGCAAGTAGTGACATCCTACTTGCCCACCGAATCATACCTCTCAGGTTGCAGAACACAAGCCATAGGTTGACCATTCCTTATTGTAATAACAGTAAGTTATTATATAACAACATGCACTCACTGCTACTTTACTAGAAACACCATACTAATACTGGTTATGACTGGTTATGACTAATACTGGTTAGGACTCCCCGCAATTCTTCGTGGCATGGATTCCATAAGGTGTTCGAAACATCCCTTTGAGATTGTAGTCTATGTTGACATGATTGCATAACTACTACAGATTTGTCTGGAAGTAGCTATAAATTGTTGTCATAAAGGGAAGAACATGGTCAGCAACAATACTCAGCCTGTGGCATTCCAACGATACTCGATTGGTATTAAGGGGCCCAATGTGTGCCAAGAAAACATTCCCCACACATTACACAACCAGCCTGAACTGCTGACACAAGGCAGGTTGGGTCCATGGATTCATGCTGTTGGCGCCAAATCCTGACCTTTACATTAGCATGTCGCAGCAGAAATCAGGATTCATAAGACCAGGTGAAATTTTTCCAGTCATCAACTGTACAGATTGGGTGAGCCAGTGGCCACTGTAGACTCAGATATCTGTTCTTACCTGACAGGAGTGGAACTCAATGTGGGATTCTGCTTTCATAGCCCATCCTCCTCAAGGTTTGATGTGTTGTGTGTTTTGAGATGCTTTTCTGCTCACCACTGTTGTAAATTGTTGTTATTCGAGTTACCATACCCTTCCTGTCAAACCAATCTGGCCATTCTCTTCTGACCTCTCTCACCAACAAGGTGTTCCACCCACAGAACTGCTGTTCACCGGATGTTTTTTTGCACCATTCTGTGTAAACTCCTGTGACTGTTGTGCATGAAAATCCCGAGAGATTAACATTTTCTGAAATACTCAAATCAGCCTGTTTGGGACCAACAACTATGCCACAGTCAAAGTCACTGAGATCACATCCTGCATGTCAATATTGTGCTACAAAATTTCATTTTTCATTTTGTTTAATAATGAAATTAACATGTAATGTTGATGTTGGCAAGGAAATCACTTGACCAGGAAGCATTGTAAAAACAGTGTACTTTCTCTTTTATTGACACCTTACACTTACAAACATACAATCACAAACACAGTCTTGGTGGTTAGTCACAGAACAGGATATATGAGGGGGAAAACCAGTGGGGGTAACAAATCCCACTAGTCTTAATCAAAATGTTGAACACAAACAAACATCACATAACATGTAAGCAACCCATAAACACATTTCTTTTACAAGAGTAAACACTCATTTAAATAAAACATACCTTAAACATGCAAAAAAAAAAAAACGACAACAAATTATCATTTTGGAAATGTGACGTCCTCTCTCCTAATGAACAAAATGGCGCTGTAGACTCACCAGGAAAATCTAGCTAACTTGCAAATATTTATTTTCCCGCCTTTAGCACCTCAGCGCCATTTTTTTTTTTGCACAACCTAATTAATTTAACCATCATTACAGAGATAGTGGAAAGCATTACAGCCTACTGTAACCCCCAACCTCTCTTTTTGTCACAGTAACCTTGTGAAGAACTTTTGGCCTCGACATTACTGAGCTAGCTAAGTTCCGTTAGCCACTGACTGTCTGCATCTGTTACCCAGCATTAACATTCACCAAATACATGAAGAAACACGGCTCTAACCAATCCTCCTAATGCTAATTACTACAGCTTGCCTTGTCCAAAACACTTGCTAAATGTAAGTAACATTAACCCACTCTCTGTATTACATCATGGTGAATAGCTGTAATGTTACGTTATTGTTAACTCTCATAGGTAGTTGGACCGTCTAACATACCTCGAGCTGTATGTTAAAGTAATGTTATCAACTCCAGTGACCATCTAGGTTAGCATCACTCATACCTACAGTGATTGGTGACAGCATCCAGCTAGCTAACCCTAACTCAGAGCCTCAGATAAGATGCAAACACAGAGAATTATATGATAACCTCAGTCCATATTTCACAGCCACATAAACACATGACACTAGTAGTGTAACGCCAACACTGAGGAAGCAGTACACAATATTCACTTTTGAAGCCGTCGTGATAGGTAAAGTTAATTATCACTCTGAGTTACTGTTTTCCAGTGAATACATTTTCAAGTGCTCCCTGCGTAAATATTACAAACTCAGCCAGGCATTTTCAGCAGCATTAATGCTAAATAGTGATGAACGCTAACTTACCTGTGGTCATTTGGTTTCCTCGCCTCAGGACTACGACTCCAATCAAAAGGTCAAAGGAACGAACATTCACTTTGAATCGAGTTTATATTTGGATGATGACATCGGGAGCACAGTACCCAACGTGATTGGACAATAATTTTACATGTTGTGTTGGTCACTGTGTTGATAATTTAACACAACATGTGTAGAAATAGTAATAACACAAAAAGTGTGTAGGATATTAACACATCCTTTCTGAGCGTGCAGTAAACAGTAGTAAATGCAATACAGTCAATATGTGGTGTGACAAAAAAATAAAAATAGTAGTCTCAGGTAGAATTAGTGTAGTTTTATAAGGAAATGAGCTGTAAGTTTTATTGAGCATCTTGCAGAACCAGCCATAGTTCTTCTGGAGACTTTGACTGTCGCACTTGCTTCTTATTTTTGCAGCAAAACCCAGCAGCCTTCATTATGTTTTTTGTCTGAAAAGTGAATATGCTGCTTTCTTTACTGACATACAAACATTTTTTCTGTAACATTTAATTTTGTTCTAGAAAACTAATGTTGGGGAATCTAAAATGTTTGTTCTGAATAGATAATGTAGAAGTCATTAAACAAAAAATCTATAACAAAGTTTGTACTAAAAAAAATAGGGTGCCTAAAACTTTTGCACAGTACTATATGTCTTCAATCACATATGGCAGCTGCTAATACAAATGGCTGAAGATGATGAAAAGTATGTCTACTAATCCTATTCCTTCCAGCCTGAGCACCAGTGTTTGAATGTCACTTCATTTGTGTAAACTGAGTGACAAGTATCTTTCCTGAATGAATCGGCTTGTTTGGAAGAGTCTTGATGGAATGAAAGGAATGCATTTCCTGTCATCTTAAGTCATCAAAAGTTTGTAAAGAATATGGGATTGGCATGTTGGCTGCAGCACCTGACCTTGCAAGTAAATAGCAAGGTATGTCAATAACAGCTTCATTGTCCACAAAAATGACCGGGACTCCCCTTCCAATCAAGTGTTGGGTCTTTACAAAAAGAGCTGTCTCAGTAGGACAAGTTGTAAACTAAACATAGTGTTTCTGTCCATTGTAACAATATACTATGTGGGTCCTATCAGAGTACAACTGTATCTCCTCTAGAGTACAGGCTGTAAAAGTGATGAAAGAGGTAAAGCATTGAACTCTTGTAAAAAAAAAAAAACTTGAAGAATAAAAGCACGATTAATTTAAGAAACAGGACCACAGTTGCAAATCCACATGAACGGATTACGACCGGAAAGCCTTTCAGCCAGTCCGCATTCCAGACAGCCAATCAGGAAAGGGGCAGTGAACGACATGGCTTTGATCCACTGGCATTTCCCACTCAGCTGCTTTCCATGTTTTCCGCTTTCTGCCTCCCTCCAGCCTTTAATCTGACACCAATCAAACCACTTCTGAAAGTAAACCACCGCACATGATTAGCTTTGGAATTATGTAGGTTATGACTATGGTAAGTCTGCACAATATGGTTGAAATGAGCATATTGTGATTATATTGTTACACAAAGAAATTGTGATATGATTTACAGTAGCCTATATTAAGTCAAACTGTTTTTTGATGACATGGCTAATAATTGGCCTATATGAATGTGACCAAATTTATTTATTTATTTATGCATGACAATGGCACCATTTATCAACACATTCACAGAAAACCTGAGAAAATCTGGAACACCTGAAAAAAAATATTCCAGGACTCAATTACATATTGCAGGCTTATGTGTATTAAAGACTAGTATTGGAATAAAGATTAACAAATCATTTATTGTGGTGCCTAGTACACTCTTGGGTAAAAAACAAAATGGCCCAAGCACAAAATGGCTAAATATTAAACTTTTAATGGTCTTAACAACAAATCATTGGTCAGGAAATAAGCAAGAATGATAAAGTAGATAAAGTAACTTAGTATGTGATAGCTTCTCAATTTTATTTCTTTAAATATCTATTTTTACAGATACAGCATTTTATTTTTATGTGGTTGGGGGGGTGTCAAAAATGGTTTAGCATTTAGCACGTTTGTTTTACATCTCCAGGGTTGGGGGTTCAAGTCCCGCCTCTGCCCTGCATGCGCAGAGGTTGCATGCTCTCCCTGTGCCCTGGGGACTCCCTCCGGGTATCCTGGTTTCCTCCCCCAGTCTAAAGACATGCGCTGTGGGCTGAGTGGTATTTCCAAATTGTCCATAGTGTGTGAATGTGTGCGATTGTGCTCTGTGATTGGTTGACCCCAAGTTCCTTGTGATAGGCTCCAGGCTCCCCTGTGACCCTGCACAGGATAAGCGGTACAGAACATGGATGGATGGATGGATTTATTTTATGTTATTTTTTACTTTCTTATAATTTTTTACACCCAGGCATGTGTTAATTTGAATGTTACATCAAACATTTCAATCATTATCATGATTTTTACCTTTGCGTACAAGAAGACTATATAAGTGAGTTTCCCTGTTTCTAGATTTTCCCCCAAACAGTTCACTGCAGCAAAAGTACACAAGCAAATGGTGGCACATGATATCTCAGGAGTGCATTTGTTTAATTCTTACTCATTTTATGACCAATGATTTATTGTTACAACCATTAAAAGCTTATTATGTTGCCGTATTGTGGTTGGCCATATTTTTATTTATTTATTTTGCCCAGATGTGTAAGCCTTTCTCTGTCTGTGTGTGTGTATGTGTGGCTTGGATGAAACTCAAGTGTGACTCAACAGCCGAGGTTGCCGGGAATGCTCCTTTAAATCGGAGTCAAAATGTTGGGAGATGGGGCGGAGCTAAAGTTCACACTCCTGTCACTCAACGCTATTCCAGAGAATTCAGCTCGAGGATACAGCAGCGCGAAGCTGACCTGAGATGTGTGTGTGTGTGAGTGAAGGGGAAAGCCTATATCTCACCTCACTGCCTACAGACTCTCCCGGCACATAAACGGTAAAAGTGTGTCTGAGTGTCCTGCTAAACAGATGGCGGCGTCGCACGAGATTTGCGCTGCTGCGCAGGTGAGCGCTTTCTGTTCAACACGGAGGCAAATGAGCGCAGCTCCGAGGCGCGCGCGCACCTGGCCGAGCCACGCTAACGCAGTCATGCTTCTACTTGCCGCTTGAGAGACGCTGGCGCTACTTGCGGATCCTTCGCCGTTGTTCGGATAAGAGAATTCACTCCAGCGCTGATCTTGTCTTTTGAAGACATTTGAGACGGTTTTTTTGTATGTTGTTTGAGACATTTTGACGGGGAATCGATGGAGAGGTGGGCGTTGTTTCTCTTGCTCGCGTGCGGCGCTTCTCACTCTGCGCGTTCAGGTCAGTGCACTGCAGGTGCCATCAAAACAACAACAACAACAACAACAACACACGTTTCGATATATTCGTTTATGTCTTTTGAATTAACGAACTACCATCGAGTGGGCAGACCAATAAGACATTTACAGTGTTAGGTTTCAAACATATTCCTTCATTGTCACGCACATTTTTTATATATATAATTTAAAAAGAATCTCAACAATATTAGTTCTCAAGTTGGTGTATCCCACATCTAAATCTGAAATAAATAAGTTTTCTCTAATAATTTGTATCCCCACTCTTGCTGTCATTACTTTCACCAACCTCTTTCCTATCCTTTGTTTAGAAACCATGGGGGATGCAATTGTCTGTATATAAACAGCATCTAGCAGTTACCTTGATTTACAGCAATACAATTTACACATTTCAAATCAAATCATATCTCTATAAAGCAGTTTAAAATTGTATAAATGTATTAGTGCTATTATGCTATACTATGATTTACAGTCAGGTCCATAGATATTTGGTCAGTGATAAGATTTTTGGTATTTTGCCTCTGTACACCACCACAATGGCTTTGTGATTGAAGTGTTGACTTTCCGTTTTAATACAAGGGGTTTAACAAAAAACATTGTACTAACCGTTTAGGAATTACAGCCATAGATCCTCCATTGTCACAGGCTCAAAAGTAATCGGACAATTGACTGATAAGCAATTTCATGACCAGGTGTGGTCTGTTTCCTCATTATTTCAGGACAAATTAAGGAGATAAAATGTCTAGAGCTGATTCCAAATGTTGAATTTGCATTTGCTCTATGTCCAGAGAGGTGTCCATGTAAGTGAAGGAGGCCACCATTAGGCTGAAAAAACAACAGCAACCAAACAAACCTATCAGAGAGACAGCAGAATCTTTAGAAGTGGTCAAATCAACAATTTGGTACAGTCTTAGAAAGAAAGAATGCACTGGCGAGCTCAGCAACACCAAAAGGCCAGGAAGACCAAGGAAGACAACTAAAGTGGATGAATGCAGAATTCTTTCCTTGGTGAAGGAAAAAAAAACCCTTCACAACATCTAGCCAAGTTATGCACACTCTGGAGGAGATGTATCATTGTCAAAGTTTACAATCAAGATTGTAGACTTCTTTGGACAGATGTAACCATGATTAACTTGTACCAGAACAATGGGAAGAGAAAAATATGGAGAAGGAAAGGATGGGCTTTATGATCAAAAGCATAACACATCATCTATCAGACATGGTGGAGGAAGTGTTATGGCATGGGCTGCCAATAGAACTGGGTCTCCAGTGTTTATTGATGTGACTGCTGATAGAAGTAGCAGGATGAATTCTCAAGTGTATAGAGCTATACTTTCTGCTCAGGTTCAGTCAAATGCTGCAAAACTGATAGGACAGTGTTTTACAGTACAGATGAATATTGGCCCAAAACGTGAACAGTGCACAAGCAACCTAAGTTCTTCTTAAGGCAGAGAAATGGAATGTTCTCAAATGACCGAGTCAGTCACCTGACCTCAACCCAATTGAACATACTTTTCAAGTACTGAAGACAAAACTGCAGGCAGAAAGACCCACAAACAAGCAGCAACTGAAGGCGGCTGCAGTAAAGGCCTGGCAAAGCATCTCAAGGGAGGAAACTCAGTATTTGATGATGTTCCAGACTTCAGGCAGTCATTAACTGCAAAGGATTTACATCCAAATATTAAAAAGAATAATTATATTTATAATTGTTAGTTTATATAATTACTTTTGAACCTGTGAAAATGAAGGGACTATGTGAAAACAAATGGCTGTAATTCTTAAACGGCTATTGCAGTATTATTGTTAAACCCCTTGAATTAAAGCTGAAAGTCTACATTTCAAATCACATCTTGATTGCTTCATTTCAAACCCATTATGGTGGTTTACAGAGGGGAAAAAATACGAAAATGGTGTCACTGTCCAAATACTTATGCCCCGACTGCATGTTTTTCATCAAATTATAATACCAGAGGTCAGCTCTTCCTGCCCTTCACGTAAACCAAAAGCATTCCCCCTAATTTAATCCCTGACTTCATTTGTTATCAATGTTATCAATTATCACAAAATTGCTGTTATTTGTGCATTTGTGTGCTAGGCTGTGAGAACAGTGTATGTAATCCTCATGTGGGCAACCTGGCCACTGGGCGCCCCATGCTCACGGACACGCAGTGCGGCTCCACCACACCAGAGTACTTATGTAGGTATGATGTTGGCAGCTGTGTACCGCAGTGTGAAGTGTGTCACCCTCATGCTCACCCACCCACCTCCATGACCGACTCACCCTTCACACAGCCACCTACATGGTGGCAGTCGGCCGGAGACGCCATCACGGAAACATTACAGTTGGACCTGGAGGTGGAATTTTACTTTACCCACTTGATTGTGATCTTCCACTCGCCACGCCCTGCAGCCATGACTGTGGACAGTTCGCGGGATTTCGGGCATACATGGAGCACCTTGCACTTTTACGCCCGCAACTGCAGCTCCTGGTTTGGACTGAAAGATGGCCATGGCTGTACTGAGAAATACTCATCACCAAGGCCATGTAGTGGTGGAGAGGTGAGAGTGTGTGCAAAGATACAAAAAAATAGACTCATAATACTCTATTAGTAATATAATATAATAAATAATTAAAATCAGTGTTTCTCACAGCAAAGAGGTGAGTGCGCATGCAAAACTTGACTGATGACCTATTATACCGGTGCTACTGAGGTTGGACGGACTCTCATGTCATGGAAAGAACATTGGCAAAGGGTGTTGGAATTACTATTATATTATATGCAATAATACATTTAGATTACAATAATAGTAATTTAATAAATAATTAAAAACAGTGTGTATCATCACATTAACTTATTTGTTATTTATTGATCTTTTTCACCCAACTTAAACACCAGGGGTGGTGAGAATCGCTTGGATAACTTCTTGTGCATGTGTGTACACATGCAGAGATCTTTCAACAAAATCATGTAGTATTTCAAATTATTTATAATATTTTCAATAATTTACACTATCATATGGCTATCTTTTTCTTTCCTCATACACATCAGGCCTCATTTACAACATATGGAGATATTGGCTTAGCAGCATGTGACTATGCGTGGAGCTACATATCTCCTGGCCTTCTAAGCTGGGCATAGTCTCGTCTCATCTCCTCTACTTAGGTGAAGTGTACTCCTCTGAGTATTCCACACCCCCTGGCATCTATCCAACTACCCGTCCGGTGGTTATGTGTCACTAGCATGAATGAGTGGTTTTCTCCTCTCCATACCACACACACTTTATTGCTAAATCTGTTAAATTAGCTAATTCTTATCCACTAGCTAGCTCTCCCATATCACACAACAGCTACCAACTTGGGAGGGTGAGGGCCAGCACATCCTTCCTCTGAGACACATGAAGTCATACATAAACTCACAGATACTCATGATTGGCTAGTGTTGCTCTGATTGATAGGGTTGAGAGTATAAAATCCCTCCCACTAAGAGAGTGAATCCAGCCATAGATGACTTTGGCATCGATGGCATCTAGTCACATAATCTCCCGATGATTGTGTTGCATCACTCAGCCAACAGGAAGATTTACAGACAGAAACATTGACCATTGTTGCACGGATACAAATGTCAGATATGCTGCTGATAAAAGTTGTTTCTCTAACCCAAGAATCTTGGACAGCAGGGCAATCAAAAAGGTAGCTGCAGGTAGAGTAAAGTCTACACAACATACATCCTTGTTTAGAAGAAGGATGTTTTTTGTTTACTTATAAATTTATAAGAGGCAGACTGGTTCCTAAAGGCTCTCTCTTTTCATTTGTTGAAGTTGTCAGATGTTGTTCAAGCCATGCAAAGGCAGGACTGATTCACATGGGGGACATGCTTGACACTTATGTCCCCAGTGCTCTAGACCACTGATGGTCTTCCAAGGTCATTTAATTCACCTCTACCACTTCTATACTTCAGTCTCTGTTAAGTTCCATGGGTATTTTCAAATGTATGTACTGTAAGTGGCCTTCTCTCCCCAATGGCAAGTGGCATCAGGATACTGCCATACTTGATCAATGGCTCCTATGTGCCTCACCAAGGAGCACACCATAACCCTCCTTGCACACATATTACTCGGTCTCACAGTGTACTCAGAAGAGAGCTCCCATAACACCAAAGCAGGCCACACACATCAGTTTCACTGAGAATGCCAACCTCCCTGTCAATCTAACATGTGGCAGGCATTATAATTAAGCCAGGCCACCAGGTGTGGTACCAACTCCTGATGCAGACTGATGAAGGCAGCCACAACGGTAATTCTCCTATGCTTACAAGACCACAAGAAGTGGTTTATCAGCCTATGGCTGTACAGCAAATGGATCCAATCAGGGCGCAAATGTACACTGTCTTTACATACTGAGGTAGATCAGAGCACATCAACCAGTTGGAAATGAGGGCAGCCTATATGCCCCTCCCAGTTCTTATGAGTGCTGAGACATCACCATGTGTTGGTTAGCTAAGACATTATGGCAGTCAGCTACATCAACCATTAAGGTGGCATGTAGTCAAGTTGCTGTGTCTACCTTACACAGACGCGCCTCAAGAAGGCACATCAACAGTTAGGCTCACTAAAAGCATCTTTGCTTTTGGGACTGCACAACAGTGCAGCGATGCCCAAGCGAGAGGCGTTTACCCAAGCATGTCTGCTGTCTCAAGTGGATGGAGGGTCTTGGCATCCTCAGACTAGTCACCTGTGCCTGTGAGTTTGGTCCCTCAGAATGAATTGCCAACTGAGACTTGCAACCCATCTCTTCTGTAAATTGTGTATGCTCCATCAACTGCATCCAATGCATCGACTCAACTGATTCCCAAAATACTAACCTTTCTCCAAAGACTCATAGACTACAGCCTGTCCCCATATTAACTAATAGTATATGTGGCAGCCTTCATTGGCTCCACCATGGCATCATGGATAGCATCTCTCAGGGGGCTCATAAACATATAGCAGTCTTTCTGAAAGGTGTGAAACCCCTCCATCCACCAGTTTCCCTACCAAATTATGCAAGATGCCAAATTGACATGGGTGTCTCTGAAAACTGCCTTTTTTGTCAGAAAGAGTACTAGAATTGTATGCTCTGGCAATTAACCTGCCTTGCATGTGTTGGTATCATATGTCATCAATAGAAGGTATCCTCACTTCCTCTGGTGATTATCTATAGTATTTAAGTTGTTTATATATTTAAGGTTGTTTTTCTGTTTTGTTGAAGTCAGACAAATCTAATATCATATTTGTTAAAATAAATGCTGTTTATTATTCAGAGCAGTAGTAGTAATAATGTAATAAAGTAATAATGGTGCAAAATGTGCTAAAAGGACCTCCAGTTGTATTCACATGGTGATGCACCAACTGATAAATCTTGACTAGTTACTTATTTTTAATAGATGTGTATGCTGCGTGTGTATGTGTCTTTCCAGGTTATATATCGTGCTCTCTCTCCCTGGGGCATATTAGAACCCTACAGCTCAGAGGCTCGTGCCCAACTTGGCATCACCAACCTCCGAGTGCGCCTTCTGCAGCCTCAACCATGCCCATGTCAGCTCAAAGAGAGTAATACCAGCCTCCTCAGTGTCCCCTATGCCATCTCTGACTTCATCCTGAAGGGAGCCTGCTTGTGCCATGGCCATTCTGATCATTGTGTGCCAGCCAGTGGCTACCTGGCCACACACACTCATGACCTCCATGTGGTGAGTGGAGACCTAAGCGGAGGTCTCTTGATAGTGTATGGTACTTGTATGTTGTTTTATCTTCGTACACAACAAAATAAATATTCTAAATACAAAATAAATATTCTAAATGCAAATAGCAGTCATGTCATAAGTGGCGTTTTGCAAAATATTGTTCAGGAAATTAAGCCTCAGAGACAGACACAGATAGTTTAGCTTTTTAACTGAAAGAATTATCACCCCGACTTGATTTTAGGCATTTAGGTGTTCTTTTAAACAAAGATGCCTCGTGTCTGACGCACGAGTTGATCTTTTACTATCACAATTGGCAAGATAAGCCAACTTCAGGATTCAGTTCAGCAGTTCAGCAGTGCCAAATACAATTGAGCATTGTATAAGGAGTGTAAGTGTCTGCTCAGGAATGATTAACCTGTTATCAATGACCTGGTATATTTGCTATTCTAACAGGCATTTCTCATGGTTATATAAATGGCTGCTTGCCTAACTTACTATATGTTTCTAGTCTTACTTCTCCCTCCTTACTTGTTATGCAGCATTCCCCTGTTCTATGGTACTATTAGTGAAAACCCAAGCTCTTAACAGCAGGGGCTATTTTCAGATCTGAAAAGAGATAGGAAAGTCCTATCTCAGGAAAGAGACAAAGGAGGGAAGGAACAGTGGGAGTGATACACAGAGGAAAGCATGTAAAGAGAAGGCCTCGTTGCATGCCACTTTCTCGAATCCACTTTTTATTGTTTGCCTTTTGTAATCAGACAGTAGCAACAAATAGTGACACACACACTGTACCCAGGGAGGGTCAGACTTTGATCTAACCAAACACACACACACACACACACACACTCTCTCGACCAACCCAAACACAAAGGCATGCATTCACTCACGTTGAAGATTTCCGAGCGTTGATGCATACACTCCTTGATCATCAGCATTTTTATACACATGCCTTCTGCACACTCCACATCAATGTTTTTATTAGCAGAGCAAGTAATTTTTGTAAATTATAATAAGGATGAACACATGAAAGTTATTTGAACCCTGTCCAGCTAATCTTATTCTTTTCTTTATTCTCTTGCTTGCCCATTTTGTTTTGTTTGGTCTGTGTGTTCTTGCTTGAATCTGTTTGGGAAAAGGGCAGTGGAGATCTCAGTCTTGCTCCACAGATGCTACATAATGCAGTGGACCTAAAGTTAAAGAGAATTGAAGGGAATGTGCAGGTCATGGCTTTGTACGTGTTACTTCACTGGTGCTCATTGGAGATTTGGGTAGCATCATGTGGAACATGTACAAACACTTAAATGGATGTTTGAGACTAGAGAAAGACAAGGTATGTTTGGGTTGGTGTGGTGAATCGATCTGGAACTTTTAGACCAAGATGCAAATTGGCTGAAATTTGCACTTTTTTTTTTTTCTTCTCATGGCTCATCGGCAAGATTATCTTGCATTCACAAAAGAAATAAGCTATAAGAAGCTGTAATAAGCTGTAAGAAGAAGGGATTCTGTGAGCTTTTTGTCCATTCTTCTCAGTGTAGTCATACAGACACGTCTCAATTAACCCTCACCCTCCCGTATTTGTTCGCCGTTGTAGATAATGGGGTGGGAATTGGCAATGGTTAAATTAGGAGAACATTTTTAGAAAGAGAGAACAAAGGAAAAAGTCAATTACATATTTGGTTATTTGCTCCATGTCAAGATGATTATTCAAATACCGGAGACCTGATTTCTCCTCCCAAAATAGAGAAAAGGATTGGTGTGGATTGATTTGACTCATTTGACTGTTTTTATGTCTGTCTTCCTCAGGTGCATGGCAAGTGTGTGTGTCGGCATCACACAGCAGGTGATCACTGTGAGAGATGTGATCGTCTCTATAATGACCGGCCATGGAGACCTGCAAGTGGTCTAACTGGAGAAGCTCACCAGTGTGCTAGTGAATACTCTTTCTGTCTTATCTGTTCTCTCTCTGTAAATTAGCATCCTTGTGTATGATTTAGCGGTGGTAATATATGTGGGTGTGTGTGTGCTTCAAGAATGCAAGTGTAATGGACATGCAGAGAGCTGCCACTTTGACGTAAGTGTGTGGGTGCGTTCTGGTCAGAGAAGTGGAGGTGTGTGTCACTGCTTGCACAATACAACAGGTCGACACTGTCAACATTGCCAGACTGGCTTTTACAGACATCCAGAGAGACTACTGACTGCTGCCAACTCCTGTACAGGTAAGACAACACCTCACCTCACCACATACACACACTCTCATAAGTCATAGACTTAAATGCGATTTATGATAAAATGACTGTCAGGGTGTGGAGAACTATAGAAAAGGTTCTTCTAGTTAATACATACAGCATGTGATGCTAGAGGGCATTGTGCTCCGATTTTGAGAAGCCACTTAAATGGTTTAAGGGAAATCTCACTTTTTTTTTTTTTTTTTTTTTTTTTCTTCCTCTCCACATTTGATCTTGCTTTTCTTTCTCACGCTGTGCTGACGAAGTGTGTGTGTACGTGTGCATAATTTGTGTTCAAATATTTATTTATGACGCTCAGCCAGGAGCATGTCAGAGTTCAGGAACTCTGTACTTTTGAAAATACATTAATTCACACATGTGCCTGCGCGCACAGACACGGGCGCAAACACACGGGGGCTGTTTGGCATAGAGCACAATTCCAGTTCGGAATGCTGATGGCTATTATAACGAGCTGAGACATGCAGAATAACGAGAACTCTGAGGGGTTTTAGCTGTTAACGTGTGTGTGTGCGCAGCAGACAGATTAATCATCACATAGTGTACACTGACACACTACTGTTGTGATACCTCAGCCCATAGCCAAGGCATCAGTATCATGTTGTTTTTTTGAGTGTGTTCATGTAGCAGCCTCTTCTACAAACACATTGAACCAGACTTCCTGTCATGATGAGTACGAGCAACTTTTATAAACTTCACATTCTTTTTGGGGTTTTTTTGCACTCTACTTTTACTTCCTTCGTAATGGTTGGGCTCAAAACCTTTTTACTTTTTATGGTCTTTTCTTATACACTTCTGAACTTCCTCGTTCTTTGAAAAAGTCTCCTTGTGAAAGAAGAATAACTGCATTTCTTGAACAAATGAAATGAAAATTAAAACAATCATTAAATAATGAACACAATAATTACCAAAACTATTAAATCTTTGGGCAACAAACCATATTAATCACCCACCAGACTATGAAATACAGCATGATGTCTGAGTAGATAGCAACAAAGTAGTCAAATTAAGCAATATATTCCCTCATGACCCTGAGATTTGAAAACCACTGCTGGACCAATCTTAATACAGCAGTGGCACTGATGTGTGTATAGAAGTTTTGCTGAACCTATAAGGTAGATGTACTTGATTAAAATAGCAAATAGGTCAAATACAGTTGTACCTAATAAACTGTCAACTCAGTATATACCCACCTAAAACTGTTCACTTTCATATTGGACTAGTTCTAGTTCTGTTTTTAAAAATATTTTTATTTTTAGAATAAGTGTTGTACAAAGGTAGTTTTTAGACATGTAACACTTCAAATGTTTCACAAAAAGCATTTACATTTAAAGTTTTAGAAAAGTGTATAGTACAGAAACAGTGTCATTAAATGACCTGTACTTATGGACGTACTGTAAGTGCTATTGAATTTGTAGATCACAGTTTAATTGTTAATAAAATGCGATTTTGTCTCAAAATCTCAATGATAAGCTTTCCAAGAAACTTAACTCAGGCTTTTATATATTCACCCATAGACTATGTTGCACTTTTTATGGGACTACCTAAACTTATTGAAAAATAATGATAATAAGATAAAATAAAAAAGTCTGCACTTACATGGGCTCTTATACATCTACTCTGAGCATTCTGCTTCTCTAGAAATAAATGAAAAGATCTTGTATGGTAGCACTACTTGTATTGTTCTCTGCTTGATATATCGCTTTGCTTGTATTTCCTCATTTGTAAGTCGCTTTGGATAAAAGCGTGTGCTAAGTGAATAAATGTAAAACATACATTGACTGCACTCTTTTAGGTATCATGCTTAGTGTGTACAGTATGAATATATTTTTCTCTTGTTTGTGCAACCGCAGCTTGCTTGTGCGACCGTGTTGGAACTGAGAGTTGTAACCCTGCTAATGGGGACTGTATGTGCAAGCCTGGTGTGGCCAGCTCGCTGTGTGACAAGTGTATGCTGGGATACTGGGGTTTCAACGAGTATGGCTGCAGACCTTGCCACTGCGCAGGTGACTGTGATCCATACACTGGAGACTGCATGACGGGGTTAGTTTGTGTCTGTATGTGTCTGTATATGTGTGTATGAACAGAAACCCATAGAATACTGAGTGTTATATAACCTAATAATGTGTATCAAATTTGTGTGTGTGTGTGTGTATGTGTGTGCAGGTCAGATCCTGATCACAACACCACCTTATTTCGAGTGGAAGAACTTTTTTCTGCCCTGAACTTCCAAGGTATAAGTCTGTTAACAATGCTCTTCTGTGTCTCTGGAGTTTATTCTGTTGGCTTGGATAAGATATCTGCCACTTGAATGTCATGTGTGTTTTTATATTGCCTTGACAACGGAATTAAACTGACAGGCAAGATGATGATAACTGGTGGGTTTTTTTGTTTTGTTTTTTGCTGTGCAGAGAAATGTGTCTGCAAACAGCAGTCCCTTAGGAACAGTAAAATCTTCTGCATTATGAAATATTCCTATGGTAAGTATAAGCATTATCAGACACGCGCAGATATAAACAATCATGTATGCTTATCATGTGTATGTGTAGCCTTGAGGATATTCCAAGAGTGTCATTGTGTTCCAGCAGATAATATCATGCAGATAAGCCAGTTTTGGACATGGTGTTTGAGAATTTGGGAATTTAGAAATGAAGGCTTAGGTTAGATAGTGGTAGTCTACAGCTGCACTGTTCCATGGTTTAAATTGTCTGTGTGCATGTGAAGGAAAGTAAGGTTCTCTTAATTTTATACCAGCATATTTTGTGTGTGTGTGTGTGTGTGTGTAGCTCTAAAGGTTAGAGTGCTGGCAGCACATGATAAGGGCTCTCATGCCGAGGTGGATGTTAAAGTTCTGAAGGTGCTGTGGAGCAGCTCCACCCTCAGGCTCATGCAAGGAACTGTCACTCTGTATCCAGAGTCCTGGACCACTCGAGGCTGTACCTGCCCTGTACTGTACCCAGGTGAGTATAACCACACACACACACACACACACACACACACACACATTATGGCAGTGAAAGTGGTGATAATATGATTAGATAATCGTGTAGGGAAATGTAGGGCTGGGCGATATTACAAAAATATCATATCACGATACTTGAAGACATTTCTACAATACACGATGTGTATCACTAGGGCTGCACCGAAATTTCGGCGGCCGAAAATGGCATTTTTGGTTTTTGGCTGAAAGAAAAAAAGGCAGAAAATATATGCCGCCATGCCCGCCCCGCCCCTCAGTGCTCAGCGCTCAGATTTCACTCTCGATCTAACAGACGGTTATCACAGCGCTACCTGGCAAAGGGTGATCATGTCAGCGATTTGGAAATGCTCTGAAGTTTCTGATAAGGACATAAAATATGCCATCTGCAGTGTTTGTTCCGCAGAAATTTCAAGAGGGTGTACGGTGCCAAAGCACTTTTCCATGGCAGGTTTGATACACCACCCGAGAACACGACATCCAGTTCAGTAACCAGAGTGCAGCAAAACAACAATGACAGAAAAGAGGCCCTCTGCCATTCTGTGTTTTGCCTGTTGTTTTCATTAAAATGATCGTGTAGCATCTTTAAACTTTTTGTATTTGCAAGATGCTAGCCTAGAGCTTCTAAGTTCATTACTTGACTGCTGTTTTGCAGATCGTAATAGTTAACGTTACATTATTTGGATAATTGGATTAAAAAATCTGTTCAATTTGATTGTTACAGAACTGAATGAAGAATAATATATTTAATGTTGTTTTTGTTTTGGTGTGTTCATTTCAATAAAAGTGTGATCATTTTATTGGTTTGTAGTTTGTCAATTCAGATTCATTAAATTCATGAAATGAATTAAAAAGTCTAATATTAACACAATTATACAAAAAAACTATTTAAAATAGATTTTTTTTTAAAATTCATTTTCGGTTTTCAGCCAAGTGCATCCTGAATTTTCAGTTTTGGCCCAGAATTTTCCTTTCTGTGCATCACAAAATATCTCAATATATAATTTAGGGAACTAACTATCTGCAAAACGATAGTAAATTTAAACGAAAAAGGTTAAACTGAGTTTGACGACACTTTTCTTTAATGCCTACAAAAACACAAGAAGATTAAGTTTTTTTTTAAAAAATTGTCAAATCAACAGCATCCATTCAGTACCATTTTAATTTATAATTATTAAAAAAGTAAAACCTATAGCACCAAAAGTGTATCGTGTAATCATTTATCACAATATCGATATTATATCGGTATATTTCCCAGCCATACTGAAATGAGAATGTTCTGTTTTACTAAATTAGAATGGTCTAATGTTTATCTGTCTGCCTCTAGGGGAGGAATATCTTGTTGCTGGGCACCATGATGTGAGGAAAGGTCGACTTCTAGTCAACATGAAAAGTTTAGTGAAGCCATGGAGAGCCAATCACAGTCATCGAGTGCTACAGCTCCTTAAAACTAAATGCACCGGAGTTAGATAGCAAGTGTGTGAGAGAGAGAGAAAGAAAGAAAGAAAGAGAAAGAAAGAAAGAAAGAATGTGAGAGAGTGAGAGTGGGCTGTGGTCAAATTTACACACTGTCTTGTGCAACTGTGTATGTGAACTGAATGTTGAGAGATGAGGTCAGTTAGGAATGTCTGTTGTACAGAATGTATATTCATTGAATGTACATATTATAATGTATGAAATTTTGTATCTTTTGGAGCCTGTACATAACTTGCCATTTGTATATAATGTCCTGCTGAAAATATGCTCATAAAATGCAATCGAAAATGGCATAGGACAGACAGTGAAAAAACATAACTGGCACTTTTTGAAATGATTTCTTCTAGGACCCTGCTTAAGGAAAATACAGACTTTGGTCAAACTACTTGGATACTATTCTTTAAATAAATGACTACCGTTTCTATTCATGCCCATCTCTTCTGCATGTATGCAGTATGCAGTAGATAATACAATACCAGTCTTATTATATGAATACTCCCTTTTTATTCTAATCTCAATCCACTGCATTTAACAGTGTATGTGGGATTACTTCAAATATTAACATGTCCTGTACTGAGAAAAGAACAGAAAACCTCTTTACTTAAACCACTCATAATGGAAGCCTGAGGGCATTTGCTCAATTCCATCAATAAGAGTTTAAACTGGACTGCAGAACACGTTCAAAAGTACAACTATTATCCTGTAACATTTAAGTCTTAGGAAGAGACACACATGAGAGAGTGTATCACCAAAAGTAGTTTTAAGGTGAAAAATACCTGAGGGCATTGCAATTATAGGGAGTATTTTATCTTCACATGTTTTTGGGCGGTTGGAAGAAACCCACATGGACATGGGAAGAACATGCACAAGATCAAACCTGCGACCCTGGAGCTGTGAGGTGGAAATGCTACCCACTGTGCCACCCTGCCAGATTTTGTCTCCATTGTATAAATTGTAATCTGTTAAAATGTATTTTGTATGCTGCGTAGTGGCAGAAAGTAATTCAAACATTTTATAAACTATTTAGCCCTATTAAGATCTGTAATAAAATGTTTGTTCTATGATAAAACTAATTGATGACATGATTTGATGATCACATTATTGTATCATAAATGTATTTATGATTTATGTAGTTTAATGTAATCGTAATTTATTACCTTAAGAAGTTTTTGATTAACTTAAACAGGTGTGTTAGATTTTGGTTGGATGAAGGTAGAACTTAAAATACCAGACAATATCCTGGAAGAGGTGACTGAACCTGACATTTGTTTCTAAACCAGGCATGGGCAGTTCCGGTCCTGGAGGGACACTGCACTGTCCTGAAGAGTTTAGCTCCATCCTTAATCAAACACCTGAAAAATCTAACCAAAGTCTTCAAGATTATCTTGTTTGATTAGTGTTTTTGTGGGTAAACTAACTAACTAGCCCCCTAAATGTACAAATCACTTCAAAAAGCTTTCACTGATGATGAATAAATCACATTCTTTCTGGCAGAATGACGAATTAGAAGAGATCAGCAAGTATTATTTTAGCACTTAACAAGCTAACATTAGCGATCAAATCCAAAGCCAAGTAAATTAGATCTGGAAAATGGCATTCCATCATTCAACTAAATACAAATTCACATACTACTCATTAACACAGCGACAAGCCTTAACCTGGTAGTTACTAGTGATGTGTCGTTCATGAATGATTCGTTCATTTTGAACGAAGCTTTAATATGACTCGGGAACAACGAGTTGTCTCAGAGAGTGATTCGTTCAATTTGTGTTGACCGCGCATGCGCTGCAACATCCGCATAGGTTCTGTACAGGAAAAAGAAATGATTAGTTCACGTCTCGAGTCTTCGGGTTCGGGTCGTTTGTTTATCACGTCACACTGCATTCAGCCTATGGGGCGGTCACGGGATGAACGAATGACTCGGACCCAAAGACTCAAGAGGTGAACTAATCATTTCTGTTTCCAGGGAACAGACGTGACAAATGTGAATGACTCAGATCGGGAGGTGAGGTGAACTTAACAGACCCAGCCAAGCTATTAATGAATCATTTCTGTTTCTCGTAATTCGTCCTTGGCTGCATTAGCCTATAGTTTATTTTTTATTCTAAAGGTGATTGATACAGCCCTTAAACTGGCCGACTCCCTGATCAGTGCCCTGTCTACTGAAGTAAGGAGCGGATTGAGACGCAACCCCTGTCTGAGGGCAAGTCGAGGTTTCCACGTGGAAACGCGAAGGGAGGAGGAGTACAGCGAGGGGGCGGGGCGTATTCTCGCTTCAGCTGCACAGCACTTTTGTCCTTTGCACTGTCTATAAAATAAAACCGCTGAAAAGCAAAAGTGAAAGATAAAGAATACAGCGCCTTTTGCGTTGTTCCAAGCCTGCCTTCAGCTTCCTCATTCCCTACCCGAATCTGGGAAAGTGTTACACTAAGGTGTTAGTTCTTTTTAATCATGTTTGTACGATAATATTTCAGTAAATTATAAATAGACGGAAAACATCAGTTGCTTCTCTGACTAGGCAATTGTCCCAAGGGGGCGGGGCCAAATCTGACATTCATCCAATGGCTGTGAAGAAAGTATTGAAGCGTTGTCAGTTTTCACTCAAACTGGACACACACTAAATCAAGCCATAGAAATCCTTTTTTTTCAGTTAATTTTTTTATGCAGTAATGTTCGTCTTTATTGCACTGGCATAAAGTTAGCTTGACGTTGGACGTTCGATATTCGCAGATATGCGGAAATTAAGGGACTGTCTCTAAAGTTACATAAGACATTAAACACGTTTCTAACTTCAATAGCATTTGAAGGGAATGACTTACAGTCATATAACCAACTGTAAAGTGTTCCTGTAAGTGTCAGCTATAACGCCCACCTTTTAGATTTTTTATATTTATTAAAATAAACTATTAAATCATATATAAAATTGACATGTATTTTATTACTGCATGGGCTCATACACAAAATATACCACAATTTAAAGCTCAGTAGCATTTGAAGGGAATGACTTACAGTCATATGACCAACTGTAAAGTGTTCATCTAGGTGTCAGCTATAACGCACAGCTTTTAGATTTTTGGTATTTATTATGCACATTACTGTAAAAAACTGTAAATGTAAATACTGTAAATGTGCAACAGTGAAATTCATTTACAACTTGAAACGTTTAAGAAATAAAACCCGTTTAAAAAATTCAAAACATGAAAGATGGCGACATCGTCAGGACGAGAGGCGAACTACAGATAATATTCACATCCCCGCAAATAAAGCATAAGGAATCGATTCGGGGATTTCCCGAATCGATATAGTTTCCTTATATTGAAGATCGATTAAATCTGATAATCGATATTTTTTTTAGCAGCCCTAGTGATCACTGTGTAAAACAAGAATGAAAACTCTTGTATTACAACATACTTACCACAAGATGTCGCTTTATGTTCGGGCAACCATCCAGCCTTCCCTGATCTGATCTCTTTCACTCTGCTAAGCTATTCTGCACAAACGTCTAAGAGATGTAGTTCAGTTAGTATGATGTTTGCAGTAGTACAATAATAAACAATGGAACTGTATCGGTACAAGAGGTTGTTTTTACCAACAACAATCACCATGTACAACAATTCACCACTGCATTTGAGCCTGTTCCTAGAATCAGCTCATTGGACCTATGTTATTTGGTTGCATTGCAGACCATTCTGCTTACTGCACTGATGCTTCTCATCATATTATTGCACTGTAGAAGTGTAGAACTGTGGTCGATCTGTAGATCACACCTACTTTGCTGCACATCCGTGGTTCCATACCTGCTTTTTTGCACCATTTGCACAATACATTACCCAAATTATTCCCTGGGGTTAATTCCCTAATGTTGCACTGACCCTTTCATATTTACCCAAATACTGTGTATACACTTGAGGTCATAAGTTTACATATGCCTTGCAGAATCTGCTAATAGTAATAAACAATTATATATTATATAAATAACAACAACAATAATTACAGGGATCATAAATTAGCATTGCTTTTTTGCTTATTTTTTTATTTAGTACCACCCGGGTTTGGGTGTACATTTTGAAGAGGATGCTCGTGTAAATTGTTATTATTTTGTCTTTTGGGAAACATGTAAATATCTTATGCTTCTGAAGGACAGTACTAAATGGAAAAAAAAGAGATTAAAACACATTTTTTTATGTAAACAAAATAATAACTTGCACCAATCATCCTGTTTAAACGTTTATATCCCCCTGATGTTGCCTTCTTAAGCATCAGTGAATGTTTGCACCTTTTGTAATAGTAAAAACTTGTGAACTTGTTCATTTGTGTAAATTCAGTTATTATTGTGTCTCGTGTCGTATTGTCCTAATAAAGTGATCTATCTATCTATCTATCTATCTATCTATCTATCCATCTATCTATCTAATAGGGGAACTACGCTTCAGATGGTTTCAGGTTAGTCTTCTTCCTATATTTTTTAATAAATAAAAAAATAATTTGTGCAATAAAATGCAATCTAAGGACTATATCTACAAAAGGTGTCGATATTATTTTAATTAATATTATTTTAATTTAGTTAATTTTTATGTTTTTTTTTTTTTTTTTTTTTTTTTCGCCTCCATTTAAAAAAAGATATACTTTTATTTTTATTTAATTTTTTAGGAGTTTGTTCGTCAATCTGGCAACCCTCCTGTGGGCGGTGCAGCACTGCTGAGCAGCTTTGCTTTTTTGGACGCGCCACATCTGTCTCTGTCTCTATCACACCTGGATTTAAGGTAATGTCTCGGATTTCACAGGGAAAGTTGATGGAACTGTTAAACGTCTAAAGTCAAAAGCCATGTCCGAAGTGCGGAAATTCACCAAAAGGCTGAGTAAACCCGGGACAGCGGCGGAACTCAGGCAGAGCGTGTCGGAAGCTGTCAGGACGTCTATTGCTGTGGTTAGTAACCTCTAGTTTATATTTACTCTAACGGAACGGTGTCCTGTTGGTGGTCATACCCTAGCTCTCACCTTCATCTCTCATGCGTGCACAAATGCATAACGCTTTTATTTCCACAGTTATAAGCTCATATCTCGTTTCATTCGCGACCCAAAAAGCGGTCTCAGCCACTATTTCCCGTTTGCCACCCGGTAGTTGCACTGAACTGATGCTGCGGTGTAACACACAAGCAAAAGCTCTTACTTAGTCACACATGTGATTTGTGTGTTTCAGTGCATTGGTTGAAGATTTTTTGAGGGGTGTTGTTTAAATGTAATGACCCAGTATTCCCCTGATAATGACTGTCCCACTAGACTGATCCTGGTGTACAGACCACATGGACTGTTTGTTGTCTCTCCTTTGTGTTCAGAAAAAGCGGCCCATGTGCTTGTTCAGTCTTATTTTAATTGCTTACTTCATTTTTTCTTCTTCTTCACTATATTATGTTTGCGTTCATGTGTGTCCTTTGGAGACTATTGTTTGAAGAGTGAATGTAAGCTGTGTCCTTGTTCAGAAAGGATGAATGGATTCACATGCTGAAGAAGGGGTTATTGAGATGTTAGCTGATGATGCTGCAGTAAATGATGCAGGAGGGGAAAAAATGGCTGCAGTCTGTATGTCGGACCTGACAAGTTTTCATGGGCCGCACAACGAATTCAGTCTCTCGTCGTGCCCTGTTTGGAGAGGACGAACGGTCGCCAGGCAGTGCTCTATGGAGGTCGTAGTGATGCTGAAGGAACCCTTCGAGGGTTTCTTTTCAGCTGTGCTTTCTGTACTTTCTTGCTTTTATTCTACATGCAGGTTAAGCCTGTCCTCTTGACCGTCACCTCTTCACCATCTTTGTACTAGGACTTTACTTTGATCCAACAATAAGCCAGGTTGTCATGGCATGCCTTGGGATTACAAACACTTGGGTATGTTGTGTCTACACCTGGTGTCAAATGTCTTGAGTTCAAAACTTAACTAACTTTGATCATTTCGTTCAAATGAACATAGTTCATGTTTAAAAATGATATTAACCGGCAAGGTCTTTGTACCTTAACAAAATATGTTCTTCAGTCTGTGTCCGTTCCTGGAACTGAAAAGAATTTTTAATGAAATTTAATGAATTTAAATGAAAACAAGTCGCACGCATAGCTTAGGTTCAGAAAAGGGCCGTGATGGGTTCAGGGTATTGTGTTTATACACAGAGACCACCATCTGCCTTTTACATTTGTGTTATTCTAAGTGAAAGTTATCTGGAAAAGCAATTAGCCCTTCAGACCTCTGAGGCAGACCTCAGTTTGTCTAGGTCACCGTTGTTGAAATTTCTGCAACTGAGATTTTGTCGTAAAGATTGGTTGTAAATATTTCAGCGTAGCGTCTTTCTGCGGATACGGAAGTAAGAACTTCACCATAGCTAACCCAAGCGCCAACGCCCTGCAAAGACAAAGTGGTCTGCTGCTAGCAAACGCTTCCTTTTCCCTCCTGCTTGTGGTTTGACGATCTGTAATTCGTCTATTACACTTTGTGCCTCTTTATATTATACAGTAGCAGTACAGAGTGAAGGGTTTTGCAGTTACGACACCCACTTTGGTTAATCTCAGGCCAGAGTACTGATTTCTCCTATAAGGAGATGGGTGTACCGTTTATTATGAAACAGTTCCTTGTTCAGAGTACAGTGATGAAAGTTTGTTTGGGGTAGAACTGAGAGGGTTCAACAGTGCAGGCAGAAGGCAGTAAGACGCTGTAATTCGACCAGTGTTGGAAGCCTGGATTGTGGTTTCAAAATCTTTCGTGCACATGCCTTGACGCATGACAGGAAGCTGTTAAGCTTGCGGGTATGCAGATGTTACAAAGTGGATATAAACTTTTGTTGTTGCTTTTGAGTGACATGCGGCGTCTTTTTATATTATTGTGTGATTAACATAGAAAATCAGCATGCACTGGTATGATGTCTCTATGAAGTAGTTCCAAGGGATTCTTACAGAATTTCCTATGAGCAGCAAATCCTGTTGAAAACTCGGCTGCAGAAACAACGAACAGATTGTAAAAGACACTGACTCGAGTTAAAATAGTGCTGAACGTGGTGCTTCTTATCATTTGCACTAGCTTGTAAACACCGATTGGTCAGCTTTAGGGCTAAAATTCCAGAGAAAGCAGAACATCACTTACTAACGTCTTACTCCTTCCTTTCTCATTTCCTGCAAAATATAAGGCCCTAAAAGAAGTGAGCACATTTACATTCTAGGTATGAGGGTTAAGGTTTACATTCTCAGTTCTAACCAGTATGTCAAGTTTTTTTTTTTTTTTTTTAGTTTTTATTATAAAGTTTTCCAGTGATTTCCACAGAAGTACCCAGGTTGATATTAATAGTACTTTCGGTTGCCACACAGCCTCCACTGATAAGCAGATCAAGAGGTCATGACAGTGTCATATTAAGAGGCTTTGTAAGTTCTAAGCAATACATAATTCGCATTGGTATATGTGATACACAATCACATATCCACAGATGAAAGGAATTTCCCAAAATATATCTGTTCTTTTGAAGGATTTTTAGACCAAATGTTAATTAACACTTTGCTTTAAATATTCTTTTAGAATGACAGAAAAAATTGACAATGTAGGAAATACTTGAGGTAACTTACTTAACTTAGTAATACCAGTATGTTAATAGTAGTTCAGTTCAATTCAGTTTTACTTGTGTAGCGCTTTTAACAATGGACGTTGTCTCAAAGCAGCTTTACAGAAACATATAAACACAGGATACAGATTTTA
>JANDJT010000206.1:13015475-13032443 GCA_024331685.1 Stegophilus panzeri | reverse complement strand
TTAATTTAAAAGAAGGCATAAAAGGCAGAACTATCGGTATCGGCCGATATCACTCTGAATAATCGGTTATCGGTATCTGCTGAGAAATTTAGTATCTGTGCATCTCTAATAGTTAGTGAATCCTTTACAATCATCTGAATTTCTTCATAAATCTTCTCTAAATGTTCTTCTAAGTCATAAAACCAGATCCCAGTATTACAAATAATGCGTAAAATTACACTCATCGGCCACTTTCGTAGGAACATCATACTAATACTGGGTAGGACCTCCCTTTGCTCTCAGTTTCCTCAATTTGCTCAAGAACCACGAAAACCTTCTCCACACCATTACACCACCACCAGCCTGAAGTGTTGACACAAGGCAGGTTGGCTCTATGGATTCATGCTGTTGGTACCAAATTCTAACCCTACCGTTTGAATGTTGCAGCAAAAACCATGATTCATCACACAGGGCAAAGTTTTTCCCATTTTGAAGAGTCCAATTTTCGTGAGCCTCTGCCCACTGTAGCCTCAAATTCCTGCTCTCAGCTGGCTGGAGTGGAACCCGATGTGGTCTTCTGCTGTTGTAGCCCATCCTCCTCAAGGTTTGACATGCTGGTCATTCTGAGCTTTTCTGCTCACCACAGATATCAAGAGTGGTTCTTTTATTTACCGTAGCCTTTCAGTCAGCTCAAATCAGTCTCCCCATTCTCCTCTGACCTGACTAATCAACAAGACATTTCTGCCAACAGAACATCCATTAGATGTTTCAGCAGTTTCTGAAATACTTAAACCAACCTGCAACCAACAACCTGTCACGACATGTCAAAGTCACTGAGTTTTTTTTTCTCATTTTGATGTGAACTTTAACTGGGCATCTGAGGTTCTCTTTTATTAACCATGCTTTTATGCATGACTGGCTGATTAATAATTGCATGACTGTAAACAATGGTTTGGCTTGCTCGTTTAACATCTGCGAAAAAAATGCTAGCGCAGTATTGGCTCCCATCACACACGCTGGATATTTAAAAGTAGTTGACACAACTCCGGGACATTATAAAGCTGGAATTATCCACTGCACGGGTGAATTTTGAACAAACTTCTACAGTGAAGATTTGGACTGTAGCTGCTGAGATGGTTTTCAAGTGTATTGCACTAAACAGTAATCTGGACTCAGAGTGAATACAGTTGATTCCTACCCCCCTTTTTTCCCCGGGATGTGTACTTCTGACATTTACGTATCATAATGCCTCTTTTTTTCTGAATAGTATGAGCCCTATTGTAAAGAGACCGTAGGATTAAGCGGGGTGAGAGAGGGAGGGTAGGTGGGGTGTGATGGTGAACTATGTTCATGTTCACATTGTTTTTCAAATTTATAATAATAATAATAAAAAAATAAAAAAATACATTACTGTGCAGATGTACAACTGTTCCTAATAATGTGGCCAGTGAGTGTATTTACATTCCATTCCTTGTTGCAAAGAATGATCTGAAATCTTTAGGAAAAACCTATGTGAATCTATAATTCCAGTCACAGGTGTGAAAACCTTGATCAGAAAGGACTTTATCCAAACAGCCTACCTGCCGCACCACCGCACTGACAAAATACCTGTTCTGAATTTTGCAGTCATTATTGTAGTCAGTAAGCAGTACTGCTTTGTAGCTTTTGTAGATATCATCAGAATACGTAGGACTAATCTCTTTGACATGGGAATTTCACTTACACATAGATGGTGGGCATTGTGCATGGCATGACATACATGTTGGGCCATCAGGAGCCACTGGAACAGTATTGCATATATTCTGCAAGTCTCTGGATCTGTACTAGAGGGATGAACACCATTCTTTCCACAGATCTTCCCATAGTCCCTCAGTTTGTGTTAGATGATGGTGGAGGAGAGCGCTGTCTAAAACACTCCAACATCACTACAAAAATTCTCCCATATGTGTTCAACTGGGTTGAGATCTGGTGACTGCAAAGGCCATAGCACATGATTTACATCAGTTTCCTGCTCATCAAACCATTCATTGAGCCCTCATACTCTGTAGATCAGTGGTCACCAACCCTCTTACTTGAGATCTATCTTCCTGCAGGTTTCATCTCCAACCAAAATCTCACATGTCTGTTTTAGTTGATCAAGAACTTCTTAAGGCAGTAATTAGAAGGTCAGGTGGGCACGATTATGTTTGGAGTTAAAGTCTTCAGGAAGGTCAATCTCCAGGAACACGGTTGGTGACCACTGCTGTAGATGGAATCCATGCTAGTGGACCCAAACCCTGCTGACAGAATTTCCCTCACAGCATAACAGATCCACTGTTTTTGCCTTTAATTTGTCCGTATATCAATACTACTAATTTGTCTGTATAAATACACATACCAGAATTCTGCACAGCATAGTGATCACTAAAACAACAAATTTAAACCTATCCAGATATTACTATAAATTGAGCAAAGCATTGAATCTGTTCTGTGTGTGAGTTCTCCACATTGTGGGAATTGCAGAACCCTTTTTGGCCATTTTTAAAACTCAAAATTCCTGAAAAAAGAAACATTGAAGACCTGATTTGTGAGTTTAGGCTCTTGGTCTTGCTACGAGACTCAACTTTGGTTAAGCTTTAATTCCTAGACAGATAGCTGATATGTTCCTGTAGAATTTCCTGTTAGGAATCTAGAATTGCAAAACTGAGACACACTGTTTTTGTGCAACTCCTACACAAATAGTCTTGGTACTGGATAAGTATAGTTATATCTGAGGTCTGAATACCAATGTGTGCAAGTTTGGTATTAACTCCCCATTATGTGTAGTCAAGTCAACTCTGAATATATAGCCCTTAATGAATAAAAAAAAGTACATTATGTGTGATATTTAGTTTTATTGGGTTCTTTTAATCTATTTTTGATCAAATTTGAATTTACTCCAAAATTCAGAAATTCTTAAAGGTTCACAAGCTTTCTAGTGCCAATATAAATTCACAATGTTTTCAGTGTAGTCGGTTGTTCCAGTGCTCTGCTCACAGTCTAGCTGTACTGCTTTGTTTTCTGTTCCAGTAAAGGGACTAAGACTGAGAAACTCCCATACCACGTGTTTGAGACTGATGAGGGAGAGGAGGTAAGAGGACTTCAGTGTGTGTGTCTGTGATTCTGAATTCCTGATCAGTGTGCTAAAATGTGCTCTCAAGCTAGAATCAGTGAAACTGCAATGTGACTTTTGACCGTACGTGTTACAATACCCATGAGCAGTTATGGTTTGTTGGTTCCAGGTCTACAGAAGCTGCAAAGCTGCTAATCTAATACATGTTAAAAATGATGGTCTTGTTTTTTTGTTTTTTTTTAGTCATGATGTATGATTTGATTGCTAAGAGGAAAATCAGTCAAATGGCTAGAGTCAGCACAGAGGCCTTTTCAGTGGCCTGAGGCGCTCACACTATAAATAGCCTCAAATGAAATGTCCGGTCAATCTGGCTGATACAAGATGGAGAGTATGAATGACTATTAAAGGAGAAAGTATTGCCTTTCTCTGTGTTGTGTGTCCGTAATGCATCAATGCTATTCAGAGGTTGCTCTAATTTTAAATGGCTTCGTATTTTTCTCTGTGGGGTTGCTGAGTGCGTGATATCCTGATCATGATCCAGAGGTCTTATAACCCTGAAGCTAATTTCCAATACTGTTTCCTTGTGTTAGCCAATTCGAGGACATTAGTGTAGCCCTGTACATGCCTTCTGAAATGAATAACTGATGGAAAATAATGGCTTTTAATCCATAGAGCGGTCAGGGGAAGAGAGGAAGCGGGAGAGTGATTGATCCTTTAGTCTCAGAGGAGCTGTGAGAGAGAGAGGGAAAGAGAGACAGCGAGAGAGGGGAGGGAGTGCACTTGGACAATCACATTACAGTAGAGAGCTAGAGAAAAGCGCATTGATATAGGGCGCCAGGCCACTTCAATTACATTAGAGAGATATATGCGCGGGCACGCACACACACACACACACACACACACACACAAACACACACTGAGAAATTGTGTTTCTGAAAGCTCACTGCATGAAAAGCTCACTGCATGAATTAGGATTGATTATCATTAGTACCAAAACTATGGAAAACCAGAAATAACACTTGTATGGCTTACAGGTATTTTATTTCCCATGGGAACATGACAGAACACATGTTAAATAACTTTTCATATTAAATTTACTAGGTTACTATTGCTATAAAGATCATTTAAATTTAGAAACCCTACAAAACATGTGACCTGAAGAATGGTCATTTACGAGTCTGTTTACATGACTGTAAGATGAAACAATAAGAAGTTGTTTTTAACTTACATGGTAGCAGGGGTGGAAGAATTACTGAGAAAGTACCGTAGATATATGTGTCAAAATCATATTCTATTAATAGTCTGCGTATCCAGGCAGCTGTATTCAAGTGAAAGTAAAAATGTCTTTACCTGAAGCAATTAGGTAATGTCATGTTTTCATGTGAAACGTAGATATTATTACTCATCTAAAACTGCTAGGATAGGGTTTTTGTTTTAAGCAACCGTGCTGTTTTGCCTGAAAACATTAAGTAAGTTTGCTGGTAATATGCATGAATAATGCTCCATGGTTCTCTAATGAATGAATCGGAAGTAAATAACTAATATTTACCCTTAGCTAGAATTTTTTACAATTATATTTTATTGGACACATGAGAAAGGAATATGCAAGTGTTGGGTATTGTCCCCCTTATTAAATGATAATAATCCAGACAAAAGTTAAATAATTAACCCTTAGCTAGAATCTGACTTGTTTCCTAGCCAATTACATTAGCTGCAGGAATCAATGCTAGTCTAACCTGACATTAGCACAGAAAACAAGCTAATTTAATTAAATATAGCCAGTTAATGATAACAAGTTAGCAAAACTTATATCAACATGCTTTTATTGCTGCACAAGGGGGTCACACCAAATACTGAAAGCAAAGGTTCACATACTTTTGCCACTCACAGATATGTAATATTAGATCATTTTCCTTAATACATAAATGAGCAAGTATAATATTTTTGTCTCATTTGTTTAATTGGGTTCTCTTTGTCTACTTTTAGGACTTGTGTGAAAATCTAATGATGTTTTTGGTCAGATTTAATGCAGATATATAGAAAATTCTTTCAAGCACCACTGTATTGACACTGAGTTTTGTGAATATACAGTACTGTGCAGAAGTCTAAAGCACATGTCAAATTCCTACAAGTGGAGATACATTCAAAAATAATGAAATAAAGAGTCTCTAAATGTCCAACTGTACAAGCAGTAATAAATAAATAAATAAATAAATAAATAAATAAATAAATAAATGGTGTGTCTACCATTTGCCTTTGACTAGGAGGTTGTTTTGAGTACCTTGGAGAACCTGCCATGGTTCTTCTGTAGAAATTGACTCTCACTTGCTTCAGTTTTCTGCAGAAAAAAAATCTCAGACATCCTTGATGATGCAGTGTATTAGTACACATATAGTATATGTGTATTATTATACAGTGTATATATAGTGTGTTACTGTCTTTTAGTGACATTTAAAAAAAATAAACATTTTTTTTTACTTATATACATTTACATAAAATCAACATCAAAAATACTTTTTCTAAAAAAAAAACTAGAGTGCATAAGACTTTTGCATATATATATATATATATATATATATATATATATATGTATGTATGTATACACACAGTATGTTTAACTGTAATTTTAGTTATGGTAAGATATGCCACAGTTTGAGTAGTTCAGTCATCTTATTAATATATGTTCTTATTTCTGTTTCTGTGTGTGTGCGTGTGTGCGTGTGTGCATGTGTGTGTGTGTGTGTGTATGTGTGTGAATCAGGACTCCTTATCGCTGTGCTCTCAGAAAGGAGGTGTGATGAAACAGGGATGGCTCCATAAAGCCAATATCAACAGCAGCCTTTCTGTGTCAATGAAGGTAACTGAAACCTTATTAACTGCATTCATTTGAAATCATGTGGTCTGTATTTCGTCTTAACCGTGAGTCCTTTGTTTAAACGTCAGTCTCATTTACTTAAGCAGGCTTTTCTAATCCTAGGTATTCAAGCGGCGGTATTTCTACTTGTCTCAGCTCCCTGATGGTTCCTACATTCTCAACTCTTACAAAGATGAGAAGAACTTTAAAGAGACCAAAGGCTCCATCTACTTGGACTCTTGTATCGACGTAGTGATGGTACTTGTTATCAGTACACTTAACCAGGGAAAATATTTACAAGCTGTTAGTCAGAACTTTCCTAACTCCTCGGCTCAGGCTTGGGTTTGGGTTAGTGGCCAGGCTTGTGGGATGACATGGGGTTTATCTGTAGTATTTTTTTTAGGATTTGGAGTTCAAAGGCTAAGCTCTCAAATGGAAATGCTGACTGAGAAAAATGGTGTAAATGATCTCTGCCTGCTCCATAGTGTCCTAAGATGCGTCGGAATGGCTTTGAGCTGAAAATGCAAGAGCGCTACAGTCACTATTTGGCAGCAGAAAGCGAAGCTGAAATGGAGGACTGGGTGAACACACTGAAGCTTGCGCTCCAGAGTTCATCGGACGACAGGAGGAACGGAACTGACTCCTCAGACTGTGCATTAGGTGTGTTTATCTGTCTTTTACTCCCTCTTTCTCTGTCTTAGAACTTGAGATGTTTTCCTGAACCCGATGGGGAACTGGATATTCACACTGCTTTTCTGTTTCTCACATATTTGATCAGCTCTGGTATGGTTTAGACTTCACATTTAGGTTCTTCATAATCTAGACGACATGGCCAAAAGTATGTGGACACCTGACCATCTCACACACACCCATATCTGGGCCTTCTCCAAACTGTTGCCAGAATCATCTAGGATGTCTTTATGTGCTATAACACTATAATTTCCCATCTCTGGAACAGGCCTAGCCAAAACTTGTTCCAGTATGACAGTAATGCCCCTGTGCACAAAGCGAATCCATGAAGACATGGTTTGACAAGGTTGATGTGGAAGAACTTGAGTGGCATACACAAAGCCCTGACCTCAACCCCACTGAACACCTTTGGGGTGAATTAGAACACTGACTGACTGTTTGTCCAACCTCAGTGCCTGACCTCATTCATGCTTTTGTGGCTAAATGTGTAAATTCCAGTCTCCATTTTAAATCATTTCTCTACTTTAGTTTTCATCCCTAATTTTATTCCATTCTTCATTTATAACATGACAGGTGTTGCACTGAGCAATGAATATATTGAACAGTGCATTATTGGGTTGTGTAAAGTGTATTGAAAGTTACATAAGAAGGCACTGACAGATTGATAAATTTGTATTCGACTACATTTACTTTTTCCTATTATCAAGTATTCGTTTTGAATTTGTTTAATGCTCTCCTGAATGTTGAATACAAGATACCTGCCAGGATTTTGTCTTTATTTGGTGGTAATTAGGTCCTGCCAGAATTTTGTCTAGCTACATCTGGTTCAGATTCTCTGTTGGGGTTGAGATGATCTTAGAGTGTATGTTCTTGGGCTGTGGTATGGTCGTGGCTGAAACTTCCGGCTTGTCTACCTCTCACACATATACATATAGTGCATACACTGTGCTTATACTATAATGCAGGCAGTCATTCAAACTCATACTCATACTCAGTTGCTACAAACATTAATGCCACAGATGCACATAGCTCACATGCAATACAGAGCAAGGTCAGACACCTCACCTGCTGATGCTGTGCTCTTTAGGTATGCGCTCTGCACATTTGTTGTATATTACTTTTATATTTTTGGAATAAAACATGAACAGGTCCAAATATGTTTTATTCCCTTTGTACCACAGCAGGTTTTTCCAATACAATTTTTATCTATTTATTAAAGAACAAGATTTTATACTTTTTATCCATTTACAGTTGCATTTACTGTTGTGGAACGTCCATGAAACAAATTCCTGTTATCGTTTACGTTATAGCAGCTATAAACAGCTGTTCCCTCAGCTGCCTCTCCTTTTCTCTCTTTTGAAGTTAATAACACCAAAAATGCAGATTGTCATGTTACTGAGAAGTCAGAAAACTTAATGAAACAGCCTTACCTTTGACTTTTACAAAGAGTCCTTCCAAAATTGCTAAATTAATATATCATTCTGCATATGAAAGTTTCACCATATCAAAATTGACCATACAAATCCTTGCACAAGTTGATACTATGAAAACAAGAACATAGCTGTGCATCAGTAGCAACAAGTGCATTAATATAAACCTGCAGACCATTCTGAATCGAGAAATCAACAGCACTGTGGTATAATTGCCTTTGACTCAGGGCGTACCTTGGCCTTACTAGTAATGCTACTGGCTCACCCACAATCTGTACAGTAAATAATCATACATATAATTAATAACTTGCATAACACATATTATTAAGAATGTTTAGTAGGTAAAATGACACTTTGCCAATCTGTTTTCGTTCAGCTTGTCGTTCATCATTGTGTCACCTTTACTTCCCTTTGCTAGTTTCATACTTTATTTTCATTGAGGAAGTTATTTAAGAGCATTTTGCCTTCAGACTTTCCTGTATGTCAGTAAAGCGGAACAACTGTGCAACAAATGCAGCCTGCTTGTGTGTGTGTGTGTGTGTGTGTGTGTGTGTGTGTGTGTGTGTGTGTGGATGTACGTTTGAGTCTGGATGATGCCTTTCATTAGAGCAGAGATCATCCCACTATCCTGCCCTGTGTGTAAATATTTTTCCATGCGTTGGCAGACTGCGACTTGGCCGTGACTGGATTCTGCTGTTCTGTGGGAGTTTTGTTGGACAGAGCGCAAACTCATACAGTTGACTAAGATTCGTTAGAAGCTCGGCATATGCTGGGAGAAATGAAAAAGTTTAGTTTTTACCCTGAAAATTGCTAGTGAAATTTGACCCCTTTTCAACAGTGGCTATATGATGCTGAGATCCATCTTTTCACACTGAGGACAACTGAGGGACTCGTACACTATTACAATATTAAATGTAATAGTATTAAATAAGGGATGTAAACTATTATATAAAGTGCAAACATTCACTGATGCTAAGTAAGGCAACATGATACATTAAGAGCCAGAGGGATGTAAACTTTTGAACAGGATAATCAGTGTAAATTGTTATTTTGTTTAAAGATCTTTTTTTTTTTTTTTTTCATTTAGTACTGCCGTTCAGACGCTAAATAAGATACTTACTTAGATATAAGATAGTTACGTCTCCCAGAAGACAAAATACTAATAATTTATTTTGGTAACAGTATTAAGATTTAGCAGATTCTGCAAGGGGTATGCAAACTTTTGGGCACAACTGTATGTGAACCTTGGCAATTATGATAAATATTATTAGATGACCACAGCATAATCTGCAGCAGTTTCAGCATATCTCACACATGACTGTTTGTCATCTTTCTGCCTCTGTTCTGTTTCCTTTCCTGGGTGTGTGTGTTACCTGCACTCTATCAGCTGAGGCCACATTTTAGGTTTTGTTGAGCAAATATTTAAAGGCATTTTACATAGGACTAAACAATGCTGACTATATTGCAACTCAATTCTGGGGAGCTTAATACGTTCTTTCATTATCTTCAACACCTGGCTACAGTAACCTCGTAGCGTGAAAATGACTGCAAGTAGTTGTAATTGGCTGTAGTGTGCTTAAGTTATGTTCCAGGTGTTGGATCACAGAATTCTCAATGCGGGGATTCCCGGAGAACGTTGAAGTAAAGATAAGCAACACGCTGCTTTATGGAAGATGTGGTTTATTTGCAGTAATACGCCAGCCGACGGAGCGTTGTTGAAGTGTTAGGTGCACGTCTGGTCTATCACTGCGAACTAATCTAAACGCAAAAGATTATATATTGGGTACAGCTGAAAACCTTTCGGTGTGAAGTAAGCAGGTTGGGAGGTTTAGGGTTGCTGATTCATTTCAGATGGTTGGGGAATGCCTTCGCCAAAAGGGTGAATGTCATGGAGTACGTTTACATGGACAGCAATAATCTAATTACTGACCTTATTCTGAATAAGACTATATTGTGATTAAGGTGTTTACATGAGTGACTTTTAGAATACTCCTTTCATGTTCCCGTTTTACATGTTATAGAACATAGATCGATTAACGGCACACATTAGTACGTCCCCACGCCATGCCGTCCGACGTTCCCTCCAGAATTTCACGCATCAACATACAGTTCGTTTTCGTTATGGTACCGTATACAGTTTTGGGTGTTTCATTTGTAATGTTACGAAAGCTTCAAGTGCAGTTAATTATTTGTCATGCTATATGTGCAAATAGACGACTGCTTAGCCGGATTGATGACTTTAGTCAGATTAAGGTCATCAATAATCGCTGTTTACATGATAGTTTCTTAATCAGAGTATTGTCTTAATTGGGTTAGTATCGGATTATTGTTGTTCATGTAAACGTACTGATGGTTGCGCTGAATACAGCACAGGACTACGATTCCCATCAGCCATTTCACCTTAACCCGATCGCGAGATTCATGTCACATGACTGTTTGCACCTGATTCACGTTCTGGTTTAACGAGCGCTAGTATTTAAGTTACATTTGTATAACACTGTTTATCTAGCGTCTGTGTGAGTAAAGTCATCGTACTGTATGTTGTTCCTGCCGGTCAAGTTTATGTGTGTGTGTTTATGTTACATAGTCTTAATCCTTGTTCACGTGTGTTGCACTTTAAAATACTCCGCACTGGCATCCGTCTCCAACCCATCCATGACGGTGAATTGTTTGCCATCAACAAATACCGGTTACACTTAGTCAGATAACATCCTGGCTATTAAAACTCCTGCTTCAAAATGACACTAGGATAAAATGGTGAGTGAATTGACAGGTTCATTTATAAATTTGGTTGTTTTTATCCAAGTGAGGCCAAACACAGTCTGAGCGTTCTCATGTGTTTTCATGTTTAACCGCACATTTTTACAGTAGCAAATTAGGCTACGATGGGACTGGGGTGAAATCAATAGAAAATCATATGTACTCACAATGTGCTTCAGAAATGTGAAGCTTTCTGCTGTGTTCATATTTTGTGTTACATTTGTGTTTTAGATAATTTGTATTGCCCTGAATAGCAGCAGCCCCTCAAACTCCATGTTACTATATCATATATGTATATATATGTGTATATATGTATATCTCCTTTACTTAGATGAAGAAACCTGCAGCCAAGGGAAACCAGAGAGCATTACCGATGGCTTTGGACGGAGTCTTCATCCAGAGCTTATGAAGGTATAGCAAATTCTAAATAACTCAATCCACTTATCATATTTTGATCTACTCTAATTTCTTATCAAACTGTCTACTACACATTAAGTTGTTGAGAGAGCTTTTTTCACACTCTCTGTGTCTCTCTTCCCATTTCTCTTTCTCTCTCTATCCCTTATATCCAATATCTATCTCCAGTATGCCAGAGAAACCGACCAGTTCAATAAAATCAACAGGAATGAATGTAGGCAGAAGATCATTTCCCTAGATCCAGAGACTCAGGTTGGTAGCCGTTATACCCTCCTAAACGTTTACTGGTGTGGCTCTTTCTGTCTTATACGCTTCCTGTGTCTGTAGTCTAATGACTGAGTCTAATTTGGTGTTATTCTCTTCTCAGAGACTGGATTTCTCAGGCATTGAGCCAGAGGTCAAGCCATTTGAAGAGCGCTTTGGGCGCCGTATTATGGTCAGCTGCCATGACCTGACTTTCAGCCTGCAGGGTTCTGTCAGTGAGAAAAGCGATGGTGTTCTGACCAACGTAGGAGAAATTTAACTATCTATCATTCTACATATACAACCTGGTGACAAATGAAAGGAAAAAATCAGCACGGAGCATCTTAGTGGTGTAATGTAGATATTCCCTTGCTTGATGTTTTGATGATGTTGGAGAGTGCTGTCTAACACATCACTCCAAAATCATCCATTTGTTCAGTGACTGCTAAGGTCACAGCATATGAGTTATGATTTATACTCATCGCAAAATATGCCGGCAAAATGCCCACACCACAGAGCCACACCTTTCTCTTTAATTTGTCGCTCATCTGTATTTGAAATTTGGGATTATTTGTTAGAATGTGTGTGCTGCATTTGACAAGTTTATAGTCAAAATTATTTTCAGCAGCTATAAGGTAAAAGAACCATTTGAGCCATCAAAACACAATACACTTTAGTGGTATACACGAACCACTCAGTGATCAACACTGAAATAAAAACAGCTGCCAGAATGCACTTTTAGTCTTTATATTCAGACATTTCTGCATAACTCACTCTACTGAAATCAATAAGAAAAGGCACCAGGCAAGTCATTCTGAATGAGACTTGAATGGGGAAGGCTGTCATTTTGGCATCAGTACTGCTTTTGCACAGACAGGGCTATAAACCACAGTAATGAACATAATCCTCAGCAGAGCGCTCTGGATGGCATACGGGCAAGAATGCTGACAGACACTAGTGTGGTTGGAAAATCTGTGGCACTCCTCCCAATAGTAAGCACGAGAGTCTTCGAAATATTTATAAGCAATGGCGTAGACTTTCATAAATCATGCAGGCTGTTTGTGTTTTAATCCCAGGCAGCACCAGATGGAAATAATTTTTATTTGGCTGTTCAAAATGCTATGACGTTTTGCATAAAATCTTAAAAAGCACCGTTCCATGATGTAGCCTTGTTGTATGTGCATCAATATGGTTAAACATCTTCAGTAATACTTTATTGGACCTTCATAACACATTCATAAAGCACTTTATGAAGCAGTGTTTGAGCACTTATTTCAAAACTTACATAAGGTGACAATATGTATATTAGTGCGATGGCTTTACCTTAATCATCATCAAGGGTAGACGGTTCAAGATGTTCTTTTCTGTAATGTTTTTATAATTAGTTATTTGTGTGTTTTCATATCTTCTATGAAGTATGCATTTTCCCTGTTATTCAGTGGAAATATGGGCTTTTTGAATAAGAGAAGCTATAGAATGTTTACACTAGTACATCACAACAGGCTTATAAATACAAAATTGATCACCACTTTAGTTTAAGGGCATGCAACCATCCATTCAGCTGATGTATGGGCTTCTTGATTAAATGAAGCTGGAAATGGAATGGTGCTTTATAATAGTTTTCAGGGCAAATGGACCACCATAAATGTGCTCTTAGTGAAGAAAACTACTAACTTGCAACAGAGTAATGATAAGTAAAGGTCCAACAGTTATGTGAAATCTCCAGAATTGCAATGTAATATTTAAGAATAGTGTTTTGAAGGCCAATATAGGCACCCTTCATTTAAAGTGTACTACACTGTCTTATTAGAACAGGCCAAACCATATATATAGAGAGAGAGTATTGACAAATTAGATTCTTAAACTGTGCTAGGTTTACCAAGTTAATCATTTTGCAGATGTCACTGTTTGCTTCAATTGTATTCATTCTCCTTCTTCTTACTCCAGCTGGAGCCATTCTTCATCAGTTTAGCCTTGTTTGATGTAGCCAAAGGCTGCAAGATCTCCGAAGATTTCCATGTGGATCTGAACCCTGCATGTGTGAGAGAGATGCTTTCTGAGGCCCCTCACACACCCACTGAGACAGAAGGAAAAGAAGTGGCAGATGCGGTCAGAGTCAATGGCTTACCTGTTATTCAGAGAGTGTCAGAGTCTCTTCTACGCTTTCCAACTCAGGTAGGAGGTGAAGTTTTTTTTTTTGTTTTTTTTTTTAAAATAGATTTTAAGCATGTGTGAATGGCTTTAAGTAGGATAGAGGGGTTTTTTTTTTTTCTTTACAAGAGATTTTACAATTTATTTGTAAACTGGCCCAAAGTGTTTCATGAATTTAATACCACAGCAGTTTGTAAAATAAAAATGCAGAATGTCATAGGCTGTAAATAAGGCTACAGAGAATACAGCGACTTTACACGTTTCGAAAATACCCGTGTTACTGTGCCTTAATTCATGAGCCCAGAACGTTTAATAATATCATGAAAAGCACAAACGTTATGCATGAGGTGGTTTATAAAAGATTTGTAAAATGGCTTATTACATATCGATGTTGTTCAAATATCATAGGTGAGCTCGGTTACGTTATGTTGGTGCAGAATGTGGCATACAGAGCATTCGAGTGATAGTTTGATACATTTGATACATGTACACACACTACAACATTGACATTTCATTGTATAGAAGGTGCTGCAAGTAAGATGCATGCAAACATTTTTTTTCTATAAGCTTGGGTTGATTTTAACAGCTATAAACAACTAAACCCTGACCACCTCACTATTTCGCTATAGTGAAGTTAAGACAAAAAAAAAACACAAAAAAACATGCAGCTTGACATGTTACTGAGAAACCTGATAACTCTGTCCTGAAGACTCTATGGTGGAAAACCTGACTTGCAAAGAGCTGACAGTCGAGATTCCTTCTATAAATGTTAAATAGACGTCTCCTTACAGAAAGCTTCAACGTATTAATGATTATATTGCACTTCTTCCTAAATAAAAGCTTATATTTTAAGCTGTTCATTGTTAGTGTATCATCAGGGACTAAGAGGCAGAGTGAGGATCCATGTACAGATGTTTTAATAAAAGTTGTAAACACAGCTGTAATAATAATAATAATAATAATAGCGCAATAAAAAAAAAATCAAGGTCACTATTACAGGCAAAAAGTCAAAACAGATCCAGAGCGTGATCAAAAAAGCAAGGCAGATATCAAACACAGCAAGGCAAAAAGAAACTGACACAATATTAAATATCAGCAAGGCTTCGCAATAAATGAATGGCCATGATCTGCTTATTAAGTGGTAACCCAGGAAGTGACTGAGACTTGAGAAATGGCAGAGGTTGCACTACAGTTCTCGAGACCATGAGCGATGCTGCAGCTGGCATTACTATCAGAGCCATGTTGTTATAGAAATTAACCAACACCTTCTGACCAATCAGATTAGAGTATTCAGTAATGATGTGATACAGTATAAAGTATTTCAACTACATAAATTGACTGAATGTCACATGATGTACGCGCAGGACAGAAGCAAGTGCAGGTATGGCAGTTTAATAAAACAATAAGGAGTACAAAGGATAAGGCAGAAAACAAAGTCCAAGGTAGGCTAGGGTCCAACAGTCAGGCAGGCAGGCTAAACAAGGCAGAGCAGAGAATCGAGGTCAACAGGGTAAACAAAGTCTATAACCAGAAAAGCAAACTGAGCGTAATACTTCGCAATGTCATAGTGTTCGAAAAGTCTCTTATATAGCATGGTTGTGAGTGCTGTGAATAGGATGTTCGCTCTCCTAGACGAGGAAGCTGACCTTTACTAGATCTTAGAGGATGGATTGCAGGCAAAACAGAAGTGATTTATATGGGTTAGAATACCTCTAGATGTAAAATGCACATAGCTGCTACACAACACGAACATATTTATAGCCTGAATGTTTTTTAATATATATTTTTGGATTATGCTGGTAAGTATTTGTACCATATCCTTACTGTATATCAGAGTGTCCATTTAATGTCAATATAAGCCAGGTCAAGTGAAGTAGAATTTATTGTCACTCCTCTCGTTACATACGGATATAGAACAAAATATAGTTCCCTAGAATCACAATGCTACTCTCATAAAACTGTGCAAAGTCAGGCAGACAGCGCAAAATCAAAAATTTCAATAAATACTGACAAGAGACTATACAATAAATTATAAATTGTGCCATAAACAGTACAGCAAACACTAAAATATAGTATTATGTGTATTGATATAAACATTATTTGTATTATTAGTAACTGTAGTAGTATTTTGATAATGTAAATGCTCAATCCCTGCAGGATTTCGCGATTTTGCGATCACAGAAATTAACAAAATATCAAGCAAAGTGTGCAATATTCAGAGGAGCTTGCGGTTTTTCAAAATTACCGCAGATTTTTTGCCGATTTTGTCCGAGACACACCATGTAACACCATCACAACGCACATTCAGTCAAAGCCCTCTTCGATTCACAGCTAAAAGGTACAGCTAAAATTTACCAGCAGACATCACTGCAAAAGAATGTGCAAAACAATTTCGTGCAGTTTGCAATTTCATGTAGTTTTCCGCAAAAAAAAGCTGAAAAAAACTCTGCAAGTTGCATCGCAAATTTAGAAAAAAATCAGGCATTTTTGGCCCGTGATTTGGCCTGGATGTGCAGAAGCTTTCTTGTACACACTATACTGCACCTTAATCATTCAGTTATGCATCAGTAGTTAAGCATTTAAGTAAAAAATGCCATTAAGACCAAAGGCCTTCACTTATTTGCTCTCGAGGTTTGTTTAGGATCAAAAAGGTCTATATTGCGTTTGAGACCCTGCTGGGGCATTTTGCATTCTTAACACACAGTAATACCGTCTCTGATCCATTAGAGCCATTTCTTCAACAGCGCCAGTGCTGCGTAGTACTGTAAATCATAGCCCGTACCCAGACCGCCCTGTGCTTTCACTGCCAGGGTGGGAACTATGACGTGGCTTACTGGAACTGACACAAGCCAGAGGCTAACTCAGCAGACCAGAGAATAACATCTGTGACATGAAAGGGGCTTGACTTATTGGATCAGATTTTTTGATGGAGGGAGAAGGAGATGGGAGAAGAATCTAATACCAGATCATGAAAAATGTACTGTAACTAGATAGGAATATCATAACACTTTATAACGCACTAACATGTGTAAGAATTCACAAAACACACATACACATACACACATACCCCTACAGTCTAAAATGTCTCGAGTCTGAATAAAAATTTGGTTTGTTGGTAACAACAACAATTTCCTCATAAAGAGAGAAACATCCAGGTATAAGCGGAATAGAGTATCCCATGTGTGCAGCCGTTTTTCAATTTCTTGCAGCGTAAAACATCTCTTTAGAATAGATAAGCTACCTTTCAAATATCATTATTGCATCATTTTCGACTTTTTTACAGTGGCAAGAAAAAGTATGTGAACCTTTTGGAATTTCATGGTTTTCTGAATAAATTTGTCATAAAATGTGAT
>JANDJT010000206.1:13001860-13015375 GCA_024331685.1 Stegophilus panzeri | reverse complement strand
TATATTTGTCAATACCCTTGACTTAGATGAAGATCAGATCACATTTTATGACAAATTTATTCAGAAAACCATGAAATCCCAAAAGGTTCACATACTTTTTCTTGCCACTGTATAAGACTGTAGCCTCTTCTGTAGTCTCTTCTTCAGAGGTATCAGTAAACTCCTCTCCCTTATGTTTCTCTTTTTTCTGCTTTTGGTCATCACTCTGTTTCTGATCAGATCAGCATGACTTTCCATTGATGCATTATTAATAATATACATTATTAACCATAAAGTATAGTCATATATGAGATACTGGTATTTATTTATTTATTTTATTATTGATGGCATTCTCAATTCACTATGAGAAATATTGGCTTTAAAAAAAAGACCTCTATTAAACATCTTCGATTTCTGTATCTGCAGTCACATAACTCTAGATTTTATTCACAGTCTAAAATAACCAGCCAAATTCTTTCAGTAATCCTGGTTTCTGTGTCTAGCGAAGTATGTGAGGTGTCTCGTCGTAATTGTGTAAGTTCTACCAGTGCTAATTGCACTCCTCTACAGGCGAAAAAAAAAGTCTGCTGGAGCATCTGTTTCAATCTGAACCGTGTAGAGTTTACATACAGTGTGTTTGAAATGTATTTTATGGCGCGATAAATGTCTTCGTGTTGTACAGGGCATCTTCTCTGTGACCAACCCCCATGCAGATGTCTTCCTAGTAGCTCGGGTGGAGAAGGTCCTTCAGAATGGGATCACTCACTGCGCTGAACCCTACATTAAGACGTCTGATATGAGCAAGGTGCGAATGCTCCACTTGTAATAAATAAACAAACAAACAAATACATAAATGAATATCTACTTAAAGATGCATACACAATGATGAGGGATAAATGGTTTGCGCTGATGCTGAAACATGTGCTTTCATTTCATTAGAATGGGATTGCTATTATCTGTCCTTTTTGGACATGTATTCAGAATATAGACGTATTTGTTTTTATGAGCTGTGTCATGATCTGCTTCATTATGTATAGATGTAGTTTTATTGTTATCTTGCTTTTCTTGCTTTTTTTCTTTTGTGTGCGTGATCCACAGACGGTTCAGAAAGTGCTAAAGACAGCTAAGCAGACGTGCCAGCGGCTCGGCCAATACAAGATGCCCTTTGCCTGGGCTGCCAAGTAAGGCATCTATTAAATAGTAAATAATAAATGAATTAACTGAGGCGGCAGACAACGATTGACGTAAAGAAAAAAAGGAGAAAAGGTTTAATTCCTTCTAAGTAAACTAGTTGTAGGACTTCTATTTTGACATTTAGTAAATACATTTCAGTGTTTGCATCATTTATGTTTTAATTAAGGCTCTAATCAAAAATTGTTGAATGAGTTTCATAACTCTGGAAGAATTGTTGTTCTTAAGATTCTTGAGTTGTGTGTTTTATAGCAGTATATAATTAATTACCCGCTTCTTCATTGCTTGCTGTTATGGTTTTTTTTTTCTCTTTAAAATCCTCTGCAATTCAATCAAACTACACATTGATGTCGTGCCATTCCAGGCAGGTATTTAAAGATTCCCAGGGTACTTTGGACACGGGAGGAAAGTTCTCACCCCTGTATCGCCAGGACAGCAGTAAGATCTCTACAGAAGATCTTATCAAACTACTGATCGACATCAGGAAGTGAGTGTGTATGCAGTATATGTGTTTTTGGGTTTTTTGTTGTTGTTGTTGTTTTTTTTTGCACGAGACATGTGTCTCATGTGTTTTGTTCAAAAATGTTAACAATGTAGTTGTTTTTTGTTGTAGACCAGAAAAAAATAAGCTGCAAATCATTCCAGGACAAATGAATGTCACCATCGAATGTGTGTCTCCGGACTTGCCAAGTAAGTCTCTATTTCACACCTTCAGAAGTTCCATAGGCAATAACTGTTTGTGATTGTCAATGCAAATCCTTGTAGTGATTTAGGTTGCCTGTTTCTGTCTGATCTATAAATTAGCAGGCAGACGTATATTTTATGATCTTGACTAGATCTGAACATAAGGCACTTCTCTCAGAGGCAAGTACATTTGTATAAGGCCACAGGCCCACATCAGTTTGTTGGACCTTTGGGTTCAGAGATATTATTTGTTTACAAAAAAAAAGAAACGTTGAATATATGTGAACTTGTGATTCTTTGGCACGTACAGTATTTTAGCTCATATTGGACATTACTGAAGTGACAGAACTGTGATATAATGACTGCTTACAACAATGATAATGACCAAACTCCATCTACAGAACTTTCTCTCTCGCCATGGGTCGGTTACCGTGCTTGACTATTCAGAACCTTTCTGAGCATTTTGTTTTATTGTGTCATTACACCGTCTTCCCAAATGGACAGCTCTAGGGCTGGCCTGAAGAGCGTTTTATGGGCTTTAATGTTTCCATAACGAGTACACAAATACTCATTCTCAAAACCATCATTAAAAAACAATAATATTTCTATTATTGCCGATAGCACAAATGAACTGAAATCAACCATGTTGTTTTGCGACTATTTTTAAAATAATATAACATAACAAGTAACATATGAATCTAAGTAAATAGCAAGCCAAGATATTGTGTTTAATAGTGCAATATAGTATAATAGTATAATCCCAACAACCTTAAAAGTTGCCTAATGTGTAAGAGATGTATCCATTTTAATAGCTGCATCACCGACAGTAAAATAATGTCATTGAAAGTAAAATAAGTAAATGAATAAGGGCTGTAGATGTTAACCATGTTGATCCGAATTCAGTCCAAAATGATGCCTTTCCATTCTGCCAGTCACTGTTTTAAGCAGTAATACATCCATACTTAGTATAAAAAAACACATTTTGTACAACACATTTTTTTTTGTATTGATTATGATTCAAGCATACATAGCAACAGATTCATGTCTGACATTGTCTTTGATCAATAGTTGTCGTTGTAAAGCAGCACATGATTTATTTCATCTGTCTTCCTGGAAGTTATCTGCATCTGGCTGAATCCCAAATCGCTTGCAGTAGTGCACTCCATAGGGTGGAGAAACAGTTAAAGAAACAATTGTCTACATTGTGCGCTTATAAGGAGTAGAAAAGTAAAGATGAAGCTAAATTAAGAAATGAATATCAGCATAAACAAATATTCTCATATTCCTGTTTTAGATTCAGTGACCCCCTCCTACATCCCAGTGAAGCCGTTCGATGAGCAGTGTGAGAAAGTCTGTGTGGAACTAGAAGAGTTTGTCTCTGAAGAAGCCAAGTACAATCACCCTTTCACCATCTATAAGAATCACCTCTATATCTATCCCCAGCAGCTCAAATATGAAAGTCAAAAGACCTTTGCGAAGGTAAATACCTGTAAACTCAGTGTGTGGCTTTTAGTGACTCGTGACTAAACCTCGAGTTTCTGATGCAGTGACTTGAGGTTGATTTATTGAAAATAAGGGAAAAAGAATGGATGAAACTGGATGAAATTTTGGTGCAAATGTTGTTTTGTGACTGTTTTATGTGTCTATACTTCAGGCGAGGAACATTGCAGTGTCCATTCAGTTCAAAGATTCAGATGAAGAGGGGGCAGGCCCACTTAAGGTAATGTCCACATTTGCCTCATTTTGCCTCGCACCTCCTGGGTTGGGGGTTTGAATCCCGCCTCTGCCCTGTATGAGCAGAGTTTGCGTGTTCTCCCGGTGCTTCGGGGGTTTCCTCTGGGTACTCCCGTTTCCTCCGCCAGTCCAATGACATGCGTTGTAGGTTAATTAGCATTTCCAAATGATCCGTCATGTATGAATGTGTGCGGTTGTGCTCTGTGATGAGTTGGCAGCCCATCCAGAGTGTTCCCTTGCCTTGTGCCCGAGTTCCCTGGGATAGACTCCAGGCTCCCCGTGACCCTCTGTAGGATAAGCTGCATGGAAAATGTATGGTTGGATGGATGGATGGATGGATGGATTTGGTTAGGTGCGCTGGTCAATGTAAAAGGGCACATTTTGACGCTCAGGCTATAACAATAATGACTGAAAAGCACATTTCTTAGTCAGTGAATGACATTCAGTAATAGAGGAGTTATTGACTGTTCTGAGGACTATTCTGAGACATTCAATGAACTAGCTATTTAGTTTTGACTCAATTTGGCTAAATATGCAAACAAGTCCTTAAGAAAAAATCCAGTTACAGATGTAGTCATTATAAATGCGTGTAGAAGGAAACGGGATCCTTCGATTTCATGCGGAATCACGTGCATGCTGCCGGCACAGGAAATACAAGACCATTAGGGGGCAGTCATGTTTCATTTGAATAAACACTGCTTGCTAGTAGATACAGTAGTTCTGCCTGGACATATACTATATACACACATATTCTTTTACCAACCAAACGGTGCTGTTTCTTGTACTGAAGCCCATGATCTGCTTGTGCTTGGCCTGCGGATCTGTGAACCTCTCTCAGAACCATTTTCCAACAAGCAGCAGAGCACATTTATATTTTACATAATCCTGTAATTAGAAACTTGTTTAAATTAGGTTTATCATAAGTTTTGATGAGAAACGTAATATTTTTATGTGAACCATTCTATTTTTATTGTACTGTGTTCAGGTACACTGTGTTGTTCCATGCGCCACCTGGTGGTTATTATGTGAAGCACAACAAATGAATTTCAATACTTAGAACCGTGCCTGCAGGATACCGTGTGATCGCACGGGACAAATCGCGTGATACTGCGTGAAAAAACGCGCATTCTTAAAGTCATCACATTATTGGTAATCTTCTATAGAGAGAAATATGATTCAAAATCTCAGTGAAGTATTAAACATTCTCTCGTGTGTGTGTGTGTATGTGTGTGTATGTGTGTGTATGTGTGTGTGTGTGTGTTACGGGAGCCACTGAAAGCACAAAGAGACACAAATAAGTACACTATCGTTAATGAGACACCGGTGAGAATCATCACACGTTACCTGCCAGTTCGACCCGCCTCCTCTCCGTCCATAACTGATGCTTGACCATTCCCCCACCGGCACATCATGATTTATAGTTCTTACCCTAGCAAGGTGAAGAAGAAAAAAGTGAAATCCTGTTTGGGAAATCCTCTATGGCGGGACAGAATAAGGAAAGAGTGAACCATGTAGCATAACGTTAATAGTTATACAATATCCATTCCAGTGTATCTACGGCAAGCCAGGGGAGCCACTGTTCACAACTAGTGCTTTTGCTGCTGTGCTGCATCACAACCAAAGCCCAGACTTTTACAATGAGGTAATCTTCATTATTTTATGAATATTGTCATAAAAGCATCCATTTTAAAGTGCATTGAAACGTAAATAATCGTTGCTTTGTGTCTGTGTAGTTTGATTGCTTGTGGAATAGGTGAAATGATGGCAGACTTTCCCTTTATTCTTCCTTTTTATTAAAACAAGTTCCTCTTAACATTACAAAACAAAGCTGAATTGTGAACTTAACACAAACTCGTCTTAAGGAAATAGAGAAGCACCGAGGCATTTTATCAGCATGTAAAATCAAATGTCTTCAAATTTCATGCACGGTGAATAAAATACGAAGGTCATTTTTGTTTATTCTGGTTACAAGTCACAAGACTTCCATTTTCAAAAAAAGGCATGAAATGCCTATTTAAAGACCTGTGGCTGCCACCTTGTGGCAAGCAGGAGATTTGTATCCCCTGAGTTATTCTCTATTAGGCAGCAGAATGGGATTTTACCCATTGGTGTTGAAGGACAATGATAGCTTGATGTAGTTAGCACTATAATGTGGTTTACACTGTATAAGAAATGAAAGAGAATGGGTTATGAGAATAGTTATTCTTTTCCTGGTTGCAGTGGTAATCAGGTAAATCTCTTATGACCTTCATTTCTTTTTGTGTAGATTAAAATTGAGCTGCCAATCCATGTTCATGAGAAGCATCACATTCTCTTCACCTTCTACCACATCAGTTGTGAGCTCAGTAACAAAGCCAGCTCCAAGAAGAGAGAGGGAGTAGAGGCAATGGGTAAGAGTGGGTGTGTATGCACATGTTTGTATGTGCACATATCAACATTCATTATTAAAGCAGTCCATCAATCACCTAATATTGCATTGCAGTGGGATATGCCTGGGCACCATTGCTAAAGGATGGGAGGATACAGTCTTCAGAACTACAGCTTCCTGTTTCTGCTAATTTACCTCCTGGTTACCTTTGTGATAAGAACCAGGACTCTAAGAAGGTAGGTTCATTTCCTCTAGCTAAGGATTTTTTTTACTGATCCTATGCTACCAGAACTAAAAATTACAAATTGCTCTTTAAATCAATATTTAATGGCTTTCTTGTTCTAATTAGACCTTCACTGTACTGTGGGAAATCACGAATGCCCCCTTGTCAAATTAGTCAGTGGACTCTTGGTACATCTGTCTTTCGGATGAGACGTTAAACCGAGGGCCTGACTCTCTGTGGTCATTAAAAATGGCGAAATTACCCCATTGGCCCTTCTCTATCATGGTCCCCTAATAACCTCCATCCCTGAATTGGCTACATCACTCTCCTTTCCTCTCCACTAATAGCCATCCATTATCCAGGTGGATGCTATGCACTGGTGGTTATTGAGGAGATTTCCCCCCTATACAATGTAAAGGGCTTTGAGTACCTAGAAAAGCGCTTTATAAATGTAAGGAATTATTAATTATTCAGTAGACTGTTAGTGTGTTTATGCACCAGTTCATTCAGTCAGTGTCTCATTCTGACATGTCCATCAATACTTTTATCATCAATACTACCTCCTAAACTGAAAAACAGCTTATATAAACTGATTTAGATTATATAGATTGGTGTTTTGATCAATGCTGCCGCATTTTTTCGTTTTAAAACTGATTTATAGTGAGTTATATGAGCTAAATTAGTGATGAGTTGGAATGGTCGATAGACCAATTATTAGAGGATGACCTAATACCTAGAAACTTTTTAACCACAAAGCCTGAATGCTAAAATGGCTAGCTAGCAAACTAATTAAGCCAATGGATATCTAAATTAGCCAGTGGTAACAATTTACCAAATCTTTTGTCTTGGCTGATTAAACCATTAGTGGAAAATTGAGACTTGGATACTGAAATGACAAATGTGAGCCTGTTTACTAGCAGTTTGCTAGCTGTTATTATAGCTAGCAGGATGACATGATAGTTGTTTGTTCATTGTATATTCATAGATCTTGTCATTTATGAAGGTGTAGAGATGGCAGTTTGGTAAATATTAAAGAAATGATTGTTTTACATAGATTATTTTTTGTTTCAAATTCCATATTTAGTGCTGCTTTAAAAAAAATAAAATAATGGAATCACTTTTTATGAAAAAGAATGATCATGCGTTTATAGAATAATTTAAACTAACTTAATCTGTTGAATATATACTAATGAGGCATAATCAGACATCATGAATAAGGCTTTTAGAAACAAACGCTTATTGCAGAATGTTTTATAAACCTAACCATGCGTCTCCTTAATTAGTATCCAAATGAATTCTGCTTGAATTTGGTCATTTGTTAATTCGTTCTTTTAATTTCTGCCACAAGTCACCAGACATCAAATGGGTGGAGAATGCCAAGCCCCTGTTTAAAGTGAAGACCTATGCAGCATCAACAATTTATACTCAGGTGAGCTTTATTCACTGTAGTGAGTGAAAAACATCAGTTTCAATCCTGCCTGTTAAAAAATAAAAAGGTATAAATACTGACTGTTAAAAAAAAACACACACATTTGTCTTTGGCCCCATCTAGGATTTGCACCTCCACAATTTCTTCCAGTATTGTCAGCTGAGGTGGTCTACATCAGAAGTTAACCTGACAGAGCTCATCAGATATTTAAAGGTGAGAGCATTCACTGTAGGGATATATTTGGATATTTGGATTAAACAGATAATGTGTTCTAAAAATGCAGGTACAAATATGAGATAAGCTCAGTTAAAGACTATGTTTATTAACATGAATGTGCAGTGGCCCTTAGTAACTGCCTGCTCAGGGCTACTCGTTTGTTTATTTTGGGGTGGGGAATAGAATCAGCTAAATTCATTAGGAAATATTGCGGGTATTGCAGGTGCAATTGAAAATAATAACTGCTATGTAGGGTTAAAATCAGTCCTGCGCACATCTCTCAGTGATAGCTGAGGCGAGTGAGCTGTCAGAGCCAGAATTCACAAACCATGCCTACTATATGGTACACATTCTTATACATTTTTTTTCTTTGGTAACAAATAATTCATACAGACTTGGTAAGGCTCACTTATATCACAAGGGAGGTACAAGGTGCAATTATTACTCTGATAATGAACTTCTGTGAGACACAGTACCTTAAATATCTCATTATTATAAATGAAATTTCTTTGTCTGTAGGGTGTACAAACTTTTGCATCAAGTGTACATTTGCATAAATGAAGCAAGTGATATAGCCATGAGGTTGTGACCTACGTGTAAAAGAAATATTGATTTTAAAAAGAAATCTTCCTCGTTCTCGTCCTGTGGTAGTGCCTGCACGCTGTGGAGACTCAGGTCATCATAAAGTTCTTGCCCACCGTGCTTGTGCAGCTCTTCCAGGTCCTAGTTACGACAAAGAAAGAGCTTCAAGAGATTGCCGTCAACGCCACACGGTAAATTGGGTGCTCTTTGGGTTGGGCTGCAGCAGATCTATTAAATGTGCATTAAAGCTGCTATTTCCCTAAAATTGACAACCATTCTTTAATTCAGATGTTTCATTTATACATGGTGTATAGACTGAGGACAGGAGTAGTAATAGATAGTAATGTTCCCCACAGTGTGATCATTCACATTGTGTCCCAGTGTCATGAAGAAGGGTTGGAGCACTACCTGCGCTCTTTCCTTAAGGTAGATATATATATATGTTTTATTGTCTATGATTCCTTGTCTTATATACTCATGTTGTTCCAGTTTTTTCTTCAGTTTGAGGACTATTATGCCGGTTATTGCTATTTGTAACATGAAAGGGTTAATGTGTTTTAGTAGGTTTTATATATTTAATTGGCTATATATTTGGTGTAACGATAAATAGCTTTTGAATCTGAATTGTTTTATATGATTAGGTTTTAACTAAAATGTCTCTTCTGTCCATAGTATGTATTTCTCACAAACAGTGCAGCATCGGGAAACTCGGTGACCACACATGAAGTTTTAGCCACAACCGTGACTGCAATTCTCAAGCAGACTGCCGACTTTAACACCTGCAACAAGCTACTGAAGGTATTATTATTGTTGTTATTATTATTATTATTATTATTATTATTATTATTAATCATGTTTTTGTTCCTCCCACCTCACAAAACATGTCAGTAAATGGCTTGGTGACTGTAAATAGTCTCTAGGTGTGTGTGTGTGTGTGTGTGTGTGTGTGTGTGCATGGTGCCCTGTGCCCTGCAAAGTACTGGAGTGCCATTCAAGGTGTGTCCTTGCCTTGCACCCAGTGTTCCCTGGATAGGCTCCAGATCCACCAACCCTCAGACATGCAATACTTTCTCTGAACAGCAGGGAGCACTGTGGGGTTCCCCCTACAGCATTTCCATTTTCTTCACAAGCCAGCCAGCCTCGAACCTGAATTTTATGTCAAGGTTTTATTTAGCTCTGACTAGCACCAAACAAGCAGGGATGGCATCAGTCACAACTTCTTTTGAAGAATTCATCTCATTCACTTAATCCTTTGAACCTGAAGTTTAATTTGCTTTCTTTACTAAAAGTAGTGAACATGTCTCATGGCTTATTTGTCTCATATTGCAGTACTCATGGTTCTTCTTTGACGCAATGGCCAAGTCAATGGCACATTACCTCTTAGAAGGCAACAGAATGAAGGTTGGTGTGTTTCACCTCATTTACAGCCCTCTGTTATAAACCTGTTAGAATTTGTACAGCAAGAGGAAAGATACAAATGTAATGTGTCTTTATTTTAAAAAGTTACTGATCATGGTGTATAGTAACTCCTCTTTAACACAAGACCTTATAAGACTACATATATATTAGTTTCTGCTTCAAATGCCACATTTGTACTATCATTTGTACACTTTTTTTTTTCCAGCACATACTCCATAATCATTAAGGTTGCAATCTGATTGGTTTTCTACATTTTTGTGTTTTTCAGCAGGAAAACAAACTTCTGAGCACTATGTGCTTTTTGGAGCAATGTATACAGCATTTACTGTATTTAAAAAAAGTTAATGTAATACTGTCTTTAAAATGAATTACAATGTTTTGTTTAAAGCTGTTCGTTATGAGCAATTGAGATCATTCAGAAGGCTATTAGAGATGGCAGGAAAACATGGTTTCCAAATAGCATATTTAAAGGTCCTGGCATTTTTAATTAGGCGTAGAGATGTTCCTCAGCACAGTTGGTATTTTCTTTGGCTATAAAAAGAACAAATTTAACAGTTTACTATATTCTACATCAGTTATACTGTATGAATGGCTAAACATGACATATTGGCATGTCTTTGATCTTATTTTCTATATCATGACTTCATGATCTCCCACTAAAGTTGGGAATTAAAGGGCTTAGTAATGAACTAACGAAAGAAGAGTAACGAGAAAATGCAAAAAGCCTCCCAGAACATTTCTCAGAGTACAAGTGAGAAATCCAACTGAAAGCTTTATTTGCCTCTCATAGATGCCTAGAGCGCAGAGGTTCCCAGATTCATTCCAGCAGGTGCTGCAGTCTTTGCTGCTCTCCATCATGCCTCACATCACCATACGATATGTAGAGATCCCTGAAGAGGCTCGCTGCGTCAACATCAGCCTGGCCAACTTCATTAAGGTATGTGTATCTACTTACTCAGGTGTGTAACCCACATGCACACAGAGAGGGTGTTAGCAGTAGATATCATATAAAGCACTCTCATGTTACAAGAAAAAAAATCAAAAGCATATTGTGTTTCAGAACACACCCTGTTTGCAAAAGTTTTATCCACTTGAACCTTTATTTATCAATAATAGAAATCAATGCAGAAATTACTGTAGGATATTAGTCTTGCAGCTCAGTATGTGGTTTACATCTTGAGCTAGATGCATACATAATTATAATTAAATAAATATTTGTGAACTTAGTATTGTAAGATTCTATCTGGGGGAAGAAGCAAGGTTTGAGATATGGAGCATTAAACTTTAGCCATTCCACCTATCATAAACTTAATCAATATTAAAAGCTTAACTACAGTTATACTTAATTCAAATTTACATTTTCAAAATTCTGAGATAGCTAGAAGGTGGCTTTCTCAACACCGGCCAAACACAGCTAAAAAAAAAAAAAACACCCAGAAAGAGTCTGTTTCTTAGTAAGCAGTCCATCAAATATAATAGGTGATAAATACAAAAAAAAGTGTAACCTTTAAGCCTGTTAACACTAGAAATTAGATATTAAATATGCTTTCCAATAGGGGTATAAACCTCAGGCTTCCACACGATATGATGCAATTCTTAAGGCAACAATGCGATCATTTTGATACCACTGAATCTGCTACAATACAATATGATATGATTTTGATTTAGTTATCGTTATGTGACCAACTTTCAGAATCTGGGGTAATACTACCATTCATTTTGAATGATGATGACTTATAGAAGGACAATTAAAAATATCAGAGCTACAGGCAAATGATGCTATTTATTATTTAAGATTTATTATCGGTGCCTCGATTTATTTAAATCATTGCTTTAGTACTTGCATCAATCCAAATCGTCCGATTAATCCAACCCTAGCCAGTCATATCTTTAGACCTAAAATTACTTTTGAAAATTTGACATTGTAAACAAAATATTTTTACTTTAAAATTGTATTTAAGTTGTTTATTTGTATGTTATTTTATAACAATGTCGTTATATTATAATACATTACAAAAACCACACACATGTGCACACACACACACACACACACACACACACACACATACACACATACACACACACACACAGATACACACACCAAATCAATGTCTGATAGCTGACATTAAGTCCTGGTGACACTGTAAAGTTCTGTTTATTAAACATATAGGTTTTGAGTATACTCTTTTCCGTCAGCACATATACAATATCGATTGACCACGGCTATGCATGGACCACGGCATATGTTGTGCGTTTATCCTGGATAATGATTGGCTAGTAGAATTTCATAAACCTAAGTTTATCTGTGTGTTTGGAGATATAACTTATTACTTCAATTATCACACCAAAAACTTTGCGAAATATAACAATAACACCAGAGGAGAAAAAAGTATTCCCCAGTGATGAGGTTTATGTGGTTTTTTTTTCTTCTATTATTTACTCATTTTTAACCAGAATGCCAGACAGAACCTTATATTACTGACTTCATGTGTTTTCTAGTAGCGCTCAGCTGTGCAGCGTTATATACCTTAGCGTACAGTTTAGTTGTGCCTCAAAATAACAAAATATTTACTTGCTTTGAACTGTCCTTATAGCGTTTCAGTTAAAATATGAAAATGCTTCTACCTCTCCTTACAGCGCTGCCTGACCTTCATGAACAGAGGATTTGCATTTAGTCTTGTGAATGACTACATGTGTGGATTCAGCCAGAAAGATCCCAAGGTAAGAAGTACCATATCTATTGGGTTTAAGGTACTGTAAGAGCAGTACTTTCCAGGAAAAGTTGGTGATAGGTCATTTTAGGGTTATTTGTTATAGCACTACTAAAACAATTTTCACAAATACCTATGGCAGGGATCATCAACTAGTGGATCACAATCCAGATGCAGACCCAGCAAAGTATTTCAGAGGATCGAACCGAGTACTAGAAAAAATACTGTAGCAGAGCCGATCGATGTATGGCTCCAATTTTCTAAACGATAACCATCTTGATTTCTGTAGCAGTTCCTCGGTCTGGCATTTATGTATTTTGTTATCTGAAGGCAGCTCAATGAGTAAGGAAAGAGTTTTCACAGATTATTCATTTTATTCACCATGTTCTGTTGTATTAGAGGAGTGGCAATGGCTTCGGGAAAAAAACCGACAATGAAAACAGAAAATTTAAAAGTGACTGATGCAGAAGTATGTGTTTATTCTCTGCTTCAGAATCTGTGGGATTATTCAAAAGTCTTAGCATGAAGTACCATTATGAAGCAAAACAAAACCACATCAAATTGTCCTGTCTTTTTAGTATTGGGCCAAAGTGTGCTTCTTTTTTTCTTTCTGTGATTACACAGTGTCTCCAGAAAATTTTGATGTATAAAAGTCACAGTTTTGCTAAATTTACAATCTGAATGTTTAATTTTGCTTGGTGCCAATCCGTAAGTTTGAAGCATATTTTCTACAAATTTGCATTATTTCATAGTCTACATTCACACTTGAGAATACTAATGCACCAATACCTCTCTCAAATGTTTAGGTACATGTATAAATGTCAGTTTGAATGAATAAAATTAATATAAATAAAGTTACAAGCAAAACCAGCAGCATAAGATTTTAGTTTTTTAAAAATTCACAATTATATACAGTATCTCACAAAAGTGAGTACACCCCTCACATTTTTGTAAATATTTGATTATATCTTTTCATGTG
>JANDJT010000206.1:12986023-12997058 GCA_024331685.1 Stegophilus panzeri | reverse complement strand
CACATGAAAAGATATAATCAAATATTTACAAAAATGTGAGGGGTGTACTCACTTTTGTGAGATACTGTATATATAGAAAGAGACGTCTGTGATGTTTTGTATGAGCCCTGGCTGAACATTAACTTGTACAGTAATCATTTGATTCATATCCTGTTAAACTGAGTTAAAACTATAAAAGAAATTCAGCTTATTTACGAATGTAAAAATTTTTTTTTTTTTTTTTTAAACAGCTTATTTAAAAGTAAACCATCTTTCTTATGCATTTCAATAACTAAAGTAGTTAGATGAATTAATAGCATTAGCCAACGTTAACCTTGTCTGGGTATTAACATGTTAACCCTATGCATTATACATTTATAAATGTATTCAGAAGTATTTATTAGTTTAGTAAGCTCAATATGTATGGTTTATACAGTATAGAGGAGCTGATACATAACATAGCTCTCACATGACTTTTTGCATTTACAGGTTTTGACAGAAATGAAGTTCTACTTCCTCATGGCAGTGTGCAATCATGAGCACTACATTCCACTTAACCTGCCCATGGCATTTGGCCGTACCAGATTACAGAGAGTCCAGGGTATGTTTAGCAATGTTCTTAGGTGTATTGTTACTATACTTCACTCCTCCATCCCTCCCCTCCCCTCCCCTCCCCTCCCCTCCCCTCTCCTCCCCTCTCCTACTCTTGCACATTGATATCACTGTAACTACAAACACTGACCTCCACAGCTTTATACCCACATGTAAATATTGACATATCTAACTGTAATATTTGTGTAGATTTTGCATAACATCTGTTACATTTTAACTTTATTTTGGTACATTGATATTATGTCCCTTTTCATTGTGGTCATGGTAATAATATCTATATTCGTGGCCCTGAAAAAATAAATAAAAAATTTCACTTTTGCTACAATTCATGCACTTCACAGCTGAGGCATTTAAAAAACAAATACAGGCATAGGATTTTTTGTCAGATGTTTCCAAGATGAATAGATACATTTGCTCATATTTTCATAGAGGTACAGGTAGATATCAGAGCAAGTGACATTCTCTGCACTACCTAGGATGATCTTATCAACCAATGTTTTTATATAACCAAGCTGAATTCACATTCCCAGCCAGTGAAGCACTAAATTAATGTTGCTTTTGACCACTTTGAACACAAACACCTCCCTTCCTGCACGATTTTTCATTCTGTCTTTTCTGTTTGTTTTTTTGCTCATGATCAGATTTTATTTCATACGCGGCGGAGTGTTTTGGCGTCATAGGTAGGTGGTGCCGGCGAATGTCAATGCAAAACAAGTCCGGGCTGCCATTTTAACCACACTAACTAGCTAGCCACTTTCTTGCAACAGCCATTATCATGCTTGAACACATAACTGTCATCGCATCTGACATTTCAGCCCTGGGCCTGTGCTTTTTCTGTCTGCTTTTTTAAACTGAAATCCAATAGTGCATTATGGCTTTTTTTTTTTTTTTTTGAATGAACAATTTTTAAATGGATGTTTTGAAGTGCTTTTGTGTATGTTATTGCCACAAATAAATGTACTTCCTCACAGGTAGGCGCCACCTATCTTCGTCACACTCCTATCTCCTTCGTGCCCTCTGCAGTGTATGACTAAGTTTCAGTGCACAGAAGGATCTTGTGTGAATCAGTGGTTTCTCTTAGTGGTGTGCTGGAGAAACGAAATATAGAGCTAGCTGGGGAATTTTAGAATACAAAAAAAAAAAAAAAAATAGCACAGAGATGCTCCCAGAAAGACTACTGTGTGCGTGGGGAGATCCTGCTGCATAAAACACAAGTTCTTTCTGATACTCCTGTTTCACTAGTATGGTGAACAGTTGGACCATCTTCCAAAGAGACACAAATCAGTTGTGTTTGTTTGAAACTGTGTTATTGTATCAGAAACACCATGTTTTCATGAGATGCATCTCACAATCACACTCAGACGCTCTGTGTCTTGATGGCTGAGGGAAGATCTATTGTACTTCTCATTTGTACATATTTGAACCATGTAGACAGACAAAGCTTGAAATGCTCATTGCTTGTCCAACAACTTGAAGGGTGCTACTGTACAGTATTCATTTTTTTAGTAAGACATGAACTTGGTTGTTAATACTGTTTGTAACAGTGATAATACATATAAAACTAATAACACTTTGCAGACCAGAGTCTGGAGTACAGCCTTACTGAGGACTACTGCAGGAACCATTTCCTGGTGGGTCTGCTACTGCGAGAGGTAGCCGAGGGCTTGCAGGGAAATCCAGACATCAGGCAACTGGCTGTAGCTGTTCTGAAGAACTTGATCATTAAACATGCCATGGATGACAGATACACATCTTACAAGGCAAGTAATAGCTGTTAGTGTTGGCTGTTTCCATGTGGAAATAAAGACTACTGGGGCTGTATTCAGAGTTGGTGACTTAATCCAGCAATTTAAATACAAGTGGTTTGTCAGTATTTACAAGAGAGAAATTTCAGATTATGTAGTTCATGCCTTCAAGGTTAATAAACAATGTCTTTTACTAAGATACAGTCTCTCCTGATGTCCTCTTGGTAAAAAAAAAAAAACAAAAACAAAACTTTTTGTGGACAACATCATTGATAAACTAGTGTTGTATTTGTTATTCTTTTAAATATTATCCTCAAATGTCAATGTTTTTGTGTGTATTTACAGCCCAAAATATGACTTTTAGCTTGACATGTAGTGCAATACATCAAACTGTCAACACTAAACTTAACACTGCTCCATGCTTGACCCAATATGGTACGAAATGGGCTTACGTCTGAACATTTTCAGTATTAATTTCAGTATTAATGCCTCACTACGCATGCTCATCTCAACTCTGAATAAAGCCCTTGGCGTATTTTTGTTTTTACATGTGAAGCAGTAACAGACATCTGTCACCAGTATTCTGCATTCAGAAAGCCGTCTCATTGCTGTCGCCTTTCATATTTGCATACATACCTCATTGTAGCGTGCAATTGTTGGAAAGATCTACAAGGCGCAAGGGCGTAGTCTGAAAACGTTTATTAGGGTAAGTCCAATAATCTAATTCAAGGTCTATGGAGTCAAAAACAGGCAGATGAAAACAGAACAGCGTTATCCACATTTAAAAAAACAAAAAGAAAAACAGACTGAACAATGCTAACAATCAGAGGACTACCATGATGACGGGCAAAGGAACCTTATACCGTATAAGGCCAAAGGACTTCCAGAAAGAACAAAGAATAAATACTGGAATATAAACAGGGACAGACACAGGCTGATATGACCCTCACATGCTGCTTTATTTGACACAGAATTATGACTTTTGCAAAATGAGTAACGAATATTAAGAATTAAACCAGGCTTTACTTTTCATAAAGTGCCCAGTCCTTTTATGACATGTTTTTGGCTCATTTTCTCCCCCTTAAATGCTATTGACAGGATGTCAACATATTTTACTTTACTGTGTCTAATCTGGAGAGCATAAAGACACATTTATGATGGTAGACGTATATATCTACAAGCAAGGCTAATCATAAAATGAAATCAAAAAGAAAAAAAAATAGAGAATGGGTATTAATAGGACAGGGAACTTTCGAAAAATGTAGAAGAAAAATATTTAATTATATGTATTTGCAACATCAATATTTTAGATTTTGATACCTAATACTTAACTTTTAGATCGTGAAATTGTAACCCATAATGTAGTTTTTACTGCTTTTCAAACTAAGGATTTCAAATGTTTATCTCTAAAGGGTGTGTAATATTATACCACAGACAAAGAAACCTCAAACTCTGCTTATGCCGGTGTGCAGATGACAGTCGAGCAAAATCGTAACCAGGACACTGATAAGCAACTGTCTGTTATGCAAATATTTCATGCAGTTTATTGTACATAAACTTCTAAAGCTCTGGAACTGGAGACAGAGCGTGAACTGTCTGTTAGGTTCATTGTGTTTGTGCATTTTATAGTTCAGATGATCCGAACAGTGTGCTTAATTCACCTGTTTTAGATGTCAGCTTTAAATTAGACTGCACAAAAGTAAACTGCCTGTTATGAACATCTAAATTACATATCACGGAACGCAAACAGCTTTCATAGTCATAGCCATAATGGTCTTCGACAATAAAATTTAATTCCATCACTGAGTCTACGTTTGTTAGTCTCCTAAGATATTGAATTGACCCACTGTCGGTTACAGCTCCAGGATCTAGAGTTCTTCATGTTATCCACACATCTGTGGTCTGTTTGGGTTTCCTCTGTGTTCTCTAGTCTCTCAAAGGACTTCATGATTAGGCTGTCAAATGTTCTGCATTTTATCATCAGTGGTTTCTTCTTCTTGTGTTTTTCTGATTCTTTAAAAAAAAAATTTTTTTATCTATTTATTTATTTATTTCGGTTCAACCCTAAACAGCATCATCAGGCCCGTATTTGTGTGCTCTACCTGCCAATCTTCGAGCTGCTGTACCAAAACCTGAATCGGCTGAATGCCAAGCAACCTTCAAGATCTGGCTTTGGTATCATGGTAAGCTTCTGCTGTTCATCCAAGGGTGTAGATAGTCATGGAAAATGTCAAACAAACAATGCACAGTAGACATTTAGTGCTGAAACATCTAGTAGAACATCATGGTTGTTGCCACAGTAGAGGGTTTGCTCTGACAGATATGTGAGGAATCACTTAGACTAGAACTGTTCCATGTTAACAAAAGAGGTTTTTGAAACAAATGTACACCCGGTGTTTTTACATTAAAAACAAACAAGCCAACATGATCCCAAATTAACTGTAAAGAATGCATCAGTATATACACTCGCAGCTCTTTCAGATTATAGACATTTCCTGCGAGTAGGTCACACTTGTTTTTCTTGTGTAGTGGTTTCAGGGCACGAGTCGAGGCCACACCATTAAAAAAATATTTTAAAAAATAAATAAAGGTGTGCCTTTTAATACAAAAATGAAAACTTAACGAGGCAGTTTGTATATAATAGACTTTTGCTTTCAATTTCAATACATTATAGCACATATACTGTCGAGTCCATCAATATTTGGACATTGGCAAAGTGCATGTTATTTTTGCTGTCTATTACAATATATTGGAGTTGAAAATATATAATGAATAGTGCAGGCAAAGGGCAGGCTTTCGGTTTTAATACGTCTAGATCAGGTGAACATTGCAGGAATTTCAAGCAATTTTGTCTTATTTAGCATTTTCCTGCTCTCCTCTCTTGGCCGTATATTTGTGGATCTGTCTGAATATTAGATAACAGGTACCTGGAATGTCAGGAGAACTCCAACCAGTGTGTACATCTTTATTATATGAGGTCTGAATATAGATTTGCACAATTTCTCTATTAACTCTACAATATGTGCATGTAAATGAATAATACTAAGAGTAATACCCAAAACGATTATGGCAACTAGAGGTATTAATTAAGCAGAGAACGTGAGAAATCGGCGAGGACTAATAATATCAGTCTCAGCCATAGTCAATCATTAAAGTATTGTTTTTGGAGGTGTTTCCTCACTGTTCGAATCAGTGCTTTATTTATTTAATAAATAAATGTATTATTTGTTTAATAAATAAATCCACATTTAATCAGAACTTCATGTTTTGCATGCTTGGAGCAGATTTTAATCTGCACATTTTATTTACTCAAATGAAAATATATTTTTTTTTATCTCTGAAACACCTACTCAGTGCAGAGATGATGTGTCCATGATTAGCTTAGATCCTCGGCGTGCCAGCACTGTCATCGAAAAGGAACCAAGTGAGTAGAACTACAAGTTAAAAAACAGAACGAGAGATTTAAAATTTTTAAAAATTATTTATATTTTTATTTACTTTATATAGCATATTTCTAAAAAGCATTGAAAACATTAGTGATGTGATGTGTTTGTCTCATAGCTGGGCTGGCCACAATGAACGGACATTTAAGGAAAGAAGACTCGCGAAGCTCCATGTACGGAGACCCTGGAACACCAGATATTAATGAGGTTAGAGGGAGTCTTTTAGAGTTCTGGAGTGGCATGGGATGGGTCGCCATGACAATGCAAAAAGAAGTAGAATAAGAGGGGGAAAACAGTGGGATTCCTGATCAGCACAACTGTTTTTTTTGCCTATCATCACGAATTCAGGTCCTGGCAATCCCACAGCCATCTGGGAGTTCAAGAGAGCTTAATTGTTCCAGAAAGACAACCTATTAAGCGATCAACTTAAACCTAGCACCAACAGCACAATAGCAATGGTGAATTATATTGATATACTGTATAGAGATCAACCACAGTCATGCTGATTAAATTCAGCACCGTAATATAGTCAGTGGAGCAGAACACAACAGAAACTTTTCATTAAAAACCATTCAAGAAGGCTAAAATCTAGGTTGAAAGTTCACTTCAGAAATCAATCTTCTTCATCTCTTTAAAGCCTTGAAGCACCATTCTCAAGCTCCTGCCCATTGGAGCACATCAGAACTGTCAACCTCTAGTGTAACTACTCTACAGTTTCTGATTATTCACAGTACCATATTTAAGATGTTTATAAATAAAATTAGTTAAACATGTTTTCACATTCAGTTGGCACAGTGACTTGGTGGTTAGCATGTTTGCTTCGCACCTCTGGGGTTGGGGCTCGAATCCTTGCTTCACCCTGTGTGCGTGGAGTTTGTATGTTCTCCCTGTGTTTCGGGGGTTTCCTCCAGGTACTCTGGTTTCCTCCCCCAGTTTAAAGACATGCGTTGTAGGCTGATTGGCATTTCCAAAATTGTCCGTAGTTTGTGAATGGGTGTGCCGTTGTGCCCTGTGTTGGGTTTGCACGCTGTCCAGGGTCGCCGTCTACACTCCTGTCAAGGTTAATGTTAGTGTTATGCAGTAGACCCTCTGTGGGGTGTGGCCCTGGAATATAACCCTGGAGCCCTTTGGCTTAACTCGGAGGCAATAGGTAGGAAATGTACAGCATGTGACTAAAACTGGGGGAGAAATCCAAAAAGTGTGTCTTACTAAAAACATATTGGCTATGTTTACAATCCGAATGAATTCAATCTGATTGCAGATCTGTTTATATGTACCCTAAACATTGCAATCCGAGTCAAATATTCATTTATATGTGTGTTATACGTATTCCGAACAAACCTTCTGCACAAGCGCACAGCGTCTGTCGTCATGCCAACCAGACAATATCGGAGAACGAAAGCCATGGACGTGACACCAAATGATTTAATAGGCTTTTTTTGTGCTTTGTTGACATATATAAACACAAATCTTACTCACTTTACTCGGCCAGCGAAGAAAACTACAAGCAGTGTTACAACATCCTGTGTGGTTTCACCGCATTGCACTTATGCCTGTTCCACCTCTAATAACCCGCCAACTCTGGAAGAAGGTACAAAGTCAAGATTGGTGGGAGAGATTTGTTCTTAAGGAGATTACAGACGTAGAATGGAAACAGAATTTTCGAATGACGCGACATTCTTTTTTTTATGTAGTATTATGAAAGAACACATAAGCCCTGCAGAATGTACAGTGCGTGCCCCTGTTCCCTTAATAATGTGTGTTGCCATTGCTTTATATCGAGTGATTGGCAATCAATTTGGAGTTCACAAAAGCACTGTTAAAAAATTTGTATCTGTTCTGCAAGGGAATGGTCAAATCGGCAATAAAAAAAATCTCATTAAAGTACGTAAGACGTGGACATAGGTATTTTTGAATCTGATTGAGAAAATAATAGGATTCAAGCGTGTACATGGTCAATATTTTTCCTCTCGATCGGATTAGAAAAGGAATAAACCACCCCTTCCAATCCGATCCAAATTTCATTTGGCTCGAGTTCAGTCGGATTGATAAAGGTGTTTACATGACGGCTATTCATTCCGATTGAGCCGTCAATCGGATTACTATCGGATTATTTGGTTGCAGTAAATGTAGCCGTTGTAGCTCATTCAGATTTAATAAATCGTCAATCCTTTACAAATACAAGCAAGCACAAGCAAATCATGAATTATCTCAAACCTGTTTTCACTCCATGTGTAACACAGTGTTTTTGTTACAGTTACAGAGACGTGGCTCCAGAATGAGCACCCTTTCGTCCATAGGGCGCCTTGGACATTACGAGGTCAGAGGACTGCTGCTGTGTTTCCTGCACATTGCAAAAAATTTATCAGAGGGTCAGTACCAGCTATGCTATTTGTGTGCATAATGCCAAATATTCGTCATGCACTTCTAAAATATTTTTTGTACAATCTACGTTTATTAAACATGATTTGTTTAACTGTATTTTGTGTGTACTAAGCCTATTTATGAAAACAGGGACAAGTATAGTTGGTTCTGAGGATCAATTGAACAGACGTGAACAAACCTTTAAACTTTAACTCAACCTTTAACTTCTTATGCATTCGTTCTTTTCTCCCAGATACCCTGCTGGCCTACTGGAACAAAGTGAATCCACAGGACATCATGAACTTCCTCAGTCTCCTAGAGTGAGTTGCTTAAACAGTAAAAGTATTTTTAAATTGCTCAGTCATTCCAAGGTATGCAAAGTTCATGTTTAAACTGCCACACCTTGCACGTAGATATGATTGTGTGTGTGTGTGTGTGTGTGTGTGTGTGTGTGTGTGTGTGTGTGTGTGGTTAGTGGGGGTGAATTTACACAATATTATGTGTCACACTTTCATTTTTGGTATATGATATGATAATCCTAGATGCTTGAATGGCAATAAAAGGAGGTGGTTTCTTTGGAAATAAGAGTTTTGGAGTATAAGCAGAGTAATACTCTTGAGGAAATACTTGAGGAATAATTAATATTCCCTAAGTCTTGCCCCAAGCACAAAAGCCTTTTAAGCATATTGAAATGTTTTGTTTAACATGGACAGGGTTCATCTCATTCTACCCTAACAATAACTCTTTTTTACTATATCCACTTGTTGTGAAAAACTAATTGAGTCCTGTGGAACTGTCTGGATTTCCTCTGTAAAGGATATTATATTGCAACCTGGTCTTCAATAGGTCTTAATAGTCATTCAGTAGTATTTCTTACTAGTACAAATAACAAGAAATATGTAGAACATGATAAAAAACATAGTTTAAGCCATGGCCTCAGGGAAAGTGTATTATGTGGCTGCTGAGTGTATTATGTGGCTCGTAAGTGGTCATAATTGCCTCATTGTTTGTGTTTACATGGGGCTCTTTAGGTAGACACGCCCTCGGCACCGCTTCCTTCTGCCCCCATATCAGTATGTTCGGAAAGAAGAACTAAAACGGTTAGCTATACCCATTGCAGCCATATACGTTTACAGTGTGCAAAAATATATGCTTTGAAAATAACAACTTAATAACAAGAAACCTATTAAAACCAGATTCAATTTGGTAGTACTTTTCCATGGTGGGAGTCATTTATTGCTGGTCAAGCAGATAAAGCAGGATGCAGAATTAGTGATGTTGCTCCTAGACAAATATGTAAACACAATCTGTATAAAACGTTCAATTGTCTGAGTGGCAACTTCATATGATGAATCAAATAGATACATGTACATCACTTCAAGAGCCATATAAGACAATGCTTTGGATATACCAACTTCATAGAAATCTTTGTAATGCTAGCTAACTCTGGTGCAGCTAACGATGCTAAGGAAACCCGCCTAATACCCGCCTGTGTAACAAGAAGAGTACTTGTGTAATTCGGTTTGATCGGTCACTCTGGATAAGAGAAATTTAATGTGAAATGTAATGTCAACTTGTGAAATTGTTATTTTAGCTATTAAAGAGGACTGCATATGTCGACTCCACTAAAAAAAAAAAAAAAAGAAGACAATTACTGCAACATGATCAGGCATTTGTTTGTTTGTTTTGGTTTCTTATCAAGCATTGTTAGCATCATGTTAACTAGGTATTTATCTACTTGTGAGGAAATATCTTCCCTAATGAGGTACAACAAATGTTATGTACTTTTATCACCTGTCTAAATGACAAAGTAAGGAAATGCTCTTTATTTATTAATCATTTTAAAACTGTAATATTAATAAATAGACAGCCTGCCTCATCACATGAAAGTGATGTCTTGACAGTCTTTGCTATATTTGCTGTATTTGAACTCTATGAGGTACAGAGATCCCGGGGACGGAGCTTTGTGTTCATGGGTGGAAATGAGGGGCGGGCTCAAGGAGTAAAAAACAAAATCTGAACTTGTTGAACTCCACCTGTTTAACTGCTAGAGGCATAATCTTGACTAATCTTGCCTTTTTGTTACTTTAAACAAACAACGTGCTGAACAGTTTTATTGAAATATCTTTTGAGTCGTTGTGTAGAATAAAAACTGCTTGACGAGAAAGTAATATTAAACCAGGTATTACAATGAATGCAGTACTGGTTTTAACTTGCTGTTCACAACAGAACGCTGTTGTGTTATGTGCAATATGGTGGCGTATAGTCTGATAACAGGCCTGTCTAGGGGGCAAAGTCCTGTTATATCTTGTGACTGATTTTTGTGTTTCATTAGTTCATACTGTGATTTAATAAAGGTCTACTGTGAGACAATGGCTTATAACTAAGGTATGGCTGTGTAACATTAAACCATGTTTTACAAGTGATATAATTTGTACTTTGAAACAATGCAACAGGCTTTACTAGTATACAGTCAGCTCTGGAGTTATTGGAAAACGGGTAAAAAATGTTTTTGAGGAATTTTCCCATTTGCTCATTTCCTTGCTTAATACTAATAGCAAAGTCCTTGCCTTGGGTCTGTGACCTCATGTGTGCAGTTTATAATAGTCATAGAACCACCGTAATTTTCAAGTCTACTTCCTTTTGTTCCTTTCAGAACTAGAGGAGGCCATAACGTCTTGGTGGTGCACTTTGTCAAAGAGTAACAGAAAGTACTCGTACATAGTGTAGATACCAGTGGTGGCTCATCCATAGGGGCAGGTGAAGCAGAGCCTCACTGTTTATATCTGCTGTTCAAAAAATGTTTCATGATGATCCTCATTCACAACTCCATACATTAAAAATTCCACTGAAATACTAATCACCTCTTTTGCTTGACAAATGAGAATATAT